>VYZX01027413.1:12470-69813 GCA_013401335.1 Brachypteracias leptosomus | reverse complement strand
GACAGACCCACTACAATGATGCAAGGAGGCTTATTTGCCACCTTCCATGGACAAAGTGAGCAAGAGGAAGATAGAAATTACGGTTGCCTGGATCACTCTTACTTCCATGGAGATGACTATTCAGTTAGCAACCAGGTGAAACAAGTATTTTCTTTGTCACTCCAAGGTTCTCACCAGACACATCAAGCTGAAGCTTTCCAACAATCCTTTAAAAACAAAATTTGTCTCTTTATGGAACTCTTTCTTAGAGTTTCTTCCAATGCTGGCTTTTGAATCAAGGCTGAGGACTCCAAGTGCAATTCATTTCTGTAGCTTACACTGATGGACCATATAAGCAAGTGTACTCCCTAAAGTATCTTACAGTAGTTTTCAGGGCCCCCTGATTCAGTGGTTGCCTTGAGCTCTTTTAGAGGTACAGCATTTCTGAGCTCTTTTCAGCCCTGCACTACTCCCTCTTTCTAGTGGTCATCTTTTCCTCCACTACAGGGACCTTCCAAGGGATGCTCTGGAAACAGTGAAGGTTTACTACTTGTAGGATTGAAGCTGCTTCCAAGAGGCTGTACAAAAAATGAGCTGAATTAAATTCCCTGGATTTACTATTTGCCAGCACTGTTCAACTGTTTATACTGGTGTAAAGTATTCTATTCGACTGATAAATCCTAACGAATCCATGCATCAGTGTTTTTAAGATATAGCCACAAAAAGCTGCGGTTAGGTTTCCGTTTTCAGGAGTAACTCTGCCTTGCCGTTTTCTGCCTATGCTGTAAGCATAACACACCAACTTAAGGAATTAAATCAGTCTTTTCAGACAATCTAGAGCATAAGCTATCTATTGGATTTTGTAAATGTAATTCTGATTTTTTTTTTTCGCATTGGCTTGCACATAGGTGTGTGGAGGGAGGGTGCCTGAGATAGAAATTTGGTTACATTCGGTTCACCACACCTTGCCCAAAATACTTGGATGACTGTTTCAATACTGTAGCTATCCGTAACAGAAACAAAGAGGGAGAAAGAGAGTGGGTTTTTTCTTGTAATGAATATTAGGCATTTTACTTCCAAAAATTCCTTGTGAGTTCAGGAAACAGTTTTATTTTTAGTTTATTTTAGCTTTATCTTCTACACCATGTGACCTACACTAAGGTGACACTAGCAATCTTTGGAGCAAAATGGAAGGATTAAGGAGAGACTGGATATGCAGGAACAGCTGCTTGTTTTCAGCAGCATCACTTGAGAGTTTTTCACATTCTCCTTCTCCGCCTCTCCCTAAATGTTGAGCCTGCTGTGTGCAAGCTGTGTGTTTACAGTTCAGGACTATGGAGGAGGAGGAAATATTTTGCCTATTGTTCAGTGACGTAAATGGCTTCGCTCCCAGTCAGTTGAGGGACGCTGGTGCTTAGCAAATGTCAGTACACTGCTGCTACTGCATGTGCCTTACAGTTTGCTTGCAGGAATTTAAGGTCTCTCCTTCAAGACAGATCCAGTTGGTAGATGAGGTGGGTGTGAAAAGTGAAGAGTAATAGCCACGGAAAACTACTGCTTTTTGCATGGCAAAGCATTACATACTAGTTTTTTATTGTGGCATTAATATAGCATATTTATTAACATTAAATGATGAATTTAGCATAAAACTGTCTTTTACCCTGCACCAAGTTCTTCCCTCCAACATGCTTTTCCTCTGTATTAAATCAAGGTTCTAAAAATAACACAGAAGACACTGACAGTTTTAAAATTAATCAGGTTAAATAGTTAACATCTGACCATATTCAGTGTTTTTCTGATGTGCTCTCATCATGTATTTTATAACCAGATATTGATAACTGAATTGCAAATGTATTTGTAGAAGATTTTTTAAGCTCAGGGCTGATTTTATTTTTTTTTAGATACATGTTTTATGAAAGAATGTTACAGCTGATGCTACTAAAGGGGCTGCAATTGGAAAGCCATGCTTCAACCACTTTATTTTAATTAAACCACATTTGAAATTAATTTTGGCAAACTTTGCTGCTTGTATTTGTAATTGTAAAAATGGATATCTGAAGCATTTGTGTATGTTTGCAGGAGCTGGGTTTTTAAAAAACACTGAGAAATTGTTCCTTGGTGTCAGTGTTTTATGTTAAGTTTTTGTAGCTGAAATGAAAGAGATTGGTTTCAAAAAAATATCTGTAATATGGCTGAACTGGATGTGAGACCCTGGATTTGTTTCATATTAATGAAATAAGCACTATGAAAACTTCAGGTATTTTGAGGGTTTATTAAAGCTTGTAGTACCATTATAGCACTATACTGATACTTTCAGATAAATGGAGAACATAAACAGATGCTGCCACTTTTTAGGGCAAAATTGGTAAAGCTAAGAGCAAACAGAGATTAGCACTGGGGTTAAAAAGTGGGAAATAAAAAGGTGAGACAAACTAGTATCAGTGCCTTCTAGGTATTGACTTAGCAAACAATCATCCATCTTCTACAAGGATATTCAGAATTACAGACAAGATGCCATATGTTGCCTGGATTTCTGAGAAATAACTTGTACACTATTTGAAGTGATATGCACTTAAATCTATATACTTTACTCTTTAAGATGCTCATATATATGAATCATTCACCAATCAACAGAAGAGGACCTTACTCCATAATGCTTCCACACTGAAACTACTAAGAATTTTGCTGGTAGATGACTGAAGAATGAAAATAAATCTGATCAATAACATCTATTCTAAAAATAACAGGTTTCAGAAAAGATGCTAAAAACTAAGGAACAACACTGAAGTAGAGATTTCCCATAATTTGACCTACTTCTGCATATGATTTGCATTAAGTCTTTAATTATAAGATGACTGATTCCTTTTTTTCCTTTCTCCTAAGTGGTTAATTTTTCCTCCAACCTGCCTGGACCTCAGCAAGGGGAACAGTCCAAGGTGTCAGCTGTTCTCCTAAGAAGGCAGTTATTTTCCTCCATCATCTCCATCTCCATTCTAGAATCTGGTCCTACAAAGGCCTGCAGAAATTCAGGAAAAGTCTATGTTGTTTTGCGCGTGCTCAACACAGGCAGAAGCTTTAGAAAATTAAGCTAAAGAGCTCTGTTGAGTCTACTTTACACATCCACGAATTGCAATTTTTCAGATTTTTACAGCTTGTTCAGCTGAAGCATTTTTTCTTGAGGAATAAAACGAAGCCAAGAGAATTAATCTACCATCTTCATTTCAAAGCATGGAGGCCAGAGTCTGTTGTTAGAAGTTTTAAATATGGAAAATATTTGTATTTTGATTACTTAAAAAACTCAGCCCAGAGATGATAATCATCAGGGAAAGTTTCAACCCAAACACTTAAATCCAGAGAGATTATGACAAAGAAAGTGTTAAAAAGCTAGACTGCGTACAGTATTAGTAAAGTTAAGGTTTAAGAGGCTGATAACAAGGTTTTAGACAAGTTTTCTCCCTAGTTTCTGGGCATGCAAATATTGCCCAGAGCACCACTGCTAAAATAAATAGTCTCCTGAGGTCTTTATTATCTGGGTACAGAGTTTAACTGTATTTTTGTTCAGCTGTAGGTGTCACATTTTGCTTATATAACAATTTTATGCTCAAGATAGGGGAAAAGAAGGCCGGGAGTGGGGGGTGGGACATGGTTATTTCATTTTTATGCCAGAATCTTTGCAAAAGATCAGGATAGCTATATTGTTTTCTTTTGTCAAACAACATCTTTTCCCATAGGTTTTACAGCTCCAGTTACATTTAGTAGATAATATGAATCGAATTTTTTATGTACATTAAATTATGGGAGAAAATATTTTCTGGAGAGAGTATATATACCTGCTTTATTTGTTTGCTTTGTTTGTGCAACCTAAATCACCACACTTTTGACTTTCTCAGGTCCCAGCTGTTTTGGTTTTGCTTCATTGATGTATACTGTGTTTTTAAGTAGCACACAACTACAGAATATGGCCCAACAGATAACTGCCAGGAAAGGGAATGTCAAGCCACTCTGACCAGAATCCTTCTTCAAGAGGAGGACAATCAAAAGATCAAATGCAATTTTTTTTTTCTGATTTACTGTACTAAGTGTGGTCAAGATGATAAACACACGGCAAGATTTCCAAGTATTCTGGGAAATCTGTTTCAAACCAGTGTTGAATATTGGCTTCACCATCTGAATACAGAGTAAGGAAAGCCTGTTGTAGTTTTACTGCTGTTATTCCAATTGCTCTGTAATCTTTCAAAATCAAAACAATTAAAGGCAGATTTGTCAGCATCTATTGAGGTGGCGTCATCATTACCTCTCTTTCATGGAGGAAGATACTGAATTCAATGAGTAGATTATTCCTGATGAAGGATGTTTGATATATTTTCTGCAAAATATTGCCAATTTATTTGTGAATCCTTTATCAACTTTTGTACTAAACTCAACAAGTCCTAGAATTCTGCTGTATCTGTTAATTACAAAACACCCTGGCACTTGACTTAAGAAGCATTTTTTATAATATTAACTCAAAACAAATAATTTTTTTGTAGATCAAAGGCTCACCTTTCTTTTCCTGTATAGTCATCTTACTTAATGGATAATTCTCAGTTTTGGACAGAAATAGGAGATAAAAAGGTTTTCTGAATTTGAATCACAACTGAATTACCATTACCACAGTCCCCCAGTAATTGTTTTCTGATTTTTCAAGAAGTTTTCAGGAACAGCTCATCATCTAATGAGAAACTGTTAAAGATTATGAATTGCAATACAGAGCATGAAATGTAATAGTCCTCCCTAGAGGCTTTTACATAGATACACATATATATAAACATCAAATTAATATAAAATGTACCATATCAAATTAACATAAATTACTGCTATGTTATATGTAGTTATAATTATCTTCTTCTTACAGGCAGGGACTATAAGTCCCAAAAGACTAAAGCCCAAACTATACTTTACATTTAGAAATCTTTTTCTAACAGACCTGTACAAAAACACATACAAAAGTATTAGTATACATAGGGAACAGGTCGATGTTTAACTACTGTTCACTTAACCTCCGTTTGTTGTCCCACACGAACCTTTAAACAGACATCTTTCTGTCTTTCATTTTCTAAAGGAGTTTCTGAATCAGGCTTACATTTCCTTTACTTGCCTTAAAGATCTTTTTCTAGCAGCATCCAATTGTTGTTTTCCAGATATCAGCTGTAACAGGGAGGAGACCTGTCGTCACCCATAGGAATACAATGAACTATGTCTAGCCAGAGAATAAAATGAACACTTTCTTCACATAATAAACTCGTACTTGGCAGAACTAGTTTTTCAAATAGACAATGTAGGAAGAAGAGTATGTTGTGAATTCTGTTATTATAACACTGTCCCCTGTATACCAGGTGTAAGAGTTTTTGGAAGCAGAAACTATTGCAAGTCTTTAAAAAAAAAAAAAAAAAAGAACTATTACATCACTTTCTGCTCAGTGGGGGTGGGTAGAGACAGAAATGAAGGGAAGGAGTTTCATTTCCTCCCTTCTCCCCTCCCTCCCCTTCCAGCAAGACACCTGTCTAGTGCTGTTCCTCTGTGTACTGTGGCTCCTTCATTTTAAACTACTGCAAAACAATTAAGAAAATCCATTTGAAAATAACATATAGTGGCTAGCTCAATTAGTTGTTAGAATGATGTTAGTCATATGTTTAGAAAAATAATTTTGAAGTTCATGAAATGTATGAAAGGTGAAAATCTCATCTGTTGGCAACATTTTAAGTTAAGTGGTTGCTTTGGTGGTTCCTGTGATTGTAGCCCATATTTTTGGAGGAAATCTAGGAACATAACATTATATTAATTACAGTATTATATCTAACTCTTGGCCTATTGTAATGGCCTGGGCTTTACTCTTCAGACCCCTTGAGGATTGCTTTAGGGTAGTTGTTTCCAAGAAGATATTTTGTGAGCTCTGCCACACCACGTGTAATGATGGCTCATGGACCTCACTTCCCAGGAAAGCAGAGGACCGTTCTAATATGGACATTTCTCTCACTTGGGGTTGGACTGACAACAAGTATATTATTACAAAACAATTTCTTCAGTAAGAGAGTGGTCGCTAAGGAACAGACAGCTAGTTGTTTTCATGAAAATCAAATGGAAATGAAATTAAGAAGTAGTGGACCTCTTCAAATAAAGGAGAAGAGTACAGTCCCAGGGGCAGAAATATTTCCAGTATTTAATGTCATACATGATATCTAAATAAATGTTATCATAGGATATTAACATCAAATATATTTATAATAGTGTCTCAGATCTTCTGGGAGTTCCACTGTATTTTACAGACTATTTCTCAATCACAACTGCAATGCAATAGGTGGAACATTACAGCTTTCTGCATCTAAAAAGGTACACAGGAGCTTTGAGCAGAATTGTGTGTGCAAGAAAGACAAAAAAACCCAAGTAAGCAATCAAATTGGAAGTGGACAAGGAAATATGGAGGGAGAAGGGAATAAAAGCTGCTTTTTAATTTATAAATAGTAAGATGTAGTTTCACTTCTCCTCTAAGAGATAGCAGCATGTCAGCATGAAGTGCAAGTTTCATATTAGCGAAGGGATCTTCAAGTAGCCATATTATTAGAGGGGGAAAGAAAAGGGAAACAGATTAAAGGAGACTGGAGGAGGCAAATTTTGCACTATTGTTAAACCATAAGAAAGTTTGGGAGAATGGTGAATGTTGGAAAGTACCTCCTCCTCTTTCCAGGAGAGTGTGGGGAATGGGCTAAACACCAGATGCAACACAGAGGAAGAAAACTAATGCCTGGAGGAAATGGTGTCACTTGATACTTGGAGAGGGTAACTGGTCCAGAAGGGAGAGAGCAGGGAGGAAGACACAATGCCTCATAGAAGAGAGAAGCTGTTAGCGTTTGGGTCTAGCTCTTGGCGACATGCTAGAACTTAGCAACAGGGATGGATCCTTCCCATGCTTGAGGTAGGGAAGTTTATCACAAGAAAAGTTATGACTCCAGACCTGGCATAGGAAATGTCCCCTAATACAGAATGTATGATGACATTTGTGTCCAGGCTCAGCCTGGTTTGAATCATGTGACCACTATCAGCATGATGGAAACTCCACTTTGGAAGGACAAATTTTGTGACTGGTTGGAACTCTGCTTTATCACTTGTGGTGTGGGTGTTCAATGATAAGCCACAATGCTGAGCCACGTGGAGATGCTGAAAACCAAGAAGCAGAACAATGTAACGCTGAAGAGGAGCGATGCATAAAATCCCAGATCTGGGGCAGTTTTTTCCCTTACACTCCAAAGGCGGCATGCAACAGGGGAAGACATCAGGATTGCACTGGGAACTGTGAGATGGCTATACCATCTATGCCAGATGTAGCATGTTAGTCCAGGCTGGATGGGTCTATGCTGTTTATTTAACCATAAGAAAATAGATGATGCAGCTCTCATGTGAACAGGATCAAAACTTTATGTCAGACCTCTTACCTGCCACTCTAAGCTTAGTTTGACAATGATCCAAAGGAGAGAGAAAACATAAACTGCCAAGTGCTGTAATCTCAGTATATCCCATGTAATTTACAGCCATTTTTCAATTGTCTTTTTCTTTACAGAAGATTTTTATCAGTTTTCTGTTTCTTATAAATGTTTTTGTAGCATTTACTACTAGTACTAGAAGCAATAATATTTGCATTATACTAGTCCCCAGAAACTCCAGTGGGGGTTGGGATATGTGTAAATACCAAAAAAACCCCACATAATCTTTGCCCTGAGCAATTTACATACTGAATCATGTTGCAGCTAAACTGTGTTTCATCTGTTCTCCTAAACCAAAATGTTTAATAATGAGTAAAGGACTTATCCTGTAATTATAACAGGATTCCTGTAGTGCATCACCCTCTTTCTGAACTCTTTCACTCCTGTTCATTTATTGTCTGCAATTGAATTGCATTGCTTTTTCACTCCATCCCAAGAACAGGTAGGATTCTCTTGCCACGTTTAATCAGATCAGCACAGAAAAGCATTTTGGGTTGTTTTTTTTTCTATGTGAGAGCTCTTTTCCCTGAGGAAAGCATAAAAAAAAAATAAATCTTACACTGAAGTGCTGGGGCCTGGGCTGTAGGCCCCAAGTTAGAGTTGACCTATGGATGGGTCACAGCTTAACATTGTGTCTTGTTCCCCATGTGGTTTCAGGCCCCAGAGGCAGAACCTGGCCCACCTGTGTGAGGCCCCAACTTCCCTCAGGTGATCATGGTTGAGGTGATGAGTGAGGCCAGAACGATATCAGGAGCCAGGTTAGGGCCAGTTCCCCCTTGGCTGTTGTGGTGGTTGATTTGAGATGGAGAAGAGCATGTAAAAGATGAGGTAAGCTGAGGGGATGTTGCCTAGTTTGGTGTTGGCCTGCAGAAGGAAAGAGGTAGCAACGCATACACTTAAACAGCAATTTTGATTTCTTTTCTGTACAGATGACACACTGTTTTTCCTATGGAAGAATGGCCAAGTATGATGCACCCCAAAACCAGGAACTCTGTAACAAAACATTATTTCACACAGGATCTTTATGCAGTTTTTTTTTACATAAGAAGCCAGGCTGGGGTGTATAAGCCTGTCAGGCTCTCACAGAGGATTAGTATGGTTGTCACACTGTGTAGAAAAGATTGCTAAGCTATGTCAACATGAACAGTACATCACTTCTCCTGCTTCCTAAATTGTCTAATCAATATTCTCCCAGTCCTCTTCCTTTTCTGATGGCCATTT
This sequence comes from Brachypteracias leptosomus, assembly GCA_013401335.1. Taxonomy (NCBI): domain Eukaryota; kingdom Metazoa; phylum Chordata; class Aves; order Coraciiformes; family Brachypteraciidae; genus Brachypteracias; species Brachypteracias leptosomus. The sequence continues at coordinate 61,096 of VYZX01027413.1, read as the reverse complement.
AAGGTAGCACTGTCTGCTCAGCTAAGATGTCAGCTGATTCACTTTGGCTCTTTTAACAAGGTGCATCAGGATGATTTTCTCTGGGTAATTGAACTCTTAATGTATCTACTTGTGGTGAATGTGTGAGTGGCACAATTTTTCTGTGCTTCCCATAAGTATTTGTGACTGAAGAAGAGACAAGAATGAGGCATGGTAAAAATGAAATTTCACAGATCTGTAATGAGTACAGGAGCGTTCAAGAAAGGGAGAAGAACCTCTGCCATTTCACTTAATTTCTCTTGCTGATCTGAAGAGACAGCACAGCTGAATGATGCTGGTGGGCCACTGTCCTTCCAAGTGCACCCATATACAGGAATTTCTTGCACTAAAATATGTCCTTCGAAACAGTGACCAAATATAATCAAACCGAAGACAGGACAGGAACCAGTTGGCAAAGGAATAAAAAGTTAAGGAAGAATGGGTATCAAGGGTGGAGGGCAACAGAGAAGCAAAGAGCAGCTCTGTGAGGCTCAACAAAGCAGCAAAGTTGACTGAGTTTATGAGGCATTTATTTTGCAAATAAACTCTTTTGGTTAAACTTAAAAACAAACAAGGAAGATGTATTCAATTTGGTCACACCTCAGCAAACATTTGAGTGCCGTTAATGATAATGACATAACTGTTGGGCAGAAAAGGTTGGGCTCAGTGTCCTGGTGAGTCTGATGAACAGGTTTGGACAAATAGAAGCAACACTTGAGAATTAACCCAAGCAGAGGAACTTCAGCTGAGTGAATATAATCTCTTACTGAGGAACTGCTCAGTGAAATCTAACAAATACATTCAAGCAAGGTATTTGTAGGTGGAATAAAAAGAGCATGCTATAAGTGTATTGTCTTCCTGTAAATACTTTGTTTTTAATTTTAGAAATGAGCCATACTTGAGCAATGTTGAACAATAAGATTGTCAAATTGCCCTGTTCACCTCTTTCATACCTCCCAAAACCATACAGAAAGAACAAAACCCACCAGGCATGCTGGTTAAGCACAGTGGACACGTGCTGCAGTCTAACCTTAAGCTGTACAAGAACCTGGGAGAGGCATAAGGATGGAAAGTGGAGAGGTGCTTGTAGTGACACTAGCCAAAAGAGGGAGGAAAAGCTAAACCTATAGCAGATGAAATAAATGGATGAGTTCTATAGTCATTACATTTTAAAGAGGATCATGTACTTAAATTTTATTTGAATGCCCATCCAAAAGTCAGCATGTCCTTGGCAGCACCGTGTGGCAGGATTTGTTTCTGAAAGAACCCTTAATCCCTAGTGAGTTTGATTTCATTCCGAGTTCAATATAAAGGCTCTTAGGATCATAAAAAATGCTAGACTGCTGAATAAAATTAGAATTCTCTGTGCTGCTTCAGCTGGATAAGTTTTTCTGCATTTTTTATTTTGCTGGCCTATAGGTGGTAGGTAGACTTTCTGGCACAACTAATTGAATGGGTTTCTTTAATTCCACAGATGTACAGATTACATTTTGAATACAAGTATTTCTACATATATGTACTCATAGTGATTTTTATTTTTTTTTAAGTTTCTCTCTGAAATATGTGTGGATAGACTGTAGTCATAGCTCTCTTTATTACAACTCTTTCTTGACAGCAAGAGTCTGAAGGAAGTATGACTGGACAACACTTTGTCTTGTTAGGCATGTTCAAATTTGTTTGGTTGCTATGACAAATGCTCCAAAGCCACATGTGATGCTGAGATCTCATAATACAAATGATAGAGGGCAAGGTGGAATAAAATGAAGTGTTTATTGGTCTTCTGTGTCTTTCCAAAGCAGCCTATCCTAACTTTGTCTGTTTTCTCCATCCTCTAAGATTTCTTCATCTGACCACTGTGGAACAAAACTGGAAAATGTCTAGTCTGTAATACAAAATGAGCCAATATAAATTTAAGTTAATGCATAAAACCAGGCGCGCTGTCCTTTCTCCCCCAGCAACCTGCTGCCTTTTTCTTTCCAATACTGCTGGAGGAAGAAGGTTTTTTGTTTGCCTGAGGCACTTTTTGGGCCATTCCCATTTCAAAGTACTGAGTGTATCTTTTCTAATAGTCAAGTGAATCAACTTGTACAGACAGTTAACCATTAGGCTTTAAGAAATTTTAGAAAGAAACTGAAGGCCAATTTTTATATTCATATTCTCAATAAACACAAGGTTATTATATTCATAGAAGCTGGAGAAGAAAATCCCTTTAGAAAGAAGGTGGCCCATGACTTTAAATGAAACTAAGTTGAGGAAAAGTGGTTTTCTAGAAGGCAAAGATAAGTACATGTAGAAGTCCTTCACAGTGAGCAGATAGATATTCATAGTATTTGTGTGTAAAAAGCACGGTGCTAAGGAAAACAAACCAAAAACCTAACAAGTCATAAGGTCTGTAGGGTTCAAATATACTAAAACTTCCAGACCAAGTTGGCAGTTGCTGCTTACAAAGTAATTCAAGAGTGGAATATCATATGGTGTAACTGTCAGGACTGAAGTTCTTTGGTAGCGATGTGTGTGGGAAGCCTGCAGAGAGCCTGCCTGCAATGTGCCTAACAACCAAATCACTTTGCATTACATTCACCCACAAATTGAAAATATATGCAATATTTATTCTAGTATAGTTGTTGGCATAGTTTGCACCTCTAACACTTTGAACAATTTAAGCAAGCCTGGGGATCTTATCGAGGGCAATAAATTAGAACATTTTGTTTGTAGAAAAAGGATTTGCTGTACTCCACTGCAAAAGCCAAGCCAAAGTTGAACTATGTCCTTTAAAAAAAGAAAAATAAAACCTTTTCATAAGATAAACTGTCTCCATCTAGAAAACAGTTAAATAATGACCTTATTGACAGCAGCTGAACAAACTTGCCATAGAAAAAATGTGTAATTTTCAATGAATTTGAATTAAGGTTTTCCCCTCCCATTTTATAGAAATATATTTCTATAATTATACAGATCCTCAGTGGTGTTTGAAAAAACAAACACAAATCTTGGAAAAATTTTGTAATGGTTTCAAGTTTTTCAAAAGTTTACTTTTTAAAAAATCCCGAAGTGCACATGCATCTTTCTGCCCTTTGAAAATAATATGTATGTGGAGGTACAGACTATGTTTTAGACTGTGAAAATAAAAACAATGTTTGCAGGACTAAAACCTTCTTGCAGTTTGGGTGGATAGGGCCACTTGAAACTATTGACAACAGACACTACAAGCTACATAAATCTTCAGTGAGGCTTTTAAAACAAGGAAATTAAGTTCAACCTACTTCTGAATATAATTCACTGAGGCCTTTTGTTGCTGTCACAGAAATAGCTTTTTTTCTTCTCTATTTTTTGTCCAAGCTGTCATCTATCTTCTCACCTTTGTAATTTACATTACCCCCGTTCTTTAATGTGTTGATTTTTAGGAAGTCCCCATGAGCTAGAGAAATACTTTTATAATCTCATTGTAAAGGAGCAGAAGCACTGTAGAGCCAGGCTACTCACTGAGTTTTTACAATATGTTTTGTAATAGATCAGCAAGTTCACTGAGGTTAAACAAAACAAAAAAAGAGAAAAAATAAGAACTAAAAACTATAGCTCGAACATAAATTATCATGTCTGTAATATAAATTGGTCATCCATAATGGTACAATTCAGAGCAAAAGCTGGGCAAGCAGAGTCTTGAGTGGATCCCAAAGCAGATAAAATTGTCAGGATTTGTTCCTGGCAAAGAGGGCTTCTCAAGTGGAAGCAGACACCCAACAGAAGATGTAGTCTTTAATATTTTTATCCTGACCTAAGGCTGTGTTAAGCTATGTTCCATGAAAGGAAAAGTTAAGTAACGTAAGAGCAAAAGGCTAGCCTTCTCTGGCTTTGTGTTCCATTTAAGGAAATACCACCCACAGTGTTTAGTTTCTATCTCTACTTCATGTGATTATAGAAATTAATATAAAGATTTCTGTTTTCTGCATTTGATTTCTGTCAAACATCTGGTAATACCCAGTGGCAAAAAATTGTGGGGAGTGGTGCTCTCTGTAACACCCAACATAAGCCTTCATTTTCTGCAGAAGTTGCTTCCTCTTTTAAATTAAGTTCAGTCAGAAGTAAATGGTAGTGTTTCTCTCCAGTAATATGGAAATCAGGCTGAATATTTCAGATATATTTGGATTTATTAGACTGTATTTGATTTATTTGGTTGAACAGCAATTCCATGTAGAAAACCCAAAAGGATAGCACACAGTTTAAAACCGTGATACTTCTTCCTGAAGCTAGTTTATATTACTACCATTCAGCCATAGGGAAAACTAGGCAAAAAGAAAAAAAGAAAAATGGAGAAATCTCTAGCAGCAAATTAAACCTGATCTGTCCTTGCATGTTTCAAACAAGAGTCCCACAGAGAAAAATAACTCATGCATTCTTGTTTAGTTGTTCTTTTCCTACGTTTCAAGCACTTCTAAAACGTTGTCTCCATGTTATTACTATTATTAAACATACTAATTAAAAAATAAGTTTAAAGTGCATAGGGAGGAGTGACAGACGTTTGAAAACCACTGGAGTCAGTATCTATCATTAAACTGAGGTGTTTTGAGATTTAGAATTGTTTGAATCATTTATTGTAAATGGTTTATTTAGAAAAGACAGCAGCAACTTGGAGAAGTACCCAAGCTAGCTTGATGTGACATAGGCTCAAAACCAGCGGCAGCTCAGCTGTGGCACTACATGCTCTGCATGGGCTAATTTTTCTTGCCCTTGGCTGCTTTTTTCTTTGCCATATTCTGTAGTGATCCAGATTTTGTTGTAATGCTCTTGTTAGTCACAATTATTCACCAAATAATTTATGCAAACAAATTTCAGCTTTTGGATGTTTTTTTCTGTGCTCACTTACATGAAATATGGTATCACACACTGAGTCACATTATTGTTTTTGTCCTTTGAGTGGGTACATGACATTGCTACAAGAAAGCCTTAATAAATAATGAATAACAAGACAAAATGCAACCAATGCTCATTTGTGTAAACTTTTGAATTAGTTTTGAGGCTCATAACTCTTCTATGAATAAACTACCAAGTCTCTGAATAGCACTATGCTATAAACAAATAATAAATACTAAATAAATAACAGCAAAATATTCTGTTTCAGTGAAACATTCTAAGATTGAATAGTTAAGCTCTAACTGATATCACTGAGGTATGGCTTTTGCTACCTTTGCTACCTTAATATTCACTACCTTTTTTCTGCCAATTTATTGGTATCACGATTCACTGGATTTTGATGATTTGATAACACAATGTTAGCTGTAATATTTTTACTTTTAATGAAAATTAAGACCATGCTGAGAGTCCTTATTTTTCAAAAAATTTCAATTGTTGTAAATAATATATAGGATCAGATCCTCTAAAAGGCAACCTGGATCCGTTGCTTCGTAGGCTTGTTGGCTTGTTTAACTCTCCTTTGTTAATAACAATGACAAAATCTCAATGCAAAGAAAAACCTAATCTGAGACTGTCCTTCAAAACCCCAGCAAAACCTTGTGAGGAATGCTCAGCTGTTTTGTTACATATTCCAGATGTAGGATTAACACAGCTAAGCATTAGTTATCAGAGCCGGAAAAAAACTCTCTTCTTTTTGTGTTTTAAAAGGTTCCCATTTTAGCTGTAAAGTCATAATCTGAAGTGAGAACCTGTTTTGGTTTTTTTTATCAATGTAAGATAAATTAGCAAAGTGTTAGGCCTTAACTAACTTTTAAACTAAATCAAAATGCTAGGGCTTTTCTATTAACAGTACGGGAGTGGGAGGTCAAATTCTGCTTTGGAGTAAAGCTCAGTTCTCTTAAATACTGTAAATGTTGACAATTCTGTCCCCTTCCCTCATGTGGTTTGGGGACAGATGAGATGGGACTTCATCCTCCTCTGCAGAAACAAACACTTCATATAAAGACAGGAGTCACTGTGTCTTTGTTCCCTAGCATCAGGAACCAATTTTGTCTTTGAGTGTTGTGTCTCCACTTAATTAGCCAAGTCAGAATGGCCCAGTGATATCTATATCACCACAGGCTTTCAGGTGAAAATCCAGACAAAGTGGCTATCTGATGAATCATAATCCCCTTTGTTTTTCAGTACTCTCATCAGGAGAATGTCTAAATAGTCTGGAGTCTAAACAAGATGACTGAGTAGCAGATACTTGCCAGGAGGTCTTCTTCCCACCTGTCCACAAAATGAAAGGTTTATACATAGTGCAAGAGATCTCTGAAGGTACAGATATGTCTCTGGATGTCTGAATCATTGTCTTCATTAGATGGATATATGAAACATATTTATGCTTTGTAAGAGTACAGGAGTTAAAACCAACCAGAGAACCACAGAATATGAAATTTTTTATTTTTTTTTTTTATCAATGGCCAATACAGTTCATATACTTCTTTTTTTTTAAGTTATGAAAAAGCATCTATAGATACAATCTACTTGTGACACTAGTGATTATCTATATTCTGAGTATCAGCATTCTGATTCCTGGTGCAAACAGAAGCAGTCCAATTTCTGAGTAGTAAGCAGCAGTCAGAGCCATGAGAGGGTTGGATTCTGCCTAGATCTTGGTCTTTGTGGTCCCTATTCAGAGATCCTACTTTCCAGGAGAACACCTTCACACCCAGGCTTTGGGACAGCTTGCTACCCCTTCTGCACCGTGTTGCAGCCAGAACATGAAAATTATGGGTCTGGCAGGAAAGCAGACAATGTCAAAGTCTTGCAGTCTGAGCACACAGCTGGTAAGGAGAGTCCTGGGATCCTTGTCCCTTCTCTAGCATGTGTAAGACCATCACAGTCATCACACGTTTAAACTGAATTCAGTGCTACACTGAGGTATGTTCTAAGCATAATCAGCAAACTGAACTCTCCAGGAAACTTGGGCAGAGAGATACTTGGGGTTTTTTGATCTACCAGAGATTTTTGCCTAAAATCCTTAGCACCTAAGGCATTTTTTTCTGACTTGCTCCTCTGGACAATGCTCTTTGTCAAAGGGTTTAGTTTTAGGTAGCCCTATGAGGAACAGGGAGTGGGACAAGATGATCATTATAGGTCCCTTCCAACATAAGATACTCTATGATTCTATGACTTCAGATGCCTAAAATGGCATTTTAGCTCCTCAACTCGCTTTCAGATCTGTCCTCAATGTCCAACTTGATAATACAATAGTAGGTTCTCACGTGTAAGATTGCAATATACTTAATATGTTGGCTTGATAACTTCTGTAAGAAGCTTGGGAAAAGAGAAAATAACTGAAAAAGTCCTTAGGTGATTTAAGTTAACTCATTTGTAGTGTAATATAGTAATAGATAAGCAAGGATGTTATAAACAGTCCACAAATAAACAAAAAGTGTTTAGAAAGCATTTGGAAAGTCTCTGATGTTACAAGTTAATTAGTCATTGCTTATTAATATGATTAATTAATGCAAATTAAATGTTAAAATAATTATTTGAAATCACATTAAGAACAAATGGTGAAGTTACAGACAATATTTCATCTCCAAAGCTTCTTCAATGGGTGAAAAGTACTGCAGTAAGGCTTGCTGTCTAAAAATCACATTGAGAGGAACAGACTGACAAGTAGGTGAAACTAAAATCTTCTCAAGTTAACTGGAGGCAGATCTACCAGAGCAGTCTAGACCAAAACAAGGGTAGGGCTGTCCTCTTCTCTCCAGCTCTGTGGAAATCAACGCAGCAAGCCTGGTTCCTGCCAAGTCTGTGGCGCAGAAATGACACTGGGGGATTGAAAATGTTCCCTTAAAGGTTCAAGCCAAAAGTGCCTCGGGAGCCTCTGTGACATTCAGAGTGAAGCATCTTGCCCCTGCACAAGTTCGGCTGCACAAGCTGTGAGTCAGTGATAACCAGTTTTTAATGGTATAGCTTGCATTTTCCTCTAGGCACCTGAAAAAAACATTGAAGCTCACACTGTCCAGGTCAAACCAGTAAGTCTGGAAAGTCTTTTTCACCTGACTGAACTGTTAGCAATAGTGATGGTATACTTTTCATTGGGGAAAATATCTGGCAAGAAATCATTTTAATGAGGGAGTTTGAAAAGAGTACTACTGATTTTGAGGGCTTTGATCTACTCCTCTTATTAGGTTACTAATAGGCTAAGAGAGGGCAAAGAAAGAGACTGGGGAAATGATTGATTAATTGTGATAAATACTATTTCCTATAAATTGTGAACTCACATCATTTAAATTTTTTGTGTTCTTTTATTTAAGCTTTTGGTATTATATTGTTATCCAGTTTATTCCCATTTTTACTGCAGAATTCCTTAATACTTATGTCTTTTAGTGCTTTGTCCAGTCCACTTTTCTTAAGTGTTCAATGACATATTATGAGCAGGATATAGAGAATGCTCCAGAGTAAAATAAAAGTGGTTTATCATGGTGTTCAGCAGATAGACAGACACCTGTCTTTCTTTAAATGTAATCTTCATTCTTTCCTTTTATCTCTTAACAATTCCTCTTGTTGATGATCTCTATGCCTTTCTATTGCTTTTATTAAATAATGCCTTCAAAGAATTGGCAGTCAGCTTTATTATCTGCCCGCAGTCCTGCGTCTTCCTGATGTCTCTGCCTATATTTTGTAAGTTCTTGTCATAGTAGACTTCATAGTTTTCCCACAGGCTAGAAAGCTTTTGATTGCAGCAATATAAACCCAAGATAACTAATGTTACTGGTAAATTCTCACCCAAAAGCAGGCTTACCTGACACACATAACTGTCAAGAAGACTGGTAGGATTGAAGAGATGCATCAGGTACCCCACAGCTGCTCTTCTCATCCAGTTTTGTGTGCCATGAAATTTCAGGGGGGAGTTGGCAGTTGCATTCATCCTTTGCAAGTAACAGCTATGTGATTTCTTTCCAAATGGTGGAGAAGGGCTGTAGACACATGCACATATGTTTTCTTGTTTGGAAATTTGTTGGCTGGATATGTAATTTGACCAGTGGCTTTGTGTTAGAGCAAACTTGGAAGAAGAGAAAAGTATTTGCTTGGGTTTTAGAGCAAAAACATTCAGTGACTTTGTCCAGTTACATCCTGTGTTAACCTAAGTCTTCTTTTAGCTTTTTGTACTGAAACACATGCTTCTCTGTCTGTCTCACCCCAAAGCCCAATGACATCAGTAGACATCAGTAGAATTGTTGTGGATCTACAGCAGTATAACTGAGAACAGAACTTGGATTTGTATCTGGTTCATTCAGTCTTTCATTATAACAAACTTTCAAGTTCATAAATAATCACTGTTCTTCAAATCCTCTTTCGCTAATCCCCACTGCTCTGCTTACTAAAGGATCCAGAACCATACTTAAAGCAAAATTAATGGGCAGAATATTACTAACTTTACATGCAACTGAATGAATTAAACTGTGTGGAGTTATTCAGGTACTTAAAATCAAGCAGTGTTTAAGTAGTCTATTGTGTTAGTTCATCTGACTTTGTATGCATTATTATTTTAAAGGAATATTGAGCATTAACACTACTGAAGTTATTGGAAAATGAGATCCTCAACACTTTTATCTCTTAAAGCATTGGATTTAGGTACTTTGTTATATCTTTGACCACAATACCTAGGACATGAAGTCAACCTGGAAATTTTTAGTAAGACCAGTTTCTCATTATCTTTAGATTATTCTCAATCATCTGTTCACTATGGTTAAAGTGGCACAGAAATCAGAAGTCATACTGTCCTTATTAATTTCTATATTAATTTCTAATGTACTGTCAGTTATTATTCTTAGTACTTATATTTCATGTTTCTCTATGCTCTATGTGGCAAGTTTTCTTCTCAAAATTACATTGTATTTTCTTCTTTGAATTTATGTATTTCCCATTTCTCTGCCCCTATATATTATTAATATGTCCTTGTAATAATCATAGGAGTTGAGCATCCACTGTGAGAAATTTTATGTTCTTTGTTGCCAAAATAACTTTTGTCTTAATTTTGTGCTAATTTTATTTTAACATTCCTTATATGTTTCAAACATCCTTATTTGAGTTTAAATAAGAATAATAACAATTGCCCTATTGTGTCAGATCAATATCCTAATACAGTGATGGCAGAAGAAGATGCTGCTTAGGGAGAATTCCCAAGTCTGTCCTCTTTCAGTTGTCCATTCCCCTTCTACACCATTACTCTCAGTTGTTACATTAAGGATGTCAGAGGACAAAACTTTGCCACTTCCTGATATTGCTTACAGACCTGTTGCCCATGAATTTGTCTAATCCTTTCTTATATCTGCTGAAAGTGTCTGACTCTGCAACCTGTTTATGTGGCATCTTGAAATAAATCTTATTTATTACTCGATCTTGTAAGAAAAGCATAAATCTGTGATTTACTGATGTTCTCAATCTTGCTTATTTGATCAGAAGAGATGTTACTCTGCTTTAAGCCGGATTCCAACAAGTAACAAGTAATATTTGGTCATTACATGGGAAAGTTATCTTGATATTAAATTACAACAACAGAAACAAACAGTGATACCAAAAATATGAAGTATGATTTCACAAAAGCAAAAACATAGTGAGTTTAAAGAATCATTATGTGAGCATAAGACTCTAAATACTACCAGTGTGACTAGCCAAATTATATTACTAATAAGAATCTTTCCTTGTTTCAATACTTGCTCCCTTGTGAAAGCCTCAATCTAATTAGATTTTTTAACAGTAAATTTTAAAATAATTTGCATATGTGTATTTCTCCTTCAGCCTTTAAAAATGATTTCGTCTTTACACTCCTGTAATAAATTTAAATAGCAACAGGAATCAAAATTTCACAGCCCATAGTACAGGAAAAAAGGCAACTATTGTGTGTATTTCTGACATTTAACTTCACTTCTGCAGTTCTTCCAGTATAGATTCCACCATTATATTCTCATTTAACCTGGTGTTGTGTTGTAAACGAATCAAGATTTCACATATTTGATAGTATAATCCTACCACCTCTTGACACTTCATTAATGTGACTTTATTTGCAAAGCCCAGCATTTATAATCCATAAACCAGTTTTACAGGCACTCTACGATAACATATCCACTCCTAATCATTACACTTTGTTTGGTATATGTTGTAAACATAATGGTATATCAACCCCTTGGTAATTGTGCATCCTGTTGGTATTTATATTGAAAACCAACACTTGCAGGTTTTTGTCATACTGCCTTTGTAAGTTTTGGAAATGTACCCTTATAGTTTTCAATTACAATTTTGGCTACTTGGTTCAGAGGCCAGAATTGCATTCATTGAATATAACTAGTTACACACAAGGTAAGATGTTAAACGCACACGAGCTACATTCACTAAAACTACAAAAAAAAAAAAAAAAAAAAAAAAAAGAAAAAAAAAAGAATCAATAGAAGGGAGTAGCATGAATTCAAATATCAAATCAACACTGCAAAAATTTCTATGGAAGAATTTGTGCTTCTCCAGCCACAATAAGTGATTACTGCAACCAAAATGAACTGCAGTCTCTTCCTCCAATATTTGAGGTCATTTATTTTTATTATTTGTTTTATCAAGCATTCCCTCATAGTAGATGATTCACACATATTCTGATAGTCCTCAGTAATAAGACATTCCAGGATCTGAGCTCCTTCAAACAAGGGACATTTGGCAGATACAGCTCAAGGGTCTACTAAGATGAACAGTTCATAGGAGTGGAGGATTAATCTCTTCTTTGTCTTTAAAGTGCAGTGATCATTAATGACACTGTGAGAGTAAGTCTGAAGAGAGGCAATAAACAACAAAGTTATCCAGTACATACTTTTTTTTCTGTCTAGTTTTACCTCACAGACAAAAAAATATTTGCACATTACACTTTAAAAATAACTATCACTTTGATAGTACCTTCTGATTTCCAAGAACAGCAGCCACTGCGTTTCGTTCTCTGAAGTGTTTACCAATGTTTGAATGTTTGGACCAATACCTGGTTCCTAGAATCATAGAATGGTTAAGGTTGGAAGGGACATTGAAGATCATCTAGTTTCAACCCCCCTACTGTGCGCAGGGACACCTCTCTCCCACTAGACCAGGTTGCTCAAAGCCCCATCCACCCTGGCCTTGAACACTTCCAGGGATGGGGTATCCACAACCTCCCTGAGCAACCTGTTCCAGTGCCTCACCTACCTCATGCTGAAGAAGTTCTTCCTTATTATCTAATCTAAATCTACCCTCTTGCAGTTTCAGGCCATTGCCCCTTGTCCTATCACTACAGGCCCTTGTAAAAAGCCCTTCTCCAGCTTTCCTGTAAGCCCCTTTCATGTATTGGAAGGCTGCTATTAGGTCACCATGAAGCCGTCTCTTCTCCAAGCTGAACAAACCCAGCTTCCTCAGCAGAGGTTCTCCAGCCCTCTAATCATCTTCATGGCCCTCCTCTGGACCCACTCCAGCAGACCCATGTCCTTTTTGTACTGTGGGATCCAAAACTGGACGCAGTACTCCAGGTGGGGTCTCACCAGAGCAGACTAGAGGGGGAGAATCACCTCTCTTGACTTGCTGGTCACACTCCTTTTGATGCAGGCCAGGACATATTTCACTTTTTCGGCTGCAAGTGCACACTGCCGGCTCATGTTGAGCCTCTCATCAACTAACACACCCAAGTCCTTCTCCTCAGGGCTGCTCCCAGTCTGTTCTCTGCCCAGCCTATATTTGTGCTTGGGATTGCCTCAACCCAGGTGCAGGACCATACACTTGGCCTTGTNCCCCAATCTCTGCCTATCCTCTCTGCAACTGGGGCAGTGTGGCTGGAGTCCTTGCCAGTGAAGACTGAGGCAAAAAAGTCATTGAGCACCTCAGCCTTTTCAATATTGTGCGTGACCAGCTTCCCTGTTTCCTAATTATATCCAAAGCAACTTCTGTTTTCAGTGTCAGAATAAAGAGGTAGGAACAGGGACAATGACTCATTTCTGTGCTTATGGGAGCTGATATCGATAGCAGCAGAGAAAAAAAAAAGAGAAAGAAGCATTAAGGAGAAGAACATTATTTTCACCAGTGGGGAAAGAAGCCTGAACTTTTTACATCCCTTCACACTGCTGATGGAATGGAAATGTCCAACTTTTTGGTTGTTGATGGTAAATTCCAGTTGCCTCTGCTAGTTCCCCATTAGAGCAAAGAATAATCAGAAAAGGCTGGTCACAAGCTGCAAGAGGCCCTTACAAACACCAGCAAACAGGATCTAGAACTTGTCTTTGATTGCTACAGAACCTCAACAAGGCAGGAAGGAAAATGAAGAAAACACTTAAAGGAGCAAAAAAACTAATTCTGGCAATAATTGGTCTGGTAGACTAACATCAATCCTGGGAAAAACAGTGGAACAGCTGATATGAAACTAAATTAAAAGAGGCTTATATAAATTATTTTAATTTATATAAAATTATATGCATATTATAAATTATATAAAAATATAAAAAGAGTAGCTGAACAATAGAACTTGACAAATTATGTCTTTTAATGAGCTAAGTTTAGCTCATAAAATGTATTGCTTTTGATTGAATATGCATAGGTTTCTGTGAACCATGAGATCTGACATAAAATAGTACTTTCTGCTAAGAAGTTAAGATGATAGAAAATTAATGTTTTATATGTTAAATGCATTAAAACTGACTAAAATGTGTACATTAAAATGGAGTTTTAAAATCTGCATTTTTGATAAACCAATTAAAAAAAAAAATTCCAACTCAAAACCTATGCATGATTGTAAAGAGCAAATGGACCTTATGTCAAAATCACCACAGATATGTGGCTTGGAGTTTCTGCTTTAGATTATGTCTATAACGGTGCATCAGGCACCCTTCCAGTCAGATCTATGTCAGATGTGTCCAAAACATACATCTAAAATCATGCAGCTCTATATAATGTATTAAAAATAAATGACCATCTTTTAGTTAATGCATGCAAGGAGTGCTGCAAAATAGTTTGGACCAGTCCTAATGTTGTTCATCCCTGGGTTTTCTGTTTCAGAAAAAGGAGAAGCTTTGCATTAAGTCTGTGTTTGTGAAGCAATAAGATTGTTCTGACATTACTACTTGGCAGTTGTGGTAACTTTATGTATCACATTATTTTCTGTTTCTTAAATGTGCAGTCGGTTCCATTGGGCTGGATTTGCCTTTTTCATTCCTTCCTGTTCAGCCAAGCTTGCTTTAGTTCAATCTTTGGTTTATTTTGGCTACAGAGATCTTTATCACTCTGCTTAGGTAGCTGGCTTGCAGTGACTAAAGGAATAGTGACTTCTAAACAGACTATAACCATTGCTGTGACAAACGTGACCAGATCCCCCCAAGCCACAGTAAGGGCACAAGGATTGCCTGTGGTGCTGTCATGATATTTACATGGCTGACCTGTAGAGATGATATAAGAGTGAACATCCATGTACCAGTACTTATGATGTAAGAACAGCTTTCATTTTTTGTATAAACCAAAATATAGATCAACATGAAAGGTTAGGGGGTTTTGTTGTGGTTTTTGTTTGATGGGTTTGGGGTTGGGGGGGGGGAGGTTGTTTGCTTTTTGTTGTTTTTACAGAAAAAAGGTCCACTTTATGTCTACAAAAGGGTGATTAACATTCATGTTCTATTTGTTGCAGATGTTTGACTTTATGCAAACAAGACCCATTGAAATTATATAGATAAAACTAAGATATGATGTAGAAGTCACACTAGAAAAATAAAGGCATATCAAATTATAAATAGTAGAAGTAAGGAACAACCCTAATGTTAATAACTACATTGCTGATTTATTCAGAACAAGACCCACCACAGACTGCCAGATACTATTTGGTGACTTACTAGTGAAGTACTTTAAAAATGCAGCTCCCTAGTCAGAAAGGCCCAAATCTATGAAGGGAAAAGAAATTCAAATACAAAGAGATAAAATGCAATCCTTCATTCTGAATTGCTTAAATAGAAGGGCTGCAAAAATCCCAGTTTGCCTTGGGTGAATGTCTGTAGCCTTGTGTATACTGACATGTCACCTAGCACATAACTAAAGGAAGTAATCCTGTCTTTCTCCCAAGATAACAAGGTTGTAGCTGATCTATACTCATCTGTACAGAGGCTCAATTTGGCTCTGGAAGGTATTGGACAGGAAAAGAAATTGAGGTGGAGAATTAAGCTGTCAGGACAGCGATGGACTCTCTCTTCTTTTGGTCTGGCTGAGACAGTTCCATGTCTCAGACTGCTGAGCAATCCCCTATGTTATTTATATGCCAGCTTTGCAACACTGTCTATTACAGCCCTTATTCAAGAGGATGGGAATTGGCAGTTGGAGCAGTACTGTCAACTGGGCAGGTGGGCCTGGCTGCTCTGTTCAGGTGACACAGAAGCTGGAAAGGCCCTGAGTTCCCTTTGCAGAGCTGGGAGCAGGCACAGCACCTCCCATGGTGACTGGCACCCTAACTGTCCAAGCTCCTGAGAAGGTGGCGTGGGGAACTTGTGCCCAGACTGCTTTGCCTGCCTGTGGAAAATAGGACGCTAGCAACAGTTGGCAAATTTTGAAAGCTGAGTCTTATTTCTTTAAAAGAATGTATAAATAAATAAAATCTCCTTTTACTCTGTGTTGTGAAAAGCCTCTCTCAAATGAGCTGTTCTCCAAGGGCATTGCATGTCTTCATATTGTACTTCCCATTTGTTCTTACATGCTTTCTGTAACAAAACAGTGAAGAGTACTGATATTTTAAAACACAATTTACATGACGTAACAGTCTTGCAATGAATGGGGCTGTTCACACCTCAAACCATAGTTTCTTTCTAATCTTTTTGCATATTCAAGAAATTAGTTTTGGATATACTTGGATCACATTAGAAGTATTTCATTTGAAAACTCCAGAGGTACATACTTTTTCTTTATTAGTAAAAGCTGAGACAATAGAGAATAATGAAGAGGCTTGTGTATATATAATCACTCTCTCCTTGGCCAACCTTCTTTACCCATTACATGGGGTAGTAGGAAAATATTGCAAGTTGAGAAGTTTGTCAAAAAACAAAACCAAACCCAAACCAAATACGAAATGAAGGCTATCTATACATTTTGCTGATACAGAAACATATTCATACATGCCAGGAGTTCATCTGCAAGTTGTTAACCAGCTGCCTTATGCATTTGATTTCTATCTATTAGAATTTAGCAACTAATCCAAAAGTCATCATTCTCAGCTACATTTCAGTAAGAGCTGAAGAGCAATCCTATCTGCCAAATCAAAACAACAGGAACATTAAATCCTTACCTCTCCTCCAGGAAGAAAAGCAGTGCTCATGCAGAGCTCTGATACCCAGCCAAGTTACTTATATTGAGATTTTATCTGGTAGACAAGCAATGGAGGAATGTTCAGATATAATCAAAGACTTTTGCTCAAGTCATGAGCTTGTCTTAATATTGCTGGTCCTGCTCTTAAGTAAGCAAGGTTAATTTTCAGTTCAGAAAACAGTTTGTTTCTCCATGAGAAAGACTTAACGCTACTGACAATATTTATAGTGTAGTTGCCAGGCTGAACACAAAGATAAAACCAGAATTGGGATACCCCTGCTGGTTATGTTGGAAAACATTACTAGAGAGATTGACCCATAAAAAAGTATCATGAACTTCATACTGAAGACATGGTGTTTGAAACTAACTAGAAGTATTCTGAAATATTTGTCAGAATAAATTTCAAGCTAGGAGAAAGCAGGCAAAATATGCTTTCAAAATAGGGTAGTACTGTCACTGAGAGTTTGTGGCTTTAAGCAGGGTGGATGATTAGGCAGAGAGATTGGAAGAAGTAATTACTTTTTTGATCCAAATATTTTTTTAAAGATTTAGCCCATAAATTTTGTTTAAGCCAAATCTTTGGCTGAAGTGACATACATATCATGGAACAGTGTATACAGCTATTATTTCTAGTAGAGTACCTTTCAAAAACATTATCATAATATGTATTGCCAAAATACTATACCCTTTATCAATCACAATTTGTTTACGGTAACAAATTTTAAAATATCTTTTGTCTGTAGAATAGAAGAAGAATAAGGAAGACTTGTTGTTTAATAAGATGTCATCAAACACTTGATGACCAAAAGTTTCTGGACCTTACAGAGTTATTAAAAGAAACAATAATGGTAGAGTTTGACTTTCCTCTGAGAAATAACAGTATCTAGCATTATAATATAATGGGAGTAGAGGGGGAGGGTTTACGGGAAGAAATGGTATTATGCAGACAGAAAGTAGCCTTATTATTTCTCCTATGATAGCACATCTGGAATGTTGATACCTGAATAGAAATATTCAAAACAAATAATTAAGCAAGATTAAGTAGTAGCTTCAAGCTGCACAAGTAGTAACTTAAGCTACACAACAGCATAACATAAAAATCAGCCTACAGAAATTTTCTTTAAAAACTTGTTTGCGGCAGATTAGCAGATTAATATAATTTAAAGCTGCATTAAACCATATAAAGCAGTCCAAAACTTCCTTCTATATCCTTTTATATAAACAGCTTTATATTCCTACTTGTCCTGAGGATAACAGATTATTCTCTGTCTCTGTGCTAATTAATCTGTTTATATTCCATCTAGTTAATTAATATAGAAGGCACCCAGGTTAAAGTCAGAATTGAGAGTACCATTCTGCTTATATTGCAATTTATGAGATATCTGACAATATACTAAAGTGCACAAAGCTAAGAAAAATAATCTGGTTTAATTTAAAATTATAGATTTTGTTTCATTTAATACATGAATAGCAGACATAAGGAAAACTTCTGGTTTTTACTAAGAACAGTTGTTCTAGGTTAGACCAAAGGGTCATCCATCTAAATCAGCATTTTGAAATATAGCAAAACATAGCCTCTTTACAGACACAAGTGAAGCAGTGACCAAGTTATGTCTACAAAACTGTAGATATTAGGAGACATAAAAGTTCTCCACTGCTTAAGCAGTGATATACATTTTGCCTAGTCAAATATTTTTTGTTAAGAAAACAAAAACTGAAGACAATACCCAGTAGCATATATATTCCTTCAAGTGTAAAGTTACTTACATCTTTAAAATAACATCTACTGGTTTGTCCAACCCAGTCATAAACATACTATCTTGTAGACTTCCCCAAACTCTTCCTGTAATCACTTCATTAAAGAGCTGCCATGCTGGTTACCTTCCAGCCATCAGGCACAAAGCAGCTCTACACAGGAGGTTACACCTCACAGTTAGTTTCAGCTGTTTCTTTAAAACTGTGAAGCAGTAGCACCTGGGTCTTGTGAGTTGACAAAATAAACATCAATTTGTTCTATAATCTCATTTAATGAGTTTTCAATTTGGATCAGATTATCTGAAGTGTCTGCCATATAGAAACCCTGCAGCGCAGGTACTCTCTCAAGCCCTCCTGTGATGAACTCTGAAGTAAAAATTTACTTTAAAAATTAAGCTTTTTTTTTTTTACTGTAGCTTCTTTTTCTATTAACACTTTAGGAAGCTTTACAAAAACTAATTTTTATTAATTATATGTCTTTTGCAAGCTGTTTTTCAAACTCCTTTTTGGCTTGATCATCTCACAGCTGAACAGAATATAGTCGCTCCTGAAAATATACAGGTATGTGGTCTTTTCAACAAATATCACATTCATCTAAAGCTGCTTGGACATTGATAAAACTGTTGTTTAAATGCCATACATTAATACATGCTAAGGGTTTTGTGCACTATCAAGAAGAGGAATTTTTTCAGGGCATATGCCCATTTATAAAACATTGGAAAAAATTTCAAACTGAATGACAGTTCACAGAACAATTCCATAGCTGTTGGTGTTTCAGTAACCAGAAAATGTTACCTGGCTGAAAACAAGGTTAACTTACAAGCTAAAGCACTTGAACATTGATGGACTTTCTGAGTATCTAAGGTTATTTTTCTGTGCAGACTGAATAATATTCAAAGCTGGAGTCCTACTAATGACTGGCCAGGATGCATCTTGTCTTACATTGTGTCACAGCATGGCTTGGGGCCAGTATAGGGCAACTAATAAGTCTCATAATCAAAAAAGCAAACAAGAAGACAAGACTTCTTCCTTTTCTTTGTTTTGTTTTGTGGTTTGTTGGTTTGGGGTTTTTTTAGGGGGAGAAGGGGGGATTGTTTTTTAAGAACAAAGCCTAGCTAGTTCCTCTTCTCTGGAACTTCTCTATTGTTGCTTTTCTGGTGAATAATAATGGACTATCCCTGCTTGAGGTCACTGGCATTGCCCAATGAGCTCCACTTGAATTACTTCCGTGTATAACAAAAAAGTCAGTTTTCTTCTGTTCAAAATTTTAGTAATCTGGGGTGCAGAAAGCATGTATATCCCAAAATATATCCAGAGAGTGAGCTAGCATATCTGTAAGAATTTGAGTCATGACAAGCATCACTGGTGATTTTCCAAAGTACCACCTAAAGAAGTTTCCAATAATGCAATGATAGCAAATATTAACCCTGCAATTAGAAGTAAAGGCCAATCCTATATTCATTTCAAACTAAGCACAAGCCTAGTTCCTTGGTCTTCAGTTTTGTCCATAGATACATGCAGAGGCTCCATTTGTTCAGAAAAACATGCCGCTGGAGATGTGGTAGCTTTTTAATTTTAAAGAGGAAAATAAATACTTTCTTCCTGAAATTACAGCTTGGTGTTGACATTGTGTCCTATAAAGGCCAATATATGATCAAATATCACTTTGAGCTAAAAAGGTGTTGTGGTTTTAGGTTTGGGGAAAGGGAGGGACAGGTGGAGTGGCTATTCCACTCCCCTTCCTGCCACACTCTATATAAAGGACACAGGAAGTTCCCCTCGCCCCTTCCTCGCTGGAATTGCTGCTGGCTCCGGACGGCTCTGTGGCTGCTACAACTCCACGTGGCTTGGGAGAAATCCAGTGGCATCCGAGGATCGGTGTTGTATATATTTGTATATATACCTTCCCTTGTTACCTCTATATATTTCCCTTCCTCTGATATCCCTTTTGTTACTCCCTGTTAAAAGTTGTGATCTTAATTTTCCAACTTTGTGTGAGGCCTTTCTTCCTCCCCTGGGAGGGAAGAGGGGAGGGGGAAGAGGGGTGAAACTAATTCTGCTCCGTGGGGGTTGCCCTGAGCCCTAAACGGAGACAAAAGGTCTTCCCAAATTAAATTGATAGAGAGATAAAGGAGAAATTCTGAAAGATGAGCATGATACACAGTATGCAATAGACTATTACTCTTGTTATTAAATCTACCTTAAAATCATAATGTCTTGATCCTATCAGTCACAAGAGAAGTTTTCATTTTTCACTAGTTCATACTATAACTTGAATTATTACAGAATGCAGGGCTACAGCTGTTTCAATAAATTTAACAGAGTCAGGGCTCAAGCTCAGGAATGTCTGTGCTATATACCTGAGCACATGCTTCCCCAGCATGATTTGACCCATGACAGCTACTTCTCTCATTGATGATACACAGATGTAATTAAGATGACAGCACAGACCACAGCTTGTTTACACAAAGCAAGCATACTACCATGTTCTGGTATTTAACAGGGCAAGGAAGAGGGAAGAGCAGATGCTGTGACAGCTGCCTGCACCAGGGAATGGACTCTGCTGGCCTTGCTTGAACTACAAGCACGCTAGTAGCCCAGGGGCCCTAATGTCAAACAAGTATCTTGACATGTTGAATGTAAAGATGGTTTCTCCATCATAGAGCTACATTTTAGCATTCTGCTCATGATCTACTGAGAATTGCTACACAACAGGACAACAGAAGTTGAAGTAGCACTTGTCCATCACTTCTGTCTGATCTAAGGTATTCCTTTGAGAAAACCTAATAACTATTTGAAGACTCCAGATGATAGGGAATCTTATATATACTTTGCTAACTACCTATCCCATATCTAGATTCAAAACTGAATCCAGATAACAACTAAATTTAATTTTCTCTGCAGCAATTCAAGCACTTCTTGCAGAAATGTCTCTTCTGTGAAGGTACTTATCATATCAAGGTTCTTGGTTGGTAAGAACCATGAAGGCTATTACCAATCAATAGCAAATTGCATCTTAACCCAGTTAGTTGATGTTGAGAAAAATGGGCTTTTTGAGCCCTAACTTCCAGACCTGAAATAATTCTTGTAGAACTGCTCTTAATTCTTTTCAGTTTCTGAGCATTTTATTTCAGTTAAAAGCTGAAAGCCTATGCATAATGCACACCAAGACAATCCAAGATGTTAAATTCCTCCTCAGAATATCTGAGTAAATCAGAGCATTTGAACAATATGTGCTACTTCAATGATTACAAGTAATCTGTATTTCTATTCATCTGCTACTGTTATTGGTGACATGGTTGAAAGCTGAGAAATTTCTTTTTACTTAAACTATTTTTTCCCCAGTCTCTCCACAGATTCCATTTAGAGAAGTATTTATACTATATTTAGGGGTAGGCCTTGTATGCAGGTGTTTTGGGAGGTTTGTTCATTTTCATGGTTTTTGGGAGTTTTTTTAATAATGGTGTTTTGGCTTTGTATCAATATTTCATAGATTCTTTTCTGATTTCAGTATGTCTTTGTTTATGACATGTATCACTTTGTGCCTGTGTTGCAAACAACATAATTTCTTGGACAGATCACTCATCTGTATGTCTCACCTTGTTCACTATTTTGAATAAACCAATGTAGCACTGTGCCTCTCCCAAACTGTAAAACACAAAGTAAAAAAGATAGTGTTTAGATACAAGCATTTCTGCATATCTTGTAATAAAAGCAGTCTACAAAAACTAGATATGATGTGTATTGGGGAAAGGAGCATAGACATATTTAAAAACAGTGATTTTAAACAGAACTGTGGTAGTCAAAACACCAGAGAGCATGTCAAATTTAGGGATGATCTATGAACATCCATGATTTCCTAGTTGAACTTGGCTCTCCTTCTATAACAAAGTTGAAACTGTCACTTCTAGCATTAAGAATCCATTCTTTTTGTAGCTCTCTAATATGGTAGTTGTTTTTCACTATGAGTTTTATTGATTTAATGAAAATGAATTAAGTATTTCTCATTGTAAAGATCATCTCAGTTCAGCATCTGACAAATCTAATTTCTACATGAGAGCATGTCTTATCATCAGGAGCCTTAACCTGATGAATTGCAGGCTGACTAGATGTCTTAGGCTGTGAGATAAAGAAAGGAAAAATTTCCCTCATAATTTTCCTCAGAGACAGGATAAAATCACAAGGTTTGCAGCTGTATTCTACAAGTTATGTTCAGAGTTGCTAATTACAAGGAAGAATTCCTCTGGTGCTGTGGGGATATTCACAAATGCAACCCTAAATTAAAAACTCTTGTATAAAAAGCTCCAGACTTGGTTTCAGCAATGTGGGGGTGATTGCTGTATATTGGGGCAGCCAGAGCACCAAATATAAATGGAAGGATTTATTCACTTTGCCTTGAGGGGAGTGGGTGGATTTTTTTTCTCTCTTTTTATTTTTTTCACAGACATTTCACCAAGTGTTTGGTTTGTTATGTGTATTAACTACTGCCCAGCACTTAAGCAATGCTGGTCTGCCCTGCCCATTGCATGATATGTAAGGTACTATGTTCAGAGAAAATGTTATATGCAAAGGGAGCAAGCTTTCTGCTGCCTCATTTGAAAAATAATTTAAAAAAAAGAAGTTATTTAAACTCTCAGCTATGGTTTTCCTGCTTCATTGCTGCTTTCTTGAAAATGGCTACTCAGGATGCTCACAGAAAGCAGGTTTTATGCTCAGATAATATCATAAACTGCCACAATGGCTGACCCAGATATGAGGGGTTATGAGGGACATAGGTAGATCACCCTGTGCTCTCTGGTTTGCTTGCCTGTGTAAGGGAGGAATTTATTTTGCATGTGCAATTAAGAGGTCTAGTCAGATAAATCATAAGGAATGGACAGAAAGAAAAGCTGTGGTTATTATCTGACTTTGTTGATTGATCTACTTAGAGCTTTCAGTTGCATTCCTGACATGTGATGTGTGCTTTTGTTAAGAAAGGTGCCTGATTTGGGTACAAAACACAGTAAAAATAGATCCGTGTCTAGTTAGCTTAAAAATCCTACCTTTAATATAGTAGATAGGAAAAAATGGAGTTCAAGCTGTATATTAATTAGCAAGTCCATCTCAGAAATTTGATTGTATTTCTTGGAGAAAAACAGCTGATCTAATCAGATAGTGTAAAAAAAACCCAAACCAAACAACCCAAAACCAACAGGAAGGAAGGTTCATTGACTGTATTCCTCTTCTTGCTTTGTCTAGAGGCTGCCAAGTGTGAGTCATGGCACCCATGAAGTTGAATGCATTGCATTTGAAAATTAAGCTGCTGTCAGGCAAGCCATGCACTAGCTTGGTACTAACAAGCTTCTGCTAAGTGTTCATACAACACTATTTAAAACTGGACAGTCTTTCAAGACGTAACAGTACAGAAGGTGTAATATGATATGGGCTCCATATCCAGTTACATATATAAAAGGGAGAGAGAAAGGACATCATTCCACTGTCTGTGCCTCTTCCCTTACAAAACATGTTTGGAATCTGCATCTTGCAGTTTCCCCTGGCAACTCTCTACTATCACAGAATACAATGTCCCAAGGCTACACTCCATTACACTGCACCATCTTTTCCTTTTCTCTTGCTCCACAAGTTTTAATGAAGCCATCAAATTTACACAAGTGCCCTATTTACTGTACAGAGATTACGTCAAAAGAAACGATGTTGGCTTCCTATTAATGCCTGAAGATTGGCAAATGATCGTGAAAGTCAATCGCTGTTCTGCTTGTTAAGTGATGGTATGTATTGCTGCCTTGTCTAACTACAGCAAATCAGATGTTACCTGTTGTGGAAAACAATACTAACAAATTACTAACTCTTGGTGTTTTAAGGGGAACAGTGTATCTTGAGAATCAATCAAAACAGAGCATTGGAACATAAATTTCTGTAGATGTTTTGTCATCAGTTTATCTTTATTTGTGTTTATGGATAGGTAAAGCAGAATTCAGGTGAAATAATCTTTAAAATACACATGACTGATCAATTGCACAGCAGTAGCTTTTTCTCAACAGATTCAGAGCTGTGCTGAATTTATACACAGTTTTTAATAAGCTTTTCCCCAAGAATGGTCTGTTGATGAGTTATAAGGAAAAAGGAACATATGGTAAGCTGTGCATTAGGCAGTTGTATCCACAGTGGTAATCTACAAATAATTTTCTGGGTGCACACAGATAAGAGGAATTGACACTACCACAAGAAATCCAACACGAACTTACCACTGCGTGAGATCTCAGTGCTCCTGCTGAAGACAGTAAGAATATAGCCATTTCTGTGCACATGTGTATTCTCTCTATTTCTGAGCCAGTAGTTTCCCAAAACATGTTTTTACCCTGAGAGATTATTAGAACATAATGATAACACCTACGCACACTCTTGGCCTAACTTCTGCATGTAATTTCAGTGGCTCTAGCTTTACATTTAATGAAACAGTGGTTAGTGTGACAGCCTTTGGCTCTTTATAAAGGATGACACTGATTTCCTTCACTTACGATTTAACTAAGAGGAAAGCTGGATCAATGAATCAAATCTTTACACAGTAATCTGGAGAAATGTCTTCTAACAAAAATCTGACTGGAAAACTAAAAAAACAAATAAATCTGCTTTTTATTTTCCTGAGACTGAATTGAATAAGTGAAATAATGTTTGTGACTTCGTGCTTGAGAAATTGCCTGTTAAAACATGACCTTGCCCACACTCGCCTGATTTTGCTTTTGCAGCTCAGGGTTGGAAACATAATTCCGTGATGAAAACTTCAAGGAAGTTTCTTTAATCCATATGCCAGCAGCAAATCATTGCTACATATGAATATAGTGAATATTATTTTCAGTGTGTATCAAAATACATATCCGCTCCTGCTGGAGGTTTCTAGGCAGAGGCCTCCCCAGCCCCTCTGGAAATTTCCATCTGGGTGCAGTAGCAGATGAGTTGATGAGAACTTCAGTCCATTGGGCTAAGTCCTGTACTGAGCTTCTGCTATGCTCTGCTGATCAGAAGCTGCTGAGGAGCCAGAAGAGAAGGGGGACATTCAGGCCTGTTTGGGAGGACCGGAAAAGAAAAGGGTTCCCTTTGAGTCTAGGGGAAGGGTCAAGTAAGGTTATGTTGGAGCACGTTAGGGAAGATTCCTCTAACTGCTGAGCATGCTCATTCATAGCCAGACTGATGCAAAGCCCCTGGAAGAACTGGGAAGTACAATGTGTGTATCCATTCAGAGAGATTTGCAGTGACAAAATCAGATCTGTTCAGTTCATTTCATTCCCATCAGCTTCCCATTCTGTCATCTTGTTCATGATCACATCTGGCATGTTTGATCTCAATCATCTGTGGTTTACTCTAAACCAAAATGATTGTAACACTCTTTACAAATTTCAAACATAAATTATTTCAGTACCACCAAAAATGGAAAAAGTCTGAACTATCCTCCTGGCTGCTCTTAATTAAGACAGTTTCGACGTAAATTATATGGACTTGCCTTCTTTTCACTCTGTCTCATGTTTCCTTCCTTTGCATTCCCATTTAACATTTTCTCCCACCTCTTTCCCTGTCCTCCATCCAGAGAAGTCAGGTGTCTCATATCCTGTTCTCTGAACAATGTTCATTTGCATGACCTCTACCACCCTTGATTACTGTAATGAGCATCTTTAGTAATTATCATCATCCTCTTCTATTCTTCCAGAGCAATGCCCACTGTGGTGAGTTTCAGATTTATAAAACATGTGTTACACTAGCAAAAGCTTAAATACTTCCTCTCTTCCTGAGTAATGCTTGTACACATCTCCTAATAAATCAGTAGCTTTGTCCAGTGGTTCTGAATAAACTTACAGTTGACCTGATGGAAGTGACTCAGCTGAACTGAGCATATCAGCCCAAGTGAAATGTGTCTTACAATAAAAGCGTTTCACACTTCCCTTGAGCTGATCTACAAGGAATTTCTCTGTGCCTTGCAGGCACTTAATTTCATGAGCACCTTTGCTTTACTTAATAGGTATATTCAGGAAAATGTTCGGTGGCAAAAGAATTAATAAAGTGTTGAATGTGCATGCCTATTACACTTTCAAATGCTTTCTAACTACTAATTATTGAAGAATATTGTCATCCTCTCAGAAAGCTTATAGTGCAATAAGAGAATGCAGTAGGTAAGTGCAAGAAGAAACTTCTGCTTGTTACTGGTGCTGTTTTGTGAGCCATGGACCAGGATTTTACAGTGACAGGTGCTGAGAAAACAAGAAGAAAATATGACCCTCTTTTTGAGACAACAGTTTCATGTTGTTGTTAGTGTGAATAGGACATACTTTTGTTCTAAAAACATTTTTCAGTATTTTAGTACAATATGGACAGAAATTATAACTCATTTCTAGCCTTTTGTCATTACTAACACAGGCTAAGTGTAGTTACTGCTGGGTCCAACAGTTCTTTCTGGAAAGTAGTTGTCTACAGCGATGTTCATGCACTGTCTGCAAGAACTTCAAAGGAGCCACTGATTCTCCAGTTGAATCCTGCCTCTCTGGAAGATGGTCGCTCCTGCTGAGCTCTGGCTAGTGCCATCATTCAGAACAATAGCCACTCACTCTGTAATCAGCTATATGGTGCTGTTCAGAGATCAAATTGGCTTTATGACTTACCACAGTAAGCCATAAAGTCCCACTTCAGGTGTTGCATACAGATCTTGTGTACCTGGATGCATTTCTGTGATTCTCATGTCTAAGCTGGCTCATTCAGCAGCAGCATCAAACATGGGCAAAACCACTTTGAGCAGTCTGAATCTGTGTTGACATGGTCTAGCATACATCACAACACTACCTTTTCAAAGTGTGGGGACTGGTAAATTCCTCTTTTATCTAGATTGAAAGCCAGGGAGAACCAGAAAATATTATGTCTGTTAGAGAAGGAGACAGCAAGCACCATGTCTGGCAATTTATGATTTTGAAACCTTGCCTCTGGTTCTTGAAAGACCTCCAGGAACTATCTGTATTTCAGAGAGCAGAGGATAGCTCTGATTTCAGATCTATACAGATATCGAGGAGCCATGACTGTCCATTTCTTCCCACCATACTTTGCTATCTGTACTAGAATTTCTTTCCGCTCAAAGCCATTTCCTATAGAGCTCTGGATCTGAAGGGCAATTACAAAGTGATAGGGATAAGTGCGATCAGCAGGCCCTCAAGAGCTTGGAAGGTGTCCCACTAGTTGTTCTACAATGCATGGGAAAGCACTATAGCACCCAAAGAAAGAAAACAAAGCAGTGGTATGAATAGATATATCTAGTAGGAGTAGGGGAAAGCAGCATTGTGAGCCAACAAGGTGGGATCTTTCTGCAGTCATATAATGGACAAATTCAAGTTCTAGGCTGAATCCAACACATAAGCCAGATTTTGCTTCCTCTGCCTACTGCTTGATCTTATTACTCCTCTCCTTTGTCCATTTACTATAATAAGCAAAGACACTTTTATTCTAGAACAGCAACTACATAAGAGATCCATTATATGCAATGCAACTAAAAAGTTCAAGTGCATTGCATGAGCAAAACTTCTGACACAGGGATGATGGCAAAGCCTGGACAGGTTCTTTTGCTTCTATAGCTCTTTAGTAGGGTGGAGAGGAATGACACGCAGCAAACCTCAGAATCCAGCATTGGTTCTTGGACACGTGCTCATTATTCATAGTGCTGTATCCAAGTTCAGCAAGGCAAGTCTCATGCTTTTCATGCTTGAGCAGAAGATGCTTTCTGAGGAGATTTCTAGTGCTTCTGAACCAAGTTATAGGGAAAAATCTCCTAAATTTTCAGTCCCAACAAATAATAGACACAAACTGTCTGGTTTTGCTTCATTTCATGACTCAAATTTAAGGCCCTTTGTATACCAACTGAAGTGCTGGGGCCTGTTCTGTGGGCCCCAAGTTAGAGTTGACCTATGGATGAGTCACAACCTAGCAGAGTGTTTTGTTCCTCAAATAGCTTCAGGCCCCAGAGGCAGAACCTGGCCCACCTGTGTGAGACCCTGCCTTCCCCCAGGTGATCATGGTTGGGGTGATGAGCAAAGCCAGGACTATATCAACCAGGAACTAAGCACTTGGAGGAGTTCTTACTGAGTCCAGACAAAGAGAGCTCTTGATGAAGAGAGTTCCTGTTGGAGGCATCTTGCTGAGCTCTCTCTCAGTGGTGTGTTCTCCCTTGGCTGATTCAAGATGGAGAAGAGCAAAATGATGAAGAATGTGTAGAAGATGAAGGTGTGTTGAGGGAATGTTGCTTGGTTTGGCATTGGCCTGCAGGAGAAGAGAGCTAGTAGCACACCAACCCAATCCTCAGCTATCTTCTCTATTGTCAATTTCATCCAATAACACTTCTATTCCTTAATGTTAGTTTGAATAATAATTGAAATTTCTTATTGACTCTATCAATGTTTATCTGGTAATTACAAATGAAAGTAAGCAAGACAGCAGAGAAAACAGAAGATGAAAACACATTGTCATATGAAGTATAACAGCATCTTCTTTTAAAGAATTGCTCCTTCAGTCAATGTCAAATATTTTTAAAGGAAGTCTAATTTTGAACAATTATTTTTAAAACATGTGCTAACTTTTTATAAAGAAATTATCCTGCCATCCTATGACCTAGAAATTCTGGGGATGGGATAGTGTAGCTAAATGATAAAATAAACAAGGAGACTTTGACAAAACAATGTCTCCACAGGGTGATTAACCAAAGTAAAAAGGAATGAGTAGTTTCATCCATGATTAACATATTATCTGCTCTTTGGCATATGTAAATATCACTTTCACTTGGATTTTATAATCATAAATACTTACATTTGGGACAAGAGTAAGAAATACATGCATATATGTGTTCGTGTGTCTATGAGTACACAGAGCTGCAGTCCAGAGACGATTTTTGTGTCCAGGGAGGGAAGACTCTACTCCTCTACTCCACTCTTGTGAGATCCCACCTGTAGTACTGTGTTCAACTCTGGGGCCCTCAGAATAAGACATGGAACTGCTCAAGTGGATCCAGATGAAGGCTACAAAGGTGGTCAGGGGGCTGGAGCACATCCCCTTGAGAACAGGCTGAAAGAATTGGGGTTATTCAGCCTGAAGAAAAGAAGGCTTTGGGGAGACCTTATAGTGGCCTTCTAGTACTTAAAAGGGACCTACAGGAAAGATGTAGAGAGACCAGGGAGTGTAGTGATAGGATACGGGGTAATGATTTTAAACTGAAAAAGAGTATATTTAGATTAGATATGTGGAATAAATTCTTTACTGTGAGGGTGATGAGGCACTGGAAGAGGTTGCCCAGAAAAGTTGTGGATGCTTCCTTCTTGGAAGTGTTCAGAGCCAGGTTGGATGGGGCGCTGACTTCTTTATCTAACGGAAGGTGTCCTTGCCTATGGCAGAAAGGTTGGAACCAGATGATCTTAACGACTCTTCCAACCCAAACCATTCTAAATTGAAACTTCAGAAATAAAAATCACTGCTTATGTTAAGAGATCAGCCAGATTGATTAGACCAAAGTGTTTCACAATCCTGACCAGATGACTGGATACCTCAGTGTGTGAGTGGTCTGTAATGCTGCTGTCGTTTTAACAAAAACAACAATTTGCTATCAAATCTCTCCTGATCCTCATTGTGTAGCTGAGTTAATCCCCAAGCATCATTGAGCTCATCTACTTCTGTGTGTCAATGCAGGCCATGTGCTTGCTTTTGCCCTTAATCTGGGTAATGTTTAGCATGCTTGTGTATCTCATGGATGAGACATTTTGCCTTTAGGATTTAAAGTTAAGCACAATGGAAAGTTGTAGGATGATCCGCTGTGTGTTATTGGTAAAATTTTCTCTTTTCTGCTCATTTTTGTTCTTTAGAAGTTTCTATTTATGTCAGATTTTCCCTTATTGGAGGTTGGGGGGCAGGGGTGATTGAGGTGCTGTGTGATCTTAGTCATCACAGAAAAATCCCTTACAAAAATATCTTAGATAAAGGGCAAGTACCTCAGTGCGAGTGGCTGCTGCTTTTTAAGCAATTCCTAGCGTTTCAATTCTGTGTTTTCTCTTTGCTACACAATAATTGTGGAGTTTCAGATGTGAACCAAACTGTACAGAGTATACGTAGCCAGACCTGACAATTGCTTAGATCAGGAATTGCTTTCAATAGTCTTTATTTAGCTACTATTTTAGTATGTATTTCTTGACCTTTGGGAGATGGATTCAATCCCCTAGCTTGGCTTGACCGTGATTCCTAATAGTTACTCTTGGAAAATAGTCAGAAAAATATATTTCCATGTGTTTAACAAACCTTATGACTCTGAAAATGCATCTGGGAGGGGTATTTTAAAAGTGCAAAACAGGGACACCAAACACCTGGTTCATGGGCTGGATCTGGCCATGGGGAGGGAAAGAGTTCTGGTGGTCATTGAACAGAAGTGTGTGTACAGGAGGAAGGTGGGTCAGATGCAGTAACAGGGAGCATTAACTGAGGTTCTGTTTGATGCCATTAAAAATTCACCCTACATCATTCTAAAGGAGAGCACTTTACTCCAAAATTTAGGGGACCTTGATAACTATGTCCTATCTTTAATGTAATTCAGTGGTTGGATGCCACAGTAACTGTAATTATTGCTGTGCTAAAAAATGTCTCTGATGCCAGTTACCAGAAATGTTCACATTGTCAGATAGGTGTGTTACTATTGTAATTGTTATTCTACCCTATTTGTGGCCATATATGTGTGTCATCAGAAGTTTATACTGAATCCATAAAAGTGACTGGTCAAATCACTATTCGTGTTCAAGTACTAGTTGCTGGGCAAAACCAAATGATTTTCACTAATTTTCATTTGCACATTTCAATGTACTCTTCATCTTAAAGGCCTAATACCTTCTGGCTCACCTTACTGCATTTCAGTTCAACAGGATAAGAAAGTAAATCATTATTAGCTTCATACAAAAGCTAAAATTCCCTTTGATAAATTAAACAATTGTCTTTCAAAAACATTGGCCTTAGTTTCATTTCAAGTAATGCTATTTCATAGAAAATGAAATGGAAATATGAGAAAAGTCTTCAAATTCTGAAAAACATAGTGAAATGTCTAAGTGATAAAATTGTTAAAATAGATTGAAATTCAGTTTATTCTGCAAAATCCACCCTAGGATCTAATTCAAAATTTTCTTAGGCAACAATCAAGTCCTTCTACACCTAAAATTTTGCAGAAGATAGGAAAACAACAGAGATAAAGCAAGAATGAAGTTCGTTGTAGTTTATGTATGTTGAAATGAAAATCTAGGAATTATGTACTGTTTTCCTTGGTATTTTACAAGAAAATACGTACCTGTGTGTTTATCTGTGTAAAACAGTGATGCAGTACAAATGTTTAAATATTAAAAAAGATATTTTGAATTGGAAATCACCATATAATTATTTTACCTACGTCTCTTAGCTTGTTGGCTGTAGAACATAAGATACTCAATTGAACAAGCAAGGATTTTTTTTCTTTTTCTTGCAATACTTTTTAACTTCTGCAGTTTCACCGGTTGATATGCTAACCTTTCTGACACTGCTTTTAACCCTTCAATGCAGAATATAATCTAGGGGTTTTTTTCTGTTGTTTCAACTTCCTTTGTGACATAGAAAAACATTGCTTTTGAAATATCTCTTATTTTTCAACTGTCTGAAACACCAGGAGCCTCATAAAAGAAAAACAAAAAAATTGCTTGCACAAATTAGGGCTGGATGAATTCGGAGAAGTATCAACAGCAGCAGTATTAAAACAATAAAGGTTTTTTTATTGATTGATCTTGCTGCCTTTTGCAACTGAAAATTTTCCCTGAACATGTTTAAATTTTAGAAGGAAGTTGTGCCACCCACCTAGGAGTGATCAGAGTGAAGACAAAAGTACCCAGCACTGGCCTAAATCAGAGAAAGTTTGTCATCTTTCAGGTAAGGGAAAATACTAAACTTTTCACCTTTCTGTTCTGAATTTTCCTGGATTTGAAATCAAGTGCCATATTAAGAAGCCTATGATCTGATCACTAAAACAAATACGAGTTATTTGCAATGATGTTTTCTCACCCTTCTTTGTCAATGCCTGGGAACTGAGTGTCAGCTTCTTCATTCCAGAAGAAGTGAAGTCCTTTGTGCCTATATACAGCATTTGCAGTAGCAACACAAACTACACCTCTGCCAATATCTGCCAAATTGGAGGATTTACCACTGCTCTATGCACCGCTGGCCAGGAAGCCTGACTCTGAGAGCAAGCCATGCTGTGGTCCTTTTTGCTAGTAATCCAACTGATACCCTTTGAAAATCATGTAAATGCTGTGAAACAAAAACCAGACTATGACTGGACTCTAAATTAGCTCATAATATTCATGTGTGTCATTGTATTTTCATTCAGGAGTCATGTCTGCTAAAAATCAAAGTCCACACTATATTCTGATCAGTGCCCCAAGTTAATGGACATCTGAAACTCTGATGCTTTCATCATCCTACATGATGTTTGTTGAGCTTATCCAATGCTCTTTATGTTAACTATCTAATACATAGATGGGAAATTATTTCTATGCTATTTCAATAGAAAAAAATACATTTATTTAAGCATCTTTCCCATCACTGAAATCAATGGATAAGTAAATAGAAGTAAGTGGAGAAGTTTTCTAAAAATCTAGTCACATTACATAACTCCAAATGTTCTTAGGTTAAATCAAACCATGTTAAAGTTCTGGAACTTTACTCCTTTTCTCTAGATTTTAATATACTGGACAACATGCATTTTATTGAGCAGTAAGGTGATGTGTTGATCTTTTTATAAACCGCAGAAGTAGCCTTCTATCTAGGTACTTTCTCCCTAGCCTTGACTGAAAAAATATCAGAAATAAAACATAGATAGTTCATAGCTATTTCATTTACTGTCACTCAGGGACTTTCATGCCCTCAGATCTCCTACCATGTAAATTTCTTTCTTCCTTCAGTACTCTACCCCCCTAAATCTTCAGGGTACCTATGCATGGGCATCTAAAACTCTATATGTGCCTAGATTTCCTCCTCTGTGCTGTGAAACAGGAGGCTGTTCACAAATCTACAGTGCTGACCCTCTGCCCAAATACCCTTGTGTTCTACCTTTCCGGGGAAATATCTATGGTCAGCCCAAATCGCCTGGAGTCCACTATGATAGCTGGGCTCACATCAAAACTGTTGTTCACAACCACTTCCAAAGTAAGATTCTTGAACTGTATTTGAGTTTCAACAGATGTTATAAGAGGAGAACCTGTCTCCCATGCATATGTCCTTGGCTTTGTGTTGTTCAAGAAGAAAGCAAGCTGAAAGAAACAGAGTAATGTAAAGAAAGATTTTGTTATTATTATTTTAACTTGGCAATTCAGATTAGAGCAGATGCTGAATGGCATGGAGACCGGGGACTCCAACAGGGCATAAGGGACAGTTAGAGGAAAGTTATTTGCCAGAAACAGCTGAATTTCTAGATCATATTGGGAAAAGATGTCTGACAACCTGTAGGTACAATCAAGGCTGCAAAGTCAGACAGAATAATGCACAGATGGGTTTGAGGAAGCTGGAGAACATTACCTTGTTGTAGACACTTTTCTCAGGAGCAATGTAATCTTGTTATAAGAGTACTTTGTCAGATGAGGTCAAGTCCAGAAGTCTAAACCGTGAACCAACACACCAGCTTTACAGGTCGGATAAATAATGTCTACAGTCATATCAACAATCTGTGTCCTCCTTTGGGTACCACCTCCCTCTGAACAACATCATGCCCTCACCTACCTCTATATTTGTCTGAGTCATACTGCCCTCTGCACCCTGACCCTGGGTCATTCCAGACAATCCTGAATCTTAGCTACTCACCAGAGAACAGAATTTTCTGACAGTTCAAACACGCTGTCTGTAAAAACACTGAAATGTTGCACAGACCCCAGAAGAGAACTATAAGGGAGTCAGTTCCGTAGATGGTGGGTGTATCAAGGGTGCTTCCACCCATCCATTGCATATGTAACAAGATTAAAAAGCTAACTGAGGGCATTAATTTATAAACAAACAGGCACATGACATCTACATCTAGGCACTATCCAGTCATTTCACATGATTCAGCCTGGAGAAATCTGCTTTAAAAAGTTTCCCAAAAGCAACATACCCAGTGTAATATATAAACTGCAAGAGTAGTGGATCTGTTGTCCTGGGGTGGGATAAGCACAAACTTCATTGACAGTATGTTTCTTTGACTGTAGTTGTCCACCCGCTCCCTTTTTTTTTTTTTCTTCATTTCATGACTGCAGAATACTGTGGCTCTGCACTTGTTCTTCACCTTTATTGTCCCCTTGTCAAAGAAAGCTGCAACAGACCTAGAAGAGAACAAATTTCATCACAGAGTCTTTGGCATCCTCTGACTTACATGTTCGTACCCTAAGGAAATGTACCAATACCTTTGGGAATTGTTATAACATATACAACCTTGCATTTCAGAGCAGTTTTGGGGAGAGCTGAGGGATATGTAAAGGAAGAGCCAGTCATGAACTCATTCAGCAGTAGCAGCAGCTTGAAGAGAAGGTATCTTTTTCCACTCCGTACTCCCATACTCTCAAACTACTATACTGCATCAAATGTCATTACAGCATTATGAAGAGCAATATGTGGTCTCATACTGGAGCCCTTCCTAAAGATGGCCAGAGTAGAAATACAGAGATGGGAAGAAAGAGGAAGGTACTTTAGGAAGAAGACATCTTTTTGCCTGTCCATGCACAGTGTCCACTGTTCATGCAAACACAATTTTTACTGGCATTTGGTTGAATTTATTTTCTTTATGTTTCAGGGGGCATGTCTGGATATAAGGAATATGAATAGGGTGAGGCAGATTAAGCAGTCTCTCTAAAATCCAAGTTGCTTTCCAAAGACCACAATAGAAGGGTTGAAGATTTAAAAAGAGGAATGCCATCCCATGGTAGCAGATAGCAAGTCTTGGTGTGCCACCTATACTGAGAAGGGAGAATAGCTAGACGAATATTAAGGACTTCTGGTGCCAAGCCAGGACTATTAAAGTAAGTCAAATGAATTACTTAGTCAAACAGGACTGCTCAAAAAGGCAGGCTCAAAAACTTGAGGGATTCACAAATGTACTCTAAATGCTTATTCTGGAGAGAATGATCCAAGGTGTTTGAGTCTAGTTCAGCTCTTTTTTCAAGAGCTGCATGATTAAAATCTACCATTATGGCCAAGTTTTGTGCTTCAGACAATCCTGCTAAGTGTTAACAAAAAGAGTTATCCACTTGATCTGCCTGGATCTGTAGCAGATCCTCCCCAAATGCACATATTCTTTTCCTTTGTCATCTTATTCAGACTTCCAATATGCGCTTCCTACTGCATTCTGTACAACTGAGATGTGGCATAATTTCCTTCACCTTTTTCCCTCCTGTTGTTCCTGAACAAGCTGTGCCATTCAGTATTAGTATTCTAGTCACATATTCACATGCCTGTAACCTCCCAAGTTTCTGTTATGCCAATTAAATTGTAATTTTGATCTTGCACTGTTTTCTAGCTCCTTCCATTATTTTTGACGTGTTTACATCAGTAGAGAGAAATCTAGGCTGAGCATCAATTGGTTTGCTTTCTTCTTCTTCTTCCTCCAATGACTTTTTTAAAAGAATCATAGAGTTTTCATTTTTTAGGTTGTTCATCTAGACCACTGTGGGTCATGTTTATTTGGATATTCACATCACCACTCTGACAGGATATTCTAGCACATACCTGATCGGATTAGCTAATCTGTTATAACATTTTTCCTTCTTTCTTTGTTAGATGGAGCCCATTTCTTTTCAGCAGTCCTTCCCATCCCATCATGGAAGCATGTGGTTACGCTAAGGAAACCAAGGTCTTCCATGCGTTCTCTTTCCCATCCTTCAATGCATATACTCATTTAAGATTATCTTTGTCTAAGTAGAAACTGTAATCCTAAATGTCTCTAGACTTCATCTTTCCACCCAAGAAGCATCTACATCACAAAAACAGCAGTGACCACTTATTTTCAGAGGGCCACATGGTTCCTAGAGGCCAGAGAAACCTCTAGCTTCTGTAGGAAAGGGACAATAACTAGGACTTTGTGCAGAATCTGAATTTACCAGAACCCTAATTCATGAAACACAGAGCAGTATTATTAATAAGTCTGATGCTGAAATGCAGAAAATGGAAGAAAAAGGGTTTGAAATAGGCATTCAGAAATCCCCTATTCTTACTTCTCTACTCAAAGCAGGATCACCTATATCAAAACCGCTCATGAATGATGGTTGCCTAACCATACTTTTAAAAATAGCCAGTAATAGGACACTGTGGACTATCACAGCCTATCTATTTCAGTACTTCACTCTCCTACATTTATTTTTTTTCTGTCAAACAACTTCCTTCTGCTGCAGTTTACTACTTCTAACCACAATGAATACAGAGAAAAATGCATTCCCTTCTTCTTTGCAAATTGCTTCTATCTATACTATTAAAATAAGCAGAGCCAGAACACAAGCCCGGATAATGGACCTTGATTATCTACAATGTTACATTCCTCGAACAAGCCCTCACAGATTTAGGGCATTGCCCTAAACGCAATTTGAGACTTATTACCAGCTCAGATGCAGCTATGTTGTCATGAAGGCAATATAATGCCTCCAGGCCAAAGAAGAAGTATTGCTTGGGTTTTCTTTTTTTAGATAAATGTACCCTGTATATGGTTAATAATTCTTATCAAATTCTCCTTTTTTGGACTAAGCAATGCCATTCTCAGCCTTTCTTCACAGACTCTAAATCATTCTCATTGGAACCCATGTTGCTTTCAACTGACATTCCCAAAAATGGTCCCTGAAGGGCAATTCCCAAAGTGCAATACTCAGCTGCCCCCTCACCAATGCTGCGTGAAAATGAACATGAAAATTTTCTGTGTACTACAAGTAATAATCCTATTTATGCATTCCAGATTGCTTCATATGGTTCTCTAAGTACAGTCGGATGAACTTAATGAGCCCTAATTGATTTTGTAAATCTCTAACTTATTTCATATTTTTTAATATGTTCTCCCAGCATTTACAGCACTATATACTCTGCATTTTGTTGCTGAAGCTGATTACATTAGCAGTGACAGCACAGGCAGTCTTTTCAGTGAGAAAAACATCGTTAAATATTTTGGCCCCTCTGGAGTAATATTTTGGTAGCATCGGTTGCTGGTCATGGAGAAGCTCCTATTGCTTCTACTCTTTTGGTACTTGTTCTGTGAATCATTGAGAAATTTCTTTCTCAAGAGCTGTCAGCCGATCCACTTTCAAAAGCACTTATATGTGTTTTAAAATTAAATGTTATACTGTTAAGGCTTTTTAGGAATGGACAGTATCTCATAAACCAATTTCTTTGAAAGATATCTCTAGAAGACCAAATCAATAAAATGAAAATTACTAAGATAACTAAATGGTTATTGTTGTCAACTGACATCCTATCAATTACCTTGTGCTGTTGTGGCCTCTGTGCCCATGCTAATTGCCCTTGGCATACATTACTGGGTTTTTGAAGCTTCAACTGCATAGCTTCTCTGTGGACAAAGATGTGGTGCTACGGGAGGCAAGGCTCTACTACTGCCTCTTGCTTTTTGACACAGACTTTGGTATGAAATAAAACCCCGTGTAGTGGTCCACTGCAAAGCTTGCAGGCAAGCACAGATAGGCTGCAGTCTGCTGGTGGAATGAGTGCTTGCCCGGAGCAGCAGACCTTAAGGGTGACTGCATCAGTAACCGATACAGTAATAAAAGAAGTTTGCTAATTTGCAATCTAGCTAGTGCTGACTGATAAAGGGATGTGTACGGTAGTCTCAGCCTTATCTCTTTCACCAGGTTTACATTGGGGTGGCACCACTGAATTTAGAGAAGCAGTTCCTGATTTACTTCAGGGCAAGGGCAGAATCAGGTCTGATTTTGCACCACAACCCATGCAGATAACAGCTCTCACTGGGAAACCTATTTGGTATATTTAAGATTACTCCAATATACACAGGCATATTTATAACCTTTCCTCATCTTGCGAGGATATTTTGGATCGTTCTGGCACCTCTAATTATAAAATATTTCTAAGTTAAATCCAGGAGAGATAAATCATGCCTCTGGTTCCTGTCAGGCAGGGTAGCCTGCCTAAATCACTGCCACATTCCTCCCATAGCAGTCGTTTAAAATTAATAGCACATGCAGAGGAAAAACTAAACCCTTTGACGTCACTCCTGAAATGAGGAAACATAAACAGAGAAGGCTTCACTTCACCGAGCTGTCAGAGCGGGCGCGGATTGGTCTGCGCTCCCGCGCCTGTGGCAGTTGACAGCACCTCCCAGCCCTGCTTGGCCTTCGCTTGCTAGCACAGGCAGGCAGACTGCAGCAAGCTCAGCTCAGCTCAGCTCTTCCCCAGCCTTTACACTGGCAGAAAAGTGCACTCTCTTCCAGAGTCTTTTTGCTTCTTAAGGTGGTTTTATTGGCTGGGTTGAGGGACTTGGGGAGGTTTTCCTTTTTTTGTTTTGGTTTGGTTTTTTCCTTTTCTTTTTTTAATTTTTTTTTTAATTTTTGTTTGCTGTTGTTACTTAATTCTATTCCTAATCCTGGATGCAGTTACTGGATTCTGCAGTACAAGTCTTCATGAACAAGCTGCACCGCTTAGAGATTTCACAGCATTCAAAGGTCACAGAACTGCCACTATGGTTAAATGTCTTGTTTAATGGTTGAGGTATGTACAGCAAATCTGAAAGAGGCAGCATGATTATTTTTGAAGGGGAACTAAAATTGTAATGGGGAGAGGGAGATAATACTATTATTTAGGGGAAAAGATTTTTACTGGTGATTGTTACTACAGCAACCATGTTTTGAATTTCCTCCCTTTTTCTCTTTATTCAAACTAGATGAAAAATTTAACTTATGTTGATTTAACCATTTGATGGCAAAAAAAGATTGCAGAAAGACTTTGTTATTGTAGTCCTTTCTGACCCCACTGAGGATAGTCTGAATGCTTTTTTTTCTGTATGTTTTTCTACTGCTTTGTGGCAGGAGAGGAGACCTGGGACTTTACTGGCTTAGATGAAAAGAGAAGAAAGCAGAAACTCGTTCTTATCCTGAGGGGGCTGTGAGTTTGTCAGAGAGTTAAAGAAACAGTTGGAAATAAACAGGTCAAGCAGAAAAGAATATTGGCCTCATTTTTAGGGGTATATGTACCACATAGGGGTTTTTTTACTGCATGCTT
The DNA here is from genome assembly GCA_013401335.1 of Brachypteracias leptosomus. NCBI lineage: Eukaryota > Metazoa > Chordata > Aves > Coraciiformes > Brachypteraciidae > Brachypteracias > Brachypteracias leptosomus. The sequence goes on along the minus strand of VYZX01027413.1, from coordinate 21,817 downwards.
AGATTGCTTTACTGGTTTGGGTTCAGAAGTTCAAAATTAAGAAATAGCCAGCACTGTGACTTTATAAGCAGATCTTCAGTTGGAAGGGAGGGAGCTGATTGTGTTATATCAACAGCAGTTTCCAGATAGCTTTTGCTACTTAAACAGAGAAAAGTGGAAATTCATTTGGAAGTTGAAGTAATGTAGCCAGACGTCTGTTTGATGGCATATAGATTCAATTCACAGTTGAGCTAGTAATCTGCCTTGAATGAATATTGCAGCATTACAGTGGGCAGTGTGTGCTGCAGGAAAGCAAAGCAACTGTTAGCATGAAACTAACATTGTTTTCAGGACTGTGATTCCAAAATACAAGAGGAGGAGCCACTTGTCAGAGCTCCTGTGTGTGTATATGAGTGCTTTTAAAAATAATTTCAGCCAATACAGCTGATTTCTGTTGTTAATTGGATCAATATACAGGTATGCTCAATGACTAACAATCTTCATATTTTCCCAATTTGTGAAATGAGACACATTACATCTCTGTTTGAGATGTTGCTGTAGATATAACCCTCTGAAATTTGAAAATCTTTAAGTAACTTTTATAACTGAAAAAAAATTCATATAACAAGGAACAGAACATGAGCACACCTACGCAATGCACCTCAAAGGGTTACAAAAATTAACTACACTAGGCTGAAGCATGTTAGCTTAAGGACTGCAAAAATATTAGCTCTGAAATGCAGAGGATGTGATATGTGCTGTGAATGGACAATTGCTATTCTGCAGTGCCTAGTGGGAAAACAAGGACTTTGTGTGTTGCAAATGCATAACTGCAGCTCCTCCATTTCCTTTGCTGTGTCTTCACTGATGACTGCAGAAACAAAGAGGCTTGTCATGGATAAACTCTTCAGTGCCCCATCTCTTTGGAGATACTTGAGGATATTTGTTTTCATATTATCCAACAACCCAAAGTCAGGCTTCATTAGTTGAACTGTTATTCTGTAATCTCCATGCTGTTCTCTCCTCCACAGCCCTCCTCAAAGTCTTATTATGTCAACTGCCAGCAGCTTTCAAAAACTAAAGCACTGTTTCTCTAGCCCCAAGTTTAGAAAGGTTAATATAGTATCTGTTAGGTCATTAATTAGTAAGTTTGACTACAGGGAAACCTCAATTTATAGGGACTGTAAGGAGCCTGTTCTGTAAGAAGCAACTCTGTACCTGTACATGACCTGTACATGAAGATATCCAAGTTTCCCAAAGACAATCTATAAGACATTTGTTTATAATAATTTCCTAGAGCTAAAATATTAACTTCTTTTGATAAACACTTTTTAGAGAAGCTTAGTTTTTAAACTTTATAATCTACATTTTTCTGCATCTGTGTTTCATAGCAACTGCTACTGATGGTACTAATAGCAAATAAGCATATCAGCTGAGGAAATGACACTGGTTTTTTACTTTAGTAAGAAAAGTTTGTCTGCAATGCTTTCTCTGACCATTCTCAAATCAGCATCAAGAACAAAATACACTTTAAGGCTGGCCTCTCTACAGTGAATGAAAACACAAAAAAAGTCTGTATTGCAGAAGTTTTGTATGATAAGAATGGCTGCTCATTCTGAATTTATTTCTATAGAGTGGACAAGAGTTGCTACCAGTGAAGTTCTAGTGATTCCAGCAGGATAAGACATACTCTGCTGAGTCTGATCCATTGTGTTGCAGATCACTTTTTAAAACTGTGAAATGTTTAATTCTGTAAACGAGTATATAAATATAACATTATAACAGAGCAGTTTCCTCCCCTTCCTCCCTGTTATGTGCTTTTCCCTTTTGAAACCCAACCCTCTGCTTGCCCTTACCAGACCTCTAGGTAGGTCATTGAAGCAAACTGATTTTCCAGTGTATATTATGAAATATAACTGAGACATTCAGTCATTCTTTTTCACTCATCCCATGGTTCTTCTACCAATAGTTAAAATATATTTTAATGCAAAACAGTCTGAAATTGATATTTTATGATGTATATATAGTTTTCTTGTAATTTTTCAGACTTATAGGAAAAAAAGCCCCACCTTCTCTTGTACTGATAATTTCCTTTATAGAGCTGTATGAAACTGAAATGCCAGCTACTAAGCCATTCCTGTCAATAGACTAAAACCTGAAGCTTCTTTATTTAATCATAAGAAATGTTTAAGACCTAATCTGTTCTGTGATCAAGCTAGATATGTAGCCAAAAGCTCTTGATGCAGTTGGGCTAACAAAACTTAGTCATTTGGGGCAGTCAGGAAGACATCCCATGTAAATGAGTATTCATAGCAACTCACTATTGTTCATCTTTTCTCCATTTTCATGCTTGAAATTATTACAGCACTCCATGTGTTTGTCACAGGGTGAAAGCGAAAAAGACAGCTGGAGTCCTACCAGCTGCCAGAACAATATTAAGTGGTTTGTAACAAAATGACGGCTCAGTATTCTCCTCCCACATCCATACTGGGTAGAAGATGCAACTCTCTGTGTTGGAATTATAGCATTCGTTTTCCTTGTTCCTCAGCTAGGAAGCAGGCTCACCCTTGCAGGGACATCAATTTTTACACTTTCAGTGAAACATTGGCTTTACGTCTAGTGTGAAAATCGCACTTTTCAGTCACTATATTCAGGATGTGGAACTGATGTTGTTTATACGGGGGGAACTGGGACTCAGACGTGCAACCTAAGTGTCCAAAAGCAGTTCAAAAGTTCTGATGCTTTTTCTTTCTCTGGCCAACATGAGATGCATTAATTTGGGCAGCTAAATATAAAACACAGTAGCCGAAAAGCTTGGCCATGAAGACGGGCACCACATATGCAATCCGATGAGACCAGCTAGCAACATTTTTCTGTGGTTTCACAGTAAATGAGTGGAAATCAAATACTTTGTCTTCTGGTAGCAGTAGGAATTTCTCAGGTCTGGTATTAGCTTTGTGTAAATACTAGAGGGTTAGAATGTATTTGTTGTATTTAGGATGATTAATTTAATTAATTTACAGAATTTCAAATTACAAAGTCAAGTTCTGAAATATTCTTTTGCAAAAATAATTCTTGTGTATCTTCCTGAATTTTTTTTAGGGTACTGCTTAATTTTATTTTTACTGTTATTCTTACTACAGTACTATTCCAAGAAAATTGCATTAGAAAGCAATATTTGAACCTCTGAATTTATAATTTCTGTTTTCCTGAAACAGATTGTGGGATTCAGGAGATACATTACTAGGGTTCACAGTGCTTAGATCTGGGCTAGTGATGGCAATCTGTTTTAAAGCCTCTAGTTTTAAGTAGAAAATTAACAAATCAGAGCCAGATCAGATAGAAGAGAGAGCAGTTCCAGAAGCCAAATTTCAGTGGCAAAACTGTTAAAAGTTTGGGGCAGAGACAATTCTCAAAAAACAACAGTCAAAAGATTTAAGCATTTCTTTTGCACGCTTTTAATAGTGTGGTGTCTGCAGTCCATCAATGCTGTAATTTTAATATAAGTTTATCACGTGTTCTGTTCTTAGAAATTGAAAAATGTATAGCTATAGCTATCATTTTATTATGTAAACAGTGTTGAACTATAGAAATTAAACTAATGAAAGGGCCCTATTAAGTTTGATTTTCTTGTTCTATTCTTCTTCCCAGAGGGAGTTGTGAGTGAGGAAGGATGAGAACTCAGTTTAGCTACTTATTTAAGCCACGTAGTCTCATGTTGGTATATGATATGCTTCTACTAGCTTACTATCCAGCCAAATAAGACATCCAGGTTGTCCGAATGGAAAAACATAGCTGATGACCTCTCCCTCCTAGTAGGTGGGGAGGAGCAGTTGGGATTCTCCCAGTCACACACAGAGACAAATTTGTTACAGTTGAGCTAAAGTAGAATTGCATGCAGTCACAAACAGCAAGATTTATTTCTCTGAGTAAGTTACTTTAAATATAGGAAACAAATGTTTAGAATACAATAGTTGCAGAGGTATTTTTTTTCCTTAGCTAGTAGGTTTATACTAGTTACCCACAAAAATTCCTGGTATGAGAAAGTGCACCGACTAGTCTCTCACTATGGCGTACCTTAATGCCAGCAGTGAGAGGTTTTTAAAAGTAGAGCACAGAATCTTCTGTCAGACTAAGTTTAGCTAATTGTCACAGAGACAGAAAAACACACTTGTGGGGGAACTGCTGTCAAGACCTGTATACAATTTTATACATGGTTGTTCGTAGCAGAGTCTATGATACTAAACCATCTGGATGCAGGAAAGATGTTTTGGAAAGGATGATCATTACCTTTCCAAGAATAAAGCAGGAGGTAGGCATGTTTTGACTGAATATGCAGCAACTCAGAGATAGCTCAGAGAAACATACATCTGTAAAATTGAAATGAAGCAACCTCAACTTCAACTAGAGAACTGGAGGATGATATGGAGCTACAGTATAATCACTTCTACTTCCTTTGGAAACTGCCTTTTTTTCCTTCTGAAAGAAAGGATCTGTATTCTCATGTTCTTATTCCCTTACCCAACCTTTTTACCACAGTGCACTTCCTGCAGTGTTTGTGAAGACTGGCTAAGCTCTGGGATTTGTCCTAACATGGGGTAGCAGAGCTTCCATTAGTGTGCAAGGACTAATCCCTTGGAAAGAGGGATGACAATTCCTAGGTAGTTGCTGTGTTTTAGAAACTAACACATATTGACATGAAGCGCCTTAGTACTTTACCAAGCGTTCAGCTGCCATCCAAAGGGTGTAGCTATTTTCCCCTTTCCGTATGATGATTCTGGTATAGAACGACAAGTAGGACCTCTGCTTATATGGCCCTATAGGACAGCATCTGCTTAATCTTTCTGTAGAAAAACACCAGTTTCTACAAGAAACCGAGGATGTAGCAGTGCCATGAGCTTCACTTATGTATACAGCTGCACACTGAAGTACATTAAGTATGGGCAACACCTGACATTTGATTTTGCCTTTCCATCAACTTGCCATTTATACTTGGTTTTAAAACTCTCAGAAAGTTAAATAGGTTGAGGACTTGCTGCCTACCAGGTTGCTGGTAAGGAGGAGAAGACCTTGCATAGTCACCCAGAGAGGGATGAAAGCAGATGCATGAGGTCTTTGTGGAGAAAGCACACTCCTGGCTTTGTGTTATCTGACAACAGTGTTGAAACAGGCTACTGCCCTTTCCTGTTTCAAATGTCAAGATATGACTTGGCTTTGTATTACTTATTAATGGGCATCTTTGTTTTACGCATTGCCATAATATCTGAGTGTCTATTAATAGCAACATTGAAGTGGCATCAGAATGGCCATCATAAATTTAATTAGGCAGTGTATCTTCAGTTTAATCAATATGGTCATTAGAAGACTATGAGGCAGCTAGGGGAACAATGATTAGTTCTGATTAATAAAGGAGAACTTGCACACATCAGCAAAGGAGAGGAGGGAGCTTTGCCTGTTTGAGGCTTGGAAGGATAGCGTATTGCTTTCTGCTTTAGTGGATCTGAGGTCAGTTATTAAAAAACCTTCTCTCTGTACATTGAAAATGTCTTTACAGTATTTAATAAAGTGGAAATAATATACTATAGAGAGAGAATTATATATTGAAAGTATATTTTCCAAATTCTAGAACTCTGTTATGAAAAAATCCTTCATTTTCTTGAACAAACTACATGTCAGCTAGAAAAATAAAACTGGAATATATTTCTTCACTAAGCAAATGTCTCAGGGCCATGGTTGTTTTGTTTTTGTAGGATTGCTTTAAAAAACAGAACAACTCAAAGTTAAAAAGAAGACTCCAATTGGATTGGTGTGTGAGAGTGTAAAACGGCATGGTTCCACTAGAAATTGGTAGGACTCCATCAATTCGTGTCTGTGAAAGATCAGACCTGCTAAGCTTTCAGGTCTTACAAGCACTCCCTCTCTTCACCAGTTAGATCAAACCTTGGGCTCATCAGCCTTTTACCATACCTTTCATACCAGTCTTCCAAAACTTCCTCAGCATTGTGGTATCATTGGGCTGCTTTTGATGGCTCTGCAGAAGATGCAATGCATTTTTTCCCTTCCATCTAAACCTTTCTTCTCTCTCTCCATTTCTCACAGAAAAAAAAAGTTGACTAGATTTTATTTGAAATCACATCACAATTAATGTTTAGTCTATGTGCTAGCATCTTCAGAAGTGTATATACATGCAATAGAGAGGGTTGATCTTGCTTGTTTTCACAAGACAACTGCTTCAATGACACAGCTCTGCAAGTGGTAATTTTTAAAGGAATAGCAGGGAAATAGTAATTTTGTTTAGGGACCAGCATGTACTGCACCCTATCACAAGGTGTTTTTCATGTAGGGTTGTAACATTCTGTCTCTTTGAACTACAAAACTGTAGCTACAATAATAATATCCACTACCAAAATATAAAGTTTGTAATAGTATGGTAATGAAAAACAGTGCAACCAGTGAGAATGTTGAATGAAGTTCATGCTGTATATCATCATCAAAGGTGATAGAATTAGTCAAGCTTTCAAAAAAGCTGAAATTCACTTAATTCTCTAAATGAAATGGCTAGATCTGAAAAATTGCTATGCATGAGAGCTTGCCTGAGAAATATTTTCCCATTCTGCCTCAGACGGAAGTAGTCAACAGCCTGTGGTTAGTGCTCTCAAGAAGGTATGGAAAAAAACATTCAAGTTCCCTCTGTGCTTGTGTTGGCTTTCCTAGGGAGGATTACCACTGCAGTGTCCCCAAAAGACTGACTCCATGTTCACAGGACCTGGCAGATGGAGCCCACAGCCCGCTGCCCCATGCTGAGCCCTGGTGTGAAACCAGAGCTTCTCCATTGCTGAAGTGGTACACCACCTGCAGCTCCACAAGTGCTGCCCTGAACCTAAGAAACCTTTCTAATGGTTATTTTCTCCCAGTGAGCACCTCTGAACAGCTTTTATTACAACAAAGTGTTGATTTTAAGAGGAAAGCCTGTATATATTTTGAGGGGGAAAAAAAACCCCTCACCATTACTACAGAATTCCCACCTTGCTTGTGAGAATTGAGGAACAAAGAGACTTTGTTTGCTTTGGGTGCCTGCTAGTGGGCAGAGGTGACTGAAAATCTGGTTCCAAGCTGGTGACCATTGTGAAAAGTCTGCTTAGGTGTTTTTATTTTATAGAGCCTGAATTGAAAGCTCAAAGGTCACTGAAGTCTTGAATTTACAAATCTTTCAACAGTCCTCTTCTCATCCTCCTCCCCATAGACCTAGTACTGTTTTTATTTCTTATTTTGAAAATAAGTGGAAAAAACCCCACAGCACTGCATGCTTTATTTATGCCATAACTATATAGTGCTGGAGAGATTATTTCTTCTTATTAATATTTCCATGTAGTTGTTGCAGTTTTTCATCTGCAAAACACACTTGCTTTAAAAAAAGCCTTGCACACGTACCACAGATGCATTATTTCTCTTCTCATCCTTCCCCCAGATTTAGCCCCTTAAGGCTTCTCTAGCAGAGTAAAGGAGTGTGGGATTCTGTTTTTAATTTTTTGCTTTAACACCATAGAAAACATTATTTTAAATCCATTAATACAAGAAAAGGAAGATTATAATGTTTAAACATGTCACCTGGTCAGAAAGCCTCTTGAGGACAGCCTCAAATTCATCTGGACCACCTAATATGTGACTGCAGCTTGGTCTCACTACATTAGAATTTTTAAGTTGCTATTCATGGTTTAGTTAAAAAACCCACAAAGCATCACTTGGCTAATTCTTTTTTAACTTTTAATTATTTTTACTACTAATATGAACAAGCCTGAGTTGAATTATGTTGTTTTCTAAGTATTAGTAAAACCCATTTCACATTTCATAAAAGAATAAAGCCAAAAAGATTTCATGTCAGTCTGTGTTTGTCATTGCACCTTTTTATGATAGCTGATGAAAATTAATTTGCAAGTAAACCATTCTCTAAAAAATATCTCAAAAGGTCCAGATGTTTAGAATGTAGAAAACAATTAGCAAGGAGGTCTTGGTGCTATGTAGACACCCTTTAATTGTCATCTGTTGACAGTACTTTGACAGTTGACCTTCTTCAGCTCTGATTTTAGGAGAACTTCAAAAGCCTCCAAACTACTTTCTCAATTTCTAGAGACCTTTTTTGAAGGATTATTATTAAAGGGGCATTTCTGCTTTTTGACTCTGTTACCCTCATTTTCTCCTGAGAACACTGGTCTTAAAAATTACCTTTTCACCACACTGATTTATAGGCTCTGGCATGGGAACTAATGCTATTTCTCCTACTTAGCAGGCAGATTATTAGTCACAATCTGATGTTAACAACTTCTTCATTACCTAAACTGTTTTACACTTTATTAAGTTCAACACAAGCAAATCTAATGTCTTTGAACAAACTGGGGAGTTCTTGTCCATGTTGCAAATGTACAAGACAATAATTTATGAAGTCACTACTGTAAATCAGCTTCTGTGGCAAACTGAGATCTTAATTGTGATACCACTGAATTCTGCAGAGAAGTGCCACTTGAGTGCAGCAGAGAGAAAAAAATTGTTTTAGTTAATTTACATTTAAAAGTCAAATATGAATAACACTGTCAACACAGTTGCTCTTGTGGTTCCTGTTGGGAGATGAGATTCGACATATTCTACCCTCAGACTCCTTTGTAATGGCAACAAATAATCTGCACTGTAGACAGTGATAGGATGTTTCTGAGGTATAGAATACCTGTAGATTTCAGTGAGAAGATCAGGAAAGCTTTTGTGAAGAGTCAGTCCACCAGTAGATGTTTCTATCAAAATTACCAGTGGTGATGTAATTTTCAGCTGGTGCTTTAAATTGCCCTCACTGCCTTTCAGAATCGAGTACCTGCCTAGCACATGGAGTTAATTTACTAATATTCCTCTGCATCTCGCCCATGAACCTCAGGCAGCGCTCCTGCAGTCCCTCTGGGCTGGAAGAGGAACTCATTGGAAACTCAGTCATTTGGAAGGGAATGGCCTTGGTCTTAGCCCAGACAGGTATGACATTGAGTCAGCCAAAGTTGTGACATTATCACGCACGGTATAAGAAATTATAAGATATTTTTCATGCTTCTGCATGCAATACATTTACTGCTCTAGAAGAGTCTAGTCTAAAAGGATATGTACATTAATGAAAGCTATAATTTAGAATGTTTCTGAACACATTGATGAATAAAGAAAAAGTTGGACATTTTTCAGAGAGGCTTTACAATATTATTTTTACAGATAGAGGCATAGAAAATAAGTTTTTGTTTGACTTGATCACTCTAAAGCTTTTCCTTCAAATGAAGTTTCTTTTAAAGACCAAACCCAGAATTTGCAAAAATATCCACTTCTTTGAAGTGTTTTGAGGG
>VYZX01027410.1:2662-21525 GCA_013401335.1 Brachypteracias leptosomus | reverse complement strand
CTAAGTCAAGCCACAAATCATAAATGTGACAACTTCTCAATTTGTTTTAGCTTGATTTACATAATGACATTTACATATCAGTACTGTGACTGCTTATCAAATTTTAAAAGAGTCTACAACATGTAGAGTACATCTGATCTTTAAGATTAAGTCAGTAATATTTCCTATTGAGTTTGCACTGAAATTATTTTATGAGAGTTAGGAAATAAATTTCGGAAGAGAATGAGTAAAATAAAAAACCTGAGATAAGACAACACATATACACACAAGTTTATGTACTAATTATTTAGAAAAAAGCTACCAAGATGTTAGATTACTAATATTTCACAATTGAACAGAAGAATTCAATGGCTGTACTGATTCTGATGAATGTTTCACCTACTTCATAAATATCTCCGTAAGTAAAACTCCATGGCAAAATAAGAACAGAGCAAACAATCTGCGCCCCCTCTCCGCTGCTAAGTGCTCTCCCATCCTATAAATATTTTTAGCCCTAAGAATTTCCTCAGCCTGTTGTGGTTTGACTATTCAGTAACTGTCAGGAGGGCTTTATCCCAAGTGCCTATACTCTCCTGACCACCCACTCCTTTGACAAGGAGCTTAACAGATTTTATGTATGAAGAACTTGACTTTAACCGCATTTCGTAGCCCATGTTTCTTCGGCTGGAATTTCCTGCTTACAATGCTCCTAATTTTACAGATCCCTCCTACATCTCCCTTAAACTAATTTATTTTTTCTAGGATGCAGGGGCCCAGACTACTCATTTCTTTTATGAGCACTGTTCCTTATCTTCAGTCACGGGTCTTGCCCCTCAGCAAACATTTTCCAGTTCAAGATGCACTTTTTGAGATGATGGGGGAAACAAACACACTTTCNGGAAACAAACACACTTTCTACTGGTATCTTGTTCAGCTAACACTTCCAAATCTTTTCAATTGTGGTTTAAGAAACCACTGCTGAAATCAATTTCTCAAGAGAGCAGCTCATCTGTTATCTCATACTGGTTATGGGTGTTCAAATTGCTGTGTGTACAGATCTCAATGCTGGAGAAACTAATAAAGGAAAGAATTAAAAGTTTTAAGAATATACTTACAGGTGATCCTGGAGTTATTCTTGATACCACTAATGGCATTTTTTGATCTACACCACCCTAGAGAAATGTCAAGTAAATAACAACCATAAATATATTATTAATCATAAGCAGCATTTAAAACAAGTAATCACTTATTTTTGTTTTTTATATAAACTTTATGCTCTGTCTCCATAGACAGGGTTGGGAGGATGCTGCATCTTTAAATCCACCAATTTTCATTAAACTAGATCTGGGGTCTTTGCTTGGCTATAGTTTTCAATAGGCAATAAATAGATCAAACATGGCATTTATTCTAACCCTACTCTTCAAGAATGCCTAACTCAACACTTGAACTTGCAAGGTGGATGTTGTTCTTGGATGTTGTGATGAACCTGCAAGGGTTAAGGTAGGATCAAAGTTCCAAACAACTGTACTCCCTTATTCGCTTTACATGATGTTCTGTCACTGTCCCACTAATAAATGCTCAGGGTGAAAAGATCAAACTCTGCCGTGATTTTGATATTATGGTTACTTTATCTGCCAAAATGGAATTTCATTGAGACAATGTCAAAAATTTACAACAGTCAATTATCAATAGTAATTCCCATTTTCTTCATAGTTTTCACCTATCCAATATGATTTTAAATGGATATATTCAATTGCATAGCACAAAACTATTTAACTTGTTTTATCCAGAAGTTGATGCCTTAAATTAGGCTTCCAAGTTCATATTTAAGCAGTGAAATAGGGAGTCTGCTTTGGAAATGTGCTATGCCCATAGCATATGCAACTAAAAACCACAGAACTAGTAGAGGCTTATTTCTGTAAAAGTTGCTTTAGCATTTAAGGACTAGGCTGCCACTTTTAAAAACTCTCGGTCCATAAGAAATTCCTGTGGAATACACTGCTTTCTCCAAAGCATTGCATTAAAATTGGAAAAAGATCATTAAGTCAAAGCATAGTATCTCTATAAAGCATTTCAAAATAACTAAAAGGTTGCTGGTTTACCTTTAGATTAAACCCAAACTTCCCATCTTCATCTGGTATGATATGCACCAAAAGTAAATCTCCCTCAATTAGATCATTCTGCAACATATAGTAAAAATAAAGTAAAACTTTTCTGATTTTAAAAAAAGAAAAAATCAGCAAATTAAAAGAGTCCATCCAAATTTAGATGTTCTGAACAAGAATACGTCAATCCACATTTAAAATAGGAAAAGCTAAGGTTACAGAATATGTTCATGGTTGTAACCTTTTAAATTGTAAAAATAGCAATACACATAACAGCAAATAGCTTCTCTGCTTGCCCTATCCTAACACTGTTACTCTCACCTAAGCTTTCTCGACTGATAGCTCCTATTAAAATTTTCAGTGTGTTACCTTTACTAAAGGTGACCTAAAGCAAAAAGTTAGGTGCAGCACATTTGAATTAATTCTACTCTGAGGACTATGAAGTGACTACTTTTTCACCAATTTTCCTCCTGTAAATGAGTACATTAGTATCTCCTGCAAAAGATCCACAAGACAGAAGGATTAAGAGTTGGCAGGTTAGGAAGCTGTTCAGCATCACTTTGGAAGAGTCTAGAGAAACGGGAGGAATGATCCCCTATCATAGCACTAGCAGGGAGGAGCTGCTCTTTAGTCAATGCAGAATTCAAAGGACAATGTTTAGCTATCCTGAAGAAGAGATGTCTGGGATAAAGCAGAGCTGTGCCTGCTATGAAGACATAGCAACTTGAGTTATCCGATCTTTCCCCTTGAAGGAAATAAGATCTAATCAAGTAACGATTCTCCTTCCACTAGGAACTTCCTCTGCAGATGTTTCTGGAAGCCTGGACACTATGGAAATCAATGCAGTTGTCAGGCTTGCCTATCATACTGTGTGCACAAACTTGGATAAATTTGACAAGATTTATTCTTATTACTGCATAATATATGCCCCTCTCAAAATGTAACCACAATTTTTGTGCATTCTTAATCTATTGTTCAAAGTTATATTCAGCTCTAGTTTTAGCTTTAAAAGTACTCAATTGAACATACCTTGTCACAGTAGTACTGACTGGAATCTTCTGTTGAGCTCCTTTGTGTAACGTTATCATATGTTTCTAAGAACTGCTTATCCACCCCTTCCAAGGGGTAAGAGCCAGAAATGTTACCAACTCCATTGGGAGAGTGAGCCAAGGCCTTAGGTGAGATACGAGTCAGAGAACTCCGCGTTGGACTGTTTCCCAATACATGCCTTCATTTTTAAAAAGGATAGATAAGTATTACAAAGGTATAGTTACCCAGATTTTAAAATTAAACAGTAAAACATACAAACGTACTGTCCAGTTAAAAGAGTCAACTTTATACTTTGATTTAGTACCACTTCTTGAGGTGCAAGCTAACAGGACTGGAGTATGATCTAAGCCTATCATTTGGTCAGTGGACATCCAGAAGAATGGGCAAAACAAAGCTAGAGTAGCAAAAATTTTTAGCAGCGGTACAGGAGATCACAGCTACATGAAGAGAGTTGCACCCCAGAGGAAAGACACTTCATTTGCTTATCCTACCCATGAAAACCTTTTGCTGTGATTCCACTTGTATTATTACAAAGCACTTTTTCCATTCCTCCCTCTTACAAGTGCCATCTCAACCTTAGCCCTCTGAGAAGAGGTAGTTTGTAGAAATGCCATGGTAAATTGTCAGAAAAACAGGAGATGAAGTGACAATGAAAGGTTTAATTACAGTTAATATATTCTGTTACTGAGGTAGTTACAACCATGTAGAAGTATGCAGAATTAAATTGGAGTGCAGACCTGGCTAGTGATTCAAGATCCTTAAAATCCAAGGCTAACAAGAGTCAGTAATTAAATATCTCAACACAGAAATGTCTATGTTGTCTGCTGGTGCTTCAGGACCTTTCAGAAATTCGTTTAGCTACATGCCCTCTTATGAAAAGGATGAAATACAGACCCCTAATACAACTAAACCCCCTTCTCTAATTGGACTAAACTCACAGATACCATACAAACTAATGGCTCTGTCCTGGTTTGAGTTAAAACCAAACCAATTCTGTTCAGTGATTTTACTTTTCATCTGAGTCTCTGCTAACTACCTGCACTTTCTGAAGCTCACAGCTTGTTTTCACAGACGGTGTCTGCTTCTAGCAGTGACAACACTTGATGTTTAGAGTTACTACCAAGGACTGGTGTGTGCAGACCAAGGTCACTGCTAGATCTTGTGTGACACATTGGGGGTGCAGAAAGTGAAAGGCTGCACTTGAAGGGAGGAGCGGCCAGGACAAGTGACCCTAAACTGACTGAGGTATTCTATCCCATATACATCATACTCAGTATAAAACTGAGGGATCACAAGGGTCTCAGCTTCTTTGTGACCCTTGTCACCCTTCTTGGTCTTTCTCATGCTGCCTTCACTCTTCTTGTCAATGGCTGGCATCCAAAGAGGATTCCATCCATTCTGCCTTCAGTCCTGATTTGTGTGTTCCTGAACCCAGGTCCTGGACCCAGGTCCNAACCCAGGTCCTGAACCCAGTTCCCATCAGCTGTTGAGCCCAGTCTGTGACTTTGCCAGTGCCTGCTCCACAGCCTCAGTGGTGATGGTGACGTAATTGCCACCAGGGGAAGGCTGGGTTCCATGCTGGTTTTGTATATATTTGTATATATTCCATTTTGTTATCTTTGTTAAAGATGTTTTAGCTTTCTTTTCTAATCTGGAAGCCTCTCTCTCATTCCCTTCCTCTCCAATTTGGGAGCAGAGTGAGCCAATAGTGATCCATAAGTCTCCCTCCCTTATCCCCTTTCATTTTCCCTTTTTGGGGTTAAGAGAGAGTGTCAGTTGCTCCGGCAGGGGGATTGGACTAGATGATCTTTTGAGGTCCCTTCCAATCCCTGACATTCTGTGATTCTGTGATTCTGTGACCTTAAACCTTGACATCTGTCTTTACAAACATTACACAATACTTTGTGAAAATCTCTGTCCTGGGGAAAGCTCAGGTATGGCTCAGACAGTTCCCAGTCGTTAACATCCAGCACCATGCATGGCAAAACCAGAGCCCTGGCCACTGGTACTCCCACACTGCAGACAGACCCTTCACGCATGTGACAGATCATCGTGCTCAGCAGCAACACTTTTGCAGGAACACTCTGCGCTGCTACTGACAACCCAGCTATGAAATGAAGCATATTTGATCCTTGGAAGGACATATGTTGTTAGTTGTTTGTTACAGTTTATCCCTAAAAGCAACATCAAATTCTCACATGGTTAAAGCAGCAGAAGTATGTGCAAGTAAGCCCTGGAATTAAAATTTGTAAATTCAAGCATTTATTTCTGCTCTGGCACTAGTTTAACTATATACGTGAGATATACCATTTCCAGAGGCCACTCTTAGCTGTCAATGGAGAAGTAATACTACCCTATAGAGGAAGTAGCTTAGGCTTTCAACATACAGCACTTGCACTGTAGCAAACTTTAACAACAGAAACACTTATTTCTCATCTTGGGGAAATCTGACTGCAACATTCTGAAAGGTGCCATCAAGCAAATGTATTCTTGCCATAATATTTTTGATGTTGTTATACTACATGTACTTGGCAATGGGTATGAAGTTATTTGTGCAACATTTGCAGAATTTTCAGTTATTACAGAAAAGAAGTTTTCAGTGATTTGGAGATATTATTCACTTGGCACTCTCCATAATTTCAAAGTACTTTGAAGTAGCGAACTATAATGATACTGAAAGGAATTATACTGCCAAAATTGTCTTTGCATCTTGATAGCTTCTAGGGCTTTTCATGATTCCTCTGAGGTCAGTGTTAAGCAAGGAGGAACACTGTATATGTAAATATATCCTTGTATATGTAAATATATCCTAATAAGTTTTTTAGAACATAGCAATTAAAAGAAAAACATTTTTCTTAAATGTTGAGATTACAGATTATAATGATTTTTCAGTGCAGAAAAAAAAATAATTAACAATACCAGAAAAATATGACAAACTGTTTCACTTAATGCCTTCTGCCTCTATGTAAAGAATTACCAGTTAAAATCAGGAGTGGATTTTTGTATCATAAAACTTCTACAACAGCTTTTAACCAACTTTTTTGTTATTAGTGATTAGGGGTGTATTAGGACTTAATTTCCACATCCCAATCCAAAAACCTTAAATTTTTCACAAACCTTGACAATCTTAATTGGTTTATACATTTACTTGTGTCTTTTAAACATACCAGTTCACTACTTTGAAAAATCAGTTCAAGTTCTGTATATCATTATATATCTTTAAAGCTAGAGATTCTATAGCAGAACTTTAAAGAAAACTCACTTTGGTGATTCTTGTTCAGATGACCTGTAAAAAACCAAAACAAAAAAAAAAAAACAACAGTAAATGAACACAAGTTAAATCTCCAGGAAAAAAAGAACTAAACTCTAATTAAAAAATAATGCCTGCATAAAAGCCAAAAGGTGTGCTCACAATAAATTAGAGAGTACTTAATCCTATGCTTAAAGTCTGAATCAGAGAATTATGGGATTTATGAAACACTTAGAAATCCCAGGGCAGCTCTAATCACTCACTTCCACTTTTGGCACAAGCTGAACTGGAGACAACACACATTAGCAAGACACACGACATCATTTAAGACAATTCTAGGTGTGGATCACAATGATTGCAGACATCAGTGACTATTTTGTAAAAAGTCAAACGTAGCAAAATCTTTATGTATAGATAACAAGAAATGAGCATAGGCTGTTTCAGAAGCACGAAGTTTCTTACACTTATCCTCATAACGTGAGAGCAGAACAGATGTCGACAGAGAACTTTATGACAAAACATAACTATAGCAGAAGCAGTTACACAGATGAGGATGATCAAGCATGGAAGAGAGAAAAAAAAAAAAAAATCACAATTTGCAGTACACAGCATTTTCCAAGGCATTCAATTAGCTTCATCAGGAATCACCTGAAACAGTGATCTGAACTATACTACATCGATTAAAACAATAGCTGTGACACTAAGATGAATTTGAAAGTAAAAGTTACAAAAAAGGTCCTTGCAAAGCAAAGTAACTTTAAGGCAAAACAAATAGATTTACAAATTTAATTAAGTGATGACCAAAAAACCTGGAGTGATGTAAGTCCATGCTGGAAAAATACAAACATGAAGTAGTTTGCTTTGAACATAGGGTTGTTGAATTTCAAGTTATAGGAGGCAATTCACTGTAGGCAGTTAAATGCTCAATTACTGTTCTCTAAGACAACCTCAACGCTAAGAATTACATACTATGTTTCATCAACTATACAGTAAAAATAGCAGCAGTATCAGTGTAGTTAAGTTTCCTTAAATGTGTTGTAAAATAGAAAGAAAATTTTCTTCGAGAAGTGGAGATGGTGAAGCTTGATTCCCCAAGAATCTGTGGAGGTTTGTGTTGTGTGTATTTTTAATTAATTTTAAAGCACTAAACTTTTTCCTTTTTTACTGCAGTCATGCACCCCTTCTGATTCCATTGCCATCCACTTCCACTCTCCCACAAACACCTCTGGTTCTCCTTGTTTACAATCCCTGTATTTTTACCCCCTAAGTGCCAGTGATGCACTGGAGATCCTTTGGGAACATGTACACTCACTCGCTGCCTGACCAGCCCACATCTGAAAGGAACAACCATTGAATTCGTACTGTAATTGCTCAGTGAGAGAAGAATGTCAGTTTAAGGTGGTTTGGGTTTTTTTCCTGCCTAGTTGCTGCCTTTCACTAATCTTGTAGAAAACTTTACGTCTTTTAAAACTTGACTCCTACATCAGATTTGACTACAATCATCCAAATGTTCTTAAGTGGGAACAGAGGCAGATGGGCAGTGCAATGACATAAGCCTTATTTCCTTAGGAAGTCATGCTAAAAATAAACATTGAATTTATTTTTAAGCTAATTGATTTCCTTGTGAGGCAAAGAACAATGAAACTGTACATCTTTTCTATATTTTGCTACAGTAGAGCTGCAGGTCTATTACCAAATTCTATGTAGAATTCAAGTCGCCATAAGTTAACCCTTTCAAAAACCTTCACCAAAAATTCACACACATAGAATTGCGATGCAAATCAATGTCATATCCCTATCTTACTATATTATCTCCTCTCTCTCCTCCCAATAGAGTGAGGTAATCTGAGACAGTAAAAAATAATTTGGGCTTTCATTAATATATTGCGTATAAGCATGCAGCAAATTTTTAATCAGCTCAGTAATACATGAGGGATATAAATTCTTAGTAATATATGCTGAAGATTTACCTGTTGGATTATTGCACTTTAATTCAAACATATCAGCTCTGAAAGAGTTACTGATTCATTCTGTAACTTCTTAAAGTGGAAAAAGGTAACCAAAAATTTGACCTAGAAAGTGACCAAATTCAAGGCTTAAAAAAATTCATCAGGGACAATGCAGCTGTGTCTTCCTAAGTCCTTAGTAGCTCAGCTTGCTAGAGCTGCAGAATTTTGCTCTGCAACTCATTTGAGTACTATTTCTAGCATTTAATTACTCACCAATATGATAAAGTACCTTAAAGATGAATAACTATATTATCTTTTCTGAATATACAGTATTCCACATTTTACTAACTTATCTTTCTCATTTCACAACATGGAAAAAGGACCATATTTTAAGTCAATAAAAGACAACACTCACCAGACCAGCCATTCAACTTTCTCGTCGAGAAAGAGAGCCCTTCCTTGCATAGAGATTAAGCTTTCCATTGGTGCAGCTAACAACCAAACACTTTAAAACTGCAGGCAATTTCTCTTCCTTACTCCACAATATATATAAAATTATTCCATTTCAATCTTTCACTCACTGTGGATTGCTCTGTTAGAAATGATCTTTATTAGAAAAACTTGGCCCTGAAAAGTTTAATTCTCCTCTTCTGCCAGGAGGATAAAAAGGAAAGGTCTTAAGGAAAGACCTCTCCTCCTTTTAGTGTGCCCTACCAGGGAATTCTGCTATTCTGAGAACTGAGGATGATGAACTACAGCAGAGTAACGCCCCGAGAGAAAAGGGACAACTGAAACAATAGCACTGTAGCAAAATCTCCCACTTTACAAACAACTGAAGGAAACATCTGTATGCTTTGCCCTTGTGCTGTTCTTGAAGTTCTTTCAGCTTCTTTTATTGTAACACCTGCAGGGCTGGGAAGACTGAGTGTGCCAGCACTTCCATTATCACCTCTTTTCTGAGATCTCACCATTAAAACTGGGATTATTATTAATAAGCCAAATAAGTGAAAGATATTTGTAGCAACACATTTTGCTGCCATTTAGAGAAATGTATATACAGAATATTCAGCATTTTCTATGAACAGAACTGTGTAAGAAGGCCACAAATTCTGTGTGCTGCATACTTGAGTATCATTACAGAAAAACTTTTCCTTAATTTTCTATAAACTCCAACACTCACACTTGTAAGCTGCTGCCATCACCAATAAAAGGATACTTGTAGCTACTCTGCATTGCCTCTATTGGCCATATTTCAGATTACTGACGTCCCATGAAAGTTTCATGTATTCTGATACTCTGCAAGCACTTGGCTTGCTGCAAAATTTGCCTTATCACAGATTTGCAATTCAACTTTGAGACTCTCTTTTTGGATGACAAATGATAGTTTTTTGAACTGGCGAGGAAAGTGTAGTACATCTTCCTTGAGAAAGACTGAAGTACATAAACAAGGACACAACAGACTCCTGTAAAGTGCAGCAGATTTTCTAAGAACAAGGAATTGATCATATTTGCATATGAAGAAAAGCTAAGTAACTTAGTTTAAAGTGCTTTTAAAAATTATTTTCAATTTTCTACCAAGAAAGCAGTTACTAGGACTTGGCTGCATACATCTGAAGGGTACTGTCATCAACACTTAAAAAATTTTGTTCACAAAAGGAATTATATTTTAAAGTAATGATGTATTCCTGTAGTACATTCACCAAAGCTCACTATGCAGCTACAGTTTATTGTCTATCAAAATGGTACGCTGAAAGAATTGAACAAATGCAGCATACGTTCAGGAAATCTATTTTCAGTGCAATACCTTCACCAGATGATGCATCACACTTAAAGTAGGAGTGTATATGCACTTCCAGAAATTCATAGCACAGTGCAAGTGAATTTCCTTTCTGTACACTAGTTCATCATTTCATTTCCTTCCCCTCCAGCTCTGGGACTGAACATCATCAACAAAAGACAGTTTATAGAATGTAAGTTAAAGAGCTTTATAGCTTTGCAAGCACATTTAGCTTTAAGAGAAAAGTTTATGCAGGAATGTGTTACATTTATAACAAGTAGAATCAAACTCAAAGCCTTTTTAACCTTACCATTCTGGTTCTCCTCATGCATATTATGTTCACATCTATGAATAATTAGACAGATTTATCTCACCAATCAATGCATAACTCTAAACATAAGATCTACGTCTCATCTGTCATCAAGTTTTTCTTACAGACAGATACTATAACTTATCACCGAGAAATGTGTTTAACAATAATCTTCTTTCTGATTAAACAGAAAATTTCACAGCTGGTCACAGAGAAGCCTGATATTAGCCCCCTCCCCCTTCAAGTTTAGCTTAAAGCTGTCAATGAGCTCTGCGTGCTCCTGAGTAAAGACCCTCTTCTCCCTTCAAGAAAAGTGAATCCCATCTGATGCCAGCAAGCCTCGTGCTATGTAGGTCATCATAGTAGGTAGTTATCAAAAACCCACAAATTGTGGTGGTGATACCAGTCACAGAGCCATATATTAATAGACTGGGTCCATTTGCTTCTTCCAATATCGCTGCTTGCAACTGGAAGCAGAGAGGAAAAGACCTGTGCTCCAGATTCCCTCATCAACCATCCCAAGGCCCTGAAGGCTCTTTTTGATCATTCTTAGACTATGGGTTGCAGCTTCATCTCCACCAGCATGGATGATCAGCAAAGGGTAATAGTTTGAGGGCTGCACCAGGCTAGGAAGTTTCGTAGTGATGTCCTCAACCCAGGCCCCAGGGAGGCAGTAGACTTCCCTAAGAAGAGGGTCTGTCCAGCATATTGGACCCTCTCTTCCCCTCAGAAGGGAGTCACGCACAACAATAACCCTTCTTTTCTTCCTCATGGAGATGATCATGATATAGGGGTTAGGGCCTTTCTGATGTTGGCAACACCTCTGGTGTAGATGGACTGTCATCCACATCATCCACTGACTGACCTTCCACATCTAGAGTATTGTATTTTTTTGGTGGGTGCCCCTATTTGTTTCAGGGAGGGTAGAGCTTGGCTCTACCAGCCTATCTCTTTCTCAGCCTTCCTGATGCTCCTTAACCTTTCCAATTCCTCTTGCAGCTCTGCCACCAGGCTCAGCAGATGTTCCATCAGGTCACACTGCTCACAGCTGCTCTCACCGCTGCCATCCATTACCAGTGAAAGGCTCTGGCTCTTTCTGCAGCCTGAGACCTGGAGGGCTGCATGTTTTCATGGGAGCTCTGTCTGGGTTGCCACAACCATTCTGGTGAGTGCAGAGAACATAGCTTTCTGCTGGGTGAACTCCACAGCTAAGCTCCTTCTGAGAGGGTGATAACCACCAATTGAACTCACCTCTTGAACTCACATATCTCAGGGTACAAGGACATCTGAAGATAAGATATGTAACCTCACAGAACAGAAAGAAGTTTTCATTTCTTATTTTAAGCAAAGTAATATTAAGTCAGTAGCAGTAGCTCTTCAATGAAGAAATGCAAAATCTCTGGAGAAAAACATCTTCAGGGAAGCTGAAGTCAAGACCAGAGAAAGCCAATTTTAACTGAAAAACAGTTCTCAAACAAGTGCACTTACTATTTCAAATGTTTTGTTTCGATATTATTCTTAAAATAATTAAAAAAATAAAATAGTAGTATGTGCATGTGCATATGCAGGTAGGCACAGAATAAATATAGTGCCAGAGCAAGTGTAACAATCAGAAGATAGACATAACAGTGGTATAACACAGAAAGCTACCTATGAGACTTCAGAAGGCTCAGTGTGGGCTCCATATCTGTGTTAATGTTAATTTTTCAGTGGCAGCAGCAGTCAGATGAGACGCACAGCAGCAGGACAACAAAGAGGAGAAAGAACAGACAGGGGAGGCTCTCTTCACAAAGGCTGGGGAGTCCTGGGCTAAACAAAAGTCCTCTTGAAATCCTCTTCAGCATTGTCTCTGATGACAGGTTTTGTATGCTGCTGTGATTTGAGATAGTTAGCCTAGACAGGCAAACCTATTCATGCCCTGTGAATAAAGTTCTATTTAATATATGTTAATGTCAGATTAGAGCAATTTTTTTTTTCTGTAACACATATGTAATAGGCAGCTCCAATCTTTTCTGCAGACACTAATCTGAGAGAGAAAAATTGCTTCTTTTCACTGTGTCTGAGCCTCAAATTGTACTTGAATGTGAAAGTACCTTAATTTGGGTAGCAGAAGCAGTCTAGCTACACCAAACACAAGACACTCAAGCTTGCCCTGCCTTTCTGTAGTTCACCTACGTGCATGGTCTGCTCTATTTTCTAATTTTCTTTTTTACAGTCACAGCCTGTAGGATATATCTCATAATCTGAGTTAGAAGCTAGAATGTTCAACACAAAGTATATTTTTAAAAATACCGTGTTCTTCAGAGAAACAATGTAATAAATGACAAAATATTCTTGATCCTCATCTCCAGCATGCTCATTTAAAGTATTTAACAGTAAATGTAGCTCTAGGTGTTGACAGGTACATACAGTAAAATATATGTAAAGAAATGGAAGAATAAATGTGAACAAACTGCTATATTTTATGCTCCATAAGAGCTATTCCACATCATTTGTTTTCTAAATTGTGTACTGTTTTACAGAAAGAAAATACAACTTGATTGATTCCCTTAAGTGAGTAAACATAGAAAGAAAGAAAATTGATTAAGAAAATAATTATACTTGATATTGTGATGAGGGAAAAAAACCCCAGGGGTATGGGGAAACAAACATAGGTCTATGTACTCTGCCAGCAGTGGTGGCTTCTACAGCTGATACACACTAAGGTTCCAAACTTGCCTTGGTAGGATTATGTACACAGCAAATCTTGTTATACATATTTTATCTATGTGTCTCTCAAAAAGCACCACGTCACAATAGATCAGTTTGAAGGTATGTCTATCTTGGACCACTTGTTATTTTGACAAAAAGGACTTAAGACACTACCCAGGGGCTGCAGTGAAACAGGTGAAAACTATCCCCTCATCCCTGCAATGTTGATGGTAGCCTGAAAAACAGAGAAGAACCATATCCCATGCTAACTGCAGCTTGCACAGTCTTGAGCTTCAGATACAGCAAATTAAATTCATGTGAATATATTTAGTTTACAAAAATCAAACAGCTGTATGATTCTACTTAAGATTTGAAGTCCCAGGCACAATTCAGTGATTAAAAATCAGAATCTTACTGCTGTTTGCTAGTAGCTATCCAAAAATATTTCAGATTTTTTTCATACCAAAGCTATTCCTTATTTATAATTAGCATTAACTAACACCTTTTTTGATAGTCTCAGCCAGTAGGCTAGGCAGCAAAAAAGAGCCCTCTAAAGACAACTTATATTAGCAGGACTATGAGAAGCTACTCTTGGCTCTCCTCTAATGAAAAAGAAATACTGAAACTGCAAATCTGATTTTTTCTACAACATGTTTCTATTATGTCAATTCAAATCTACTGAATACCAGCATGGCAAAAATGGGTAAGTTGGCTTTAAAACATTTATCAGTACACTAGAGCATGTTTTATAGTTAATATTCCTGATGTGTGGCAAAGGTCCAGGACAAGTGTCCATATTTAATACTAAACTACACAAGTTAAACCTTTTTCTTATAGAACCGGTTTAGCTGATAAGGTAGGATTCCCTCTTTCAATAAAGTATTCAGGTAAAGAAATATTTTACTACATATGCTTAATTTTACTTTACATCTTTCAACAAGACGAGTGGGGGAAGTAATGACTACTGCAAGAATATAAAAGGAAAAAAACTGGAAGGTAGAGTAACAAACCCTCGAAAACTCTAGTGTAGAGAAACTTTTATTTGTATGGTTAGTGTGTATTTTACCCCCATTGTTAAAAAAGCAAGTATTAATGACCATTTTACTTCACAGAAGTCTAACAGTCAAAACAACAAAGGATCATTCATTCCATGCGTCACATTCTCCTTCCAATACACACACTTAAAATTTATTATGCAAGCATTTTTTCAGTTGCTTGTAGAGTATCAAATATTATAAACATACCTAATAAACCAAGTAGGCCTTGGGGATAAAATGTATAGAAAATTTGGTTTATATGAGGTATTAACAGTAATCTTCTCCAGAGTGAGTGATAATACTCAGATATAGCATAGTCATTTAGAGCTCAGAAAAATAAATGAATGAGCTATTTTCAAATTTAGAACATCCTATTTTCACTGACAAATAGCATAAAAGTAGGCTTTCCTACTCCATTCTCAGTAGGCATAAGCCAGGTAAAACAGGAAGGAAAAGAAAAAAAATGACACAGGAAGAAAAGAAAAAAAGAAAAAACCCAACAATGTACTAACTGGCAGGGCACAATCCACCAGTTACAGAACAGAGCATGGCAACCTAATTTTCTGTCTACAGCTTCTACCCTCATGTTCTCCTCTTACAGTGTATAATGTACACACTGTATAACCTATACATGTTAAAAGTGTATCTGTATATTTTAAAAACAGGAAAGACATGGCTTCCTATCTATGACTATTCACAACATCTAGAGGCATTGTTTTTATATATTATTATGGCTATTACTGACATTAATAGTACTAAGGTTCATCTGACTTCCAGTCAGAAAAATAGAAAAACAACTTAAAACACCACACCGACAAACTTCAAATACGTATACAGCATGTTAATTTTTCCCTTTTCATAGAAACCCCCCTGCTGTAATGCAGTAACAATATTATCGTATTAAAATTTGAAGAAAACATTAAATCCAGAATTTAAAGCTACAGTTACTAGCTGCACACTATCACAGAAGTAGGTAAGTCCTATCAGCTTCCATTACCACCTTGCTTCTCAAAATATGTCCTGCCTTAAAGTTACTAGAGATCACTAGAAACCATTTTCTTTTTGTAATGTTACAAAGGAACCTGCATTTTAACACACAGTATTCTCCTCAGCTAGAAGTTTTGAAGTAGCTCTGTTTTCTCTTTGGGAATGAACAATCAATGACTGTATATGTTATTTCTGAAGTTAATATTATGTTAATCCAAAGTTACTTATTAAGAAGTGCCTCTAAGGTAAAAGTGAAGCCACACTTCAAGTGTAATACATGAGCAAACAAATAATCAGTGCACAAAGATAGGTGCTTCTAGCTCTGGAAGCAAACCTAGCAGTGCTTAGGCTACTGCAGGGGAGAAAACTGTTGGTTCTCTTAAAAAAGTTCTATAAGTCTTCCCCTCCAAAAAAGGAAAAGTTTATAACAGGTAGGAAAGGGTTGCAGAAGCTACTAGGAAACAGGATATTAGGTATGAACAGACATGCCTTAATAGCTTCTCTAATTTTAATGAGAACTCAGCTACTGAGAATTGTTTAGGGATGAATTAGTTTGTTTTCAACATGCCATGAAGTTTGCATGACATGGCATTCGCAGTTTAGCAATTTGTCACAATAAAGCTTATGCAAACAAAACTGTTTGAACTCATTTTAAGATTATAACTGATGATGACTCTCTAATACTAAAGCTGTTTGTTTGTTGTTTTTTTTAAAAAATCAATATAGGCAATTAATTGTTTGCAGAAGTCCTTACCTCCTCTGTGGACTACGGTTCTGGGAGAACTCAGAGTCACTGTCCTTTG
Organism: Brachypteracias leptosomus; assembly: GCA_013401335.1. Classification (NCBI taxonomy): domain Eukaryota; kingdom Metazoa; phylum Chordata; class Aves; order Coraciiformes; family Brachypteraciidae; genus Brachypteracias; species Brachypteracias leptosomus. The sequence goes on along the minus strand of VYZX01027410.1, from coordinate 5,587 downwards.
ATGTTGGAGAGCCCTTATATGTATAAAAAACATCCTCCGTTTCAGTAATATAACTAATCTCATTTGTAAGGTTATCTACAGATGAGTGTCGTGGTTTACGAATTTCATGACGTAGTCTAGGACTCCGCCTTAAAAATAAGGAACATAAACACAAGTTGGAAGATGAGAATAATTCATAAAACTCTATCAAAGTGAAATTTCTATCCTATTGCAATCTATGTACTGAAATCTTCAGACAGGCCTGTAAGTATCACTTTAAATAATCAATTTTAAAACATTTTGTATGGTACACTCGGCAATCGCACACTGCTAGGTTCAGTATACTGAACTGATCTGTTCCCCCCCCACCTCTAAAATGCTACCTGTATTGTTAAAAGTTCTAATCACAAGATAATTAAGACTGGAAGGGACCTATGGAGACCACCTAGTCCAACCTCCTGCTCAAAGCAGGTCCAACTGAGGTCAGAGCAGGCTACTTTAGGCTTTATGCACTCAGATCTCAAAAGACTTGATGGATGGAGACCCCAAAGCCTCTCTAGCAACCACTGCTCAACTGTCCTTGTGATGAAGCAGTTTTTCATCACGTCCAGACAGGGCTTCTCTTATTCCAACATATACCTGCTGCCTTACCCTCCCACCATGAAACACTGAAGAACCTGGCCTCATCCTTTAGCTATCCTCCTCCTAAGTAAGGTCAGGCTGTTGTTAGGCATCTGGGAAACCCTTACTTCTCTGGGCTGAAGAAGTGTAGTTGTCTCAATCTCCTCTCGGGGTAAGTGCTCGGCCTCCTGAATACCCTGGTGGCTGGTGGCCTTTGCTGAGATCACTTCAGTTTATCAGTGTCTTTCTTGTATTAGTGGACATAAAAGCGCTGTAGCACACTAATAAGGTCTAATGTATGTGAGCAAAAGGGGGATAATCACTTCCCTCGATCTACCACCTATGCTTCTATTAATACCACTGGGTTGCTGTGGACTCCTTTGCTTTCAGGGCACACCAGATAGCTCATGTACAGTGTGCTGTCTACAAAGATTACAAGGTTCTTTCCCAGAGTTGCCTTGCAGATAGTACTGTTGCACAAGCTTCTTCCTTCCCAGGACTTTGCATTTGTCTTCACTGAATTTCATACAGTTCCTATTGGCCCATTTATTGAGACTATTAAGGTCTCTTTGGATAGCGGCCCTGCCCATAAGCTTATTGATTTATCACCCCAGTTTGATGCTACCTGCAAACTTTGTGAGCAAGCACTCCATTGCCTCCTCCAGATCATAAAGATGTTAAGCAGGACAGGTCCCAAGATAGACCTCTGCAGTATTCCACTTGTTATTGCCTTCCAGGTAGAGTATGACCCATTAACATCTCCCCTTGGAGTCCTGTCATCCAATCTTTTTTTTTTTTTAAAAATCATTTTCTTTGTCCCTTCCAGAACAATGTCTTAACTCAGATATAATATTTTGGCAGACAGTATCAAAACCCTTTCTAAAGTTCAGATAAATGACATCCGCTCTCCTCCTGTAGAATAACAATGTTTAAATATACATGTACACTCTATATAATTATTCTGCTAGAGTACATACAATTAGAAAAGGTAGGAGAGGCTGGAAGGTATGGGAAAGATTGAAACTGGATTTACCAATTAGGGGTAACAGGAGGTGATCGAGAAGGAAGGCTTTTGGTCTCTAGATGTTCAACAGATAAAGATCGTCTCATAGATGGGTTCCAAACCATCCCACCTATAACTTTTCTGCAGTACTGGCTGTTTACAGACCTGAAAAGAAAAAAACCCAAAACCTGTACATCAATTATTTTGCATAAAAAACTTAAGTGAAATAAAATATGCTTATGAAAGTCAGTTTTACAATTAATGTGTTTTAAAGAGTCCCCTGTGCTTGCCCTCCTTACTAATGCATTTGTGTTCTCCCAGAGCCATTTGCTCACGAGTCCCTCACTCATGGCAACAAAACTGTTTGTTGATCCCTGTCACAACGCTAATCACAAGCCTGGGTATGAATAACTTTTTCTGAGAGTTATTTTTAACTCAATTGTGCCTAAGAAGATGGAGGAGAAAACAGGAAATTCAGTATGTCCTACTGGCACTGAACTGAGTGCCTGACGAAACATGGTTTAAATATAGGCAAGAGATTCTAGGTGTTCCCTGTTAAAACTCATACTGGGGTAACAATTCACTAATGGCTTCACTGGGCACAGCACTACTTTAACCATCTAGCTAGTGCCTCAGCAAGTAAGAGCTACACCAGACCACTCTATTTCCAGAAGGAAGCCACATTTGAGTGATGTGTTCCTTATAGGAATAAACCACAAGAGAAAGATCTAAAGGTGATCTCCAAGTCTGGAATGCTTCTTGTGACAAGAAACTGACAGTAAGTGTTGCATCAGAATTTCAGCTAGGAAAGCAATACAAATATCTTCCTAGTGGAATTACACAGGATCTTTTTTTTTAAAGTAGATAGAAACTGAGATTAACTTTTATACCTTTTCTTTTACACAACATTCCACAATACAAGCAGAGTGATAAGCTGCTCATCCTAAAGTTTACAGGCCCAGCATTTCTCACAGAAAAGCAGCGATTTAGTAGTTACAGAGAAACCCCCTTTGGCTCACAAAGTCCTGAGCTGTACCTAATGGGCAGCTGGGACAGCAGAGTATGTGAGGACTTCACCATAGAGCTGAAATGTCTCAAATTTATATCGCATAAAAAAAAAAAGTTATGTATGTTGTGTATATTACCCATGTTAATATCAAACCTTAAGCATGCTTTGCAATGAACTGCTTTGTTTATACAAGTAAAGAGAAAATCAATGCAATTTTAAAAATATTCTTAAGTATTTTACATATCTTGTTCATGATTTTAAAGAAAATAAGTTTCTTCATCTAAATGTGTACTTCTAAAACTTCTCCAGTTTC
>VYZX01027409.1:12490-22875 GCA_013401335.1 Brachypteracias leptosomus | reverse complement strand
AAATTGAGTTTCAAGCTGTTCCAAGCCAGTCTTGAAATAAAAGGCAATTGATAACTTCATGAATTATCCTGAGGTATCAGATACCAAGAGTAGTAGTGAGTTGAGCTTCACTATGAGGTTAATCAATAAAAGCTTGCATTAGCGTTTAGAAGCCTGAAGGATTTGAATGTAATGCTTAAAACATTTTGTGTTGGCACCAACGGGTTTTAGAAAACAACTCAGACTAGATGGTTAATCACAGGTTCCTTGTAGATACAGATCTTTCTTAATTCCATGCAATTTAGGTATTCTCACATGAAAACAAAGAATAGAATTGACCTGCTAGAAGTGAAGGAAGTGTCAAATCAAGGACAAAATAGCTAATATTTTCTGTCCGCCTTCTTTGAGATTAGTAACATCTTACTGAGTTTTTGGTTACTGAAGAGACTCCTGTGAAATACAGCTTTATATTCAGATAGTTAGAATATATAAACGATAATAAGGAGTCTCAAAATGCTAGGAAACTAATGCACTGCTTGGATAACATCTATAGTTAATGCTATCTGTAGATGATGGAACAAGAGTTGGTCAAGAAAATCTGGAGTAGCTTGCTTGTAACTTATATTATGGGTTATCTTTTAATCTTCAGTGTGAAAGAAAACAACAAAAGTGGGGTTTTTGCCTCTGAGGACATTTTGGAAATACAACTGATTTCATCTCAAGCAATGCCCATATAGTCATTTGTCTAATGATACTGTAGATACAGAGGAAGTTCATTTTGATTACTCTTCCATTTGGAGTAAAAATTTTTTTTGAAATTGGCTTGCAAAAATATTTGGAAGTGGCTCAAAGTCTTGATAAAAACACTGTAGCTCTGTCATGGTTTAACCCCAGCTGGTAGCTAAGTCCCACACAGCTGCTTGCTCATTCCTCCCTGGAAGGGTGGAGGAGAGAATCAGAATGGTAAAAGTGAGAAAACTTGTGTGTTGAGGTAAAGACAGTTTAGTAGGCAAAGCAAAACAAGGAATTCATTCACCATTTCCCATCAGCAGGCAGCTGTTCAGCCACCTCTAGGAAAACAGGGCTCCATCATGCATAATAGTTACTTGGGAAGACAAACGCTGTAACTTTGAACGTTCCCCCCAATTCCTCCTCCCCCCAGTTTTGTATGCTGAGCAGACATCCTTTGTTGTGGGATATCCCTTTGGTCACTTGAGGTCAGTTGTCCCAGCTGTGTTCCCTCCCAGCTTCTTGTACATCCCCAGGCTACTCACTGGTGTGGTGAGAAGCAGAAAAGGCCTCGACTCTGTAAGCACTACTCAGCAACAACTAAAATGTCTCTGAATTATCAACACTGTTTCCAGCACAAATTCAAAACAGCACCACACCAGCTTATACAAAGAAAATTAAATCTACCTCAGCCAAAACTGGAACACCTTCATGTTGATAAAATACAGAAAATGTGTCAATTTTGAGGTTTTCAGAAACTTAAGTGTTTTCTGAAAGACTTTTTTATTGCTTAATGAAATCAGTAATGTAATATCAGAGGTCAATTTTCTACAAAAAAATTATCTTGACATGGGCCTTTTTGAAAACTAGTAATAACTTTTCATGACAAACTTAATCATGTAATTAAAAATATAAGCTTTTTTGCAGTTTTTTAACTGCCCAGAGAGGTGGTGGAGACCCTGTCCCTGGAGTCATTCAAGGTCAGGTTTGATGGGGCTCTGAGCAACCTGACCTAGGTAGAGGTGTCCCTACTTGTGTAGGGAGGTTGGACCAGATGACCTCTAGAGGTCCCTTCCAGTCTAAAATGTTCTATGAGTCTATGTTTAGCTGCTTCTACTGCAAATGATCAGAAAGTTATCCCAGGCTTGCTCCTATCTTAGAATGATAGATGGCATAGATAACATCTTACAGTCCCTTTTAGTCTGGTTTCTAATTCCTAGTCATGTAGAATTTGAGTAATAATTGCCTATGTGAAGTTTGGCTAGAGGTATTTATCATGTGTTTCCATTATTCAAAGAAATCAAAATGTCTTGATGGTATTTTAAAATATATAACCTGATTATGGCTGTCTGGGTGTGGGGTTGGTTTTGGTTTTTTTTAGTTATCAAGCTGTGGAGTATATGAGGATGGGAACAGACCCAACGGTTGCCTGTCAGAAAGTTATTTCCAGAATACAGAAATATGTTCGAAAGTTCCTTGGTGCTGTTATATGTGCCAATACCACTGGAAGTTACGGTATGTATTTTGCTTAACAGACAAAGTTTGTTGACCTAACTGGGTCACAGAAGTACAAAACCAAAGGTGGAGTTTAAAGCAGAAGTCTTCAATTATTCTCTGAACCCTGGAGCAATACTGGCCATTCTTCATATCACATGCTGGTTAGCAGAGCAACTGTGCCCTGGTGTGGGCTTGAGATATTTTAATTTTTCCTTTGCATTTTGATGTCTTAGACTTTCTCAAAATTTATGCAAGCCTTAATAAAAATCAAAAATATTTACAACCTTCATATGTTTTCGTGGGATGTGTATGATTAATTGAAGGTTTTAAGAAAGAATTCGTACGCCTCCCCTAGATACAGCAGGGAGAATGTGACTGTTAAGCATAGCTTCAAAGCAGTCCAAGATCAGTCACTGTGCCAGGCATCTCGTTAGTGAACCCTTAGATCAGTAGGAAATAAAATTTGCTGATCAACATGGCTTATTTAGTTAGACTGCTTATTGCTGTTCTTTGATCTCTTATTTGCCATAGTTCTGTGTTTAAGAGATTAGTGTTGGAGGAACTCATTAAGTAAATCACGATTGAAAGAGATTTTCCTAACTTCCATTACTGTTTTGAATTGTATTACAAAGGCATTATTTGCACTGCACCAGTCAGTAGCACTGTATTTTTACTTTACTTTTTACTTTCAAGATGTCTTGAGTTAAATTGTAAAATAATAATTACATCATTGTAGTAGAATTAGTAACTGGGTCTTTAGATTATAAAATACAATGACAAAGACACTAATACTAAATGTAGCAAATTATGTTTTTTTCTTTTTTCTTTTCTAGGGGCTGCGTGTAATAAAATTCCAGGATTCACTCAGTTTCACTTCATGGTTTCTAGCCCTTTGCTGAGTCAGCCAACTGAACACGTAGTAGATTGCATTTAATTTCTCTTGTTCTGTTAACATCTAAACTAAGGAGGAAAGCACTAAGGTTCCCCAGCTGTTACTTCTTAAAACATTTGTTCATTTTCACTGTTGCATAATCATATGAACAAGTACAGAGATATGTTGATAGTGCACCATTTTTGATATCTTCTACTTTATTATGGCTTTGTGTAGTGCAACTAAGTTTCATCTGTAGTTTCCTAACCTAATTATCTTGGTAATTTATTTCTAAATGATTATAGACTGCTACTATAATTCAGATGGAGGTTTAAAAAACTAACACTGTACTTTCATGGAAGTGAACATAGTTGCAAAAGTATAGTTAGTGTTGATACTTTTGCAGTTAGCATGGACAATTCATATCTTTAAAAATCTGCATCTAAGTGAAATAGCTGAAATTAATGTGCTTCACTACTGAGATCACTTAAGGCACTACTTTACATCCCAGTTCAATTTTTAAACTTTTGCAAACCTGACAATCAAACTGTGGTCCTAAATACCACAAAAAGTTATCAGTTGTGTATTTACTTCCAAGTAATGCCAAGTTTCATCTGCTTTGGAGGGAAAGCAGAGGTTTAGTCACTGGAAAAAAAACAAACTTCCAAAGAGAACTCATAAAGTAGACAGGTGATCATATGCATGCAAAGGGACCAGTGTCTAATGGCTCTTCTAGACTGTCTGTTATTCTTAAGAGATAAGTGGCCAAAATGATGAATAGTAAATACTGAATTGGACTTTCGCTTTGCCATTTAAAAATCTATTTGACAGAAATCTGAAATAAAGGGCAGAGAATGGGAGGGGCTCTGCCTCTATGTGTGAGACTTATAATTGTCTTTCTAAGATTTAGTCCAGGTTTTTTTCTCTTGAAAAGTGCATGCAAATACTGACAAGCAGGGAAATGAGGTTGAAGTGGAAAAGATTTCAAAGCTTTAATTAAGAGATAAGGAGCATCTCCTCATGGATATTTCTAACTTGTTTCACAACAGCTGAGAATACTGCCTTAACTATAACTGGTTATAAAGATGAGTGGAAATCATCCTGCTGCCTTTTTTGTAGCGAAAGTTATGAATCTTAATCACAGTGAGTTCCTTGTCATTGATATGCTGTGCACTTGCCCTTTCCTATAGTTACCCCTGTTTACCCCTGCAAAGGAGCAATTGAATACCTAAAGCATGACAGTTACCTACATTTAACAGAGGTCGTTTTGTCACTTTCTCGTTCTGTCTAGAGAACTTGAGTATCTTGAGGGATGTTCCATAGGTATTTGAAGATCTGCTTGATAGTTTCCTTAATTTGTTAGTTTGCTGATCACTTGGTTCAATTTTTGCTAAACTTGAGGTAGAAGAAGTTGAGGGAGTGAGTAAAATGGGCATATCTTGTCATAAACACTTTAATTCTTTGTCTACTTGAATAAAATCAGTGTAATAAAAGCACATCTTAATGTATCATTTGTAAGTAAGGTTGTTTAGACACTTGCGTACTGTACCTTGAAATGATTGTTACCTTATGTTCTGAGTTGATACCTTTAAAAGCTGGAAAAAAACATTCAAACGAGAACAGTCATCTTTAACAGCTTGCTGTTAAAATTAATCTACAAAGTCATTTATTTGGAGGATTCGCTTCTGTCTCTGGATCTTTAGAGCATCTTGTGGCAGAGTTTTCACTGTAGGCCAAAACAAGCTTTCATCAAAGGAGCTCTTACTGAATATATCTGTAGTGATTTAAGATAAGTTTTCTACCTGTCATAGCTACAAACCTGCTATGGCTGCTGTATCTTCAGATAACTCAGTCAGTCACGTGCAAATAGATTAACAAAACCCCAGTGATTGCTACTTTGAAGATAGCTTTGTGGATTGTGAATATAGAAGGTTCAGTACCTGGCAGCTGAGTGGCAATGTGTCAAAATGCTGCAGCTCCAGGATTCATTTTTGAAAGAGATTGGGAATATCCATGGCTTACTTTCTAGCGTGCTTACGCCACTCTGTGTTAGCTAGTGTACATCACTAGAGGTTATGAGTGCCCATGCTGAGAGACCATGAGTGCTCTAACAGTGTACCTGGAGTCACTGTTAGAATTCTAACTGCCTAGTCAGCTCATCTGTACATGGGAACAAAATTACTTGTCTTCATGAGACATATGTGCTAATACATATGATTTAATAATGCAGGTTGCTTTGTGATGCTGAATTAGTTATAAATGATGAAAGGGTAAGTAATTTAAATATATTGTTAATTTGACTATATAATTATCATTTTTATAAATGTACTATTTTGATGTTATGGACAGAACTCTGAATTAAAAAGATGTGCTTGAAGTTTTGTCTTTAAAAATATTTCGTTAAAGGTTTTTAGTAGTAATGCTGTTCTCTTATGCTTAGCAGACTTTTTTTAAGAAAGATTTTTACAAGTACAAACCCATGCCAAAAGTAAGCAAAAACTGGTTTCTGCTGGGGTTCCAAAAAACCCCATAATCTTACTGTTTCTGATTGTAAGGAATTTTGTATTTTGAAGTCTATACTATGCAACTTTTGCTACAAAAAGCAGGCAAAAAAACTGCACAATGTGGGTATTTCCAAGTTAGTGGTACAGTTGAATGCATCCTGTCTGTAAAGTTGTGGGGCTTTAAGTCCAACTGTGTTTTATTAGCTTCTAGTTAGCCTGCTTTTTTTTCTATTTGTAAAATTTCTTACCAAGTTATTGCTTCAACTAATGTAGACAGGAAAAGAATCTTAACTCAGTGGTCTGACTAGTTAGTAAAGTGAACTATGCTGTGTTTTTGCAAGGCACTGAGTTGTTCTTTATTAAAAGTGATGTATATGAACCCTGACAATGTTTTGTACACACTTATTGAAGAAAACTTCCCTGTCATTTCACCATTTGTAGGTTACCACTGAAATACGTCCTTTCATCTGTAACTGGCTCAGTTGGGAATAATTCACATTTTCAGAGAATTCAAGGTTCATCTTTCAGATGAAATCCACGGGTAATACTATATAAACTGAAGTGAATTTAGGATCTCTTCACAGGGCAAAAACAACAGTGGTGCTGATTGCTTTCCAACTTAGAAATTGTTCTATGAGCGTTTGGTGGTTTTTAGTTATCACATGACTGTTATAACTCATTAACAACTATGTTCATCCTTATTATGAAAGAGAGAGAGTGCATGTAGGATTTCAGGGTTATTTTCTGTAATCTGTGTGTGTGAGAGAGCATCAGTGATACAGTTAGACCAATATTGTCTGGGTTTTCATTTTCTTTTTTTTTTTTTTTCCCCCTGACAGCTGGAGTCATCATAGGTGCAGTGCTCTCTTGATGGGATTAGCCAATACTGTTTACAGTGACAGGTGGCAGTCTGTGAAATAAAAGCAACAGCAACTTCAGAGTGTGCTAGTTGTTCAGGGAATTCCTGTTACTGGTTTCTTTTTTATTTTTCTAATAGGATAGGGACAAATATTTTAAAGAAAAGTTTTTTTCTTATACTTTCCTAAGTAGAGCTCTACAAAAACAATTGTATTGTAAATGTCAGGGGTTTTTATTCATTAGAAATGGTGATTTCAGATCTCTGCATGGAAAAAACTTTCATGTGTTAGATGAACAGGAAGCTTCTTGGTTTTACTCTTTGCATACTTTTCAGGCAGATCCCTAAACACATTTTAGCTCAAATTCTGTTTGTTGCTAAATTATTATTGATTACTGGTGTCATGTGAAGTATAAAAAGTGGTGAGCTCTGCCACCTGAATGTAGTTGTGAAATTGGGGTGCATTTTATATTTCTGCTCTCTTAGAATTTGTTACTTAAAGATTCTAAGGAATAAGAAATTCAGTTTAGCAAGAAATCCAGTGGCCTTGGTTTATTTGAATATTTTTATGTATATATGAGAAGAACCCAAAGTTATTACTTTTCCAAGACAAATATACTTTTTTTTATAGAACTGTGGTGGGTTCACCTTGGCTGGGTGCCAGATGCCCAGTAAGCCCTACTATCTCTTCCCCCCACCACCACCTCTGTCAGCATTACAAGCAGGGAGAGAATGAGATGGAAAGAGCCCTTGGGTTACAATAAAAGCAGTTTAATGAACAGCAGAAAAAGGCCATGTGAAGCAGAAGCAAACAGAGATGTTATGCTCTACTTCCCATCTGCAGGCGGTGTCGGGCCTGTCCCGGGAAGCAGGGCTCCAGAATGTGGAGCGGTCGCTTGGAGTAGGAGTGTCTTCCTGACAAATGTTCCCTCGTCCTCCTCCTGCCCTCTTCCCTTTATAGTTGAGCTGACATCATATGTTATGGAATATCCTGTTGGTCAGTTTGGGTCGGCTGTTCAGGTTGTGTCCCCTCCCAGATCTTGCCCCTCCCCCATTCCACTGGGGGAAATGTTGGAAAGGGCCTCGGTGCTGTGAGAGCCCTGCCAGTCACAACATGGGTGTTATCAACACCCTCTGGCCCCCAGTACTGCACCATGAGGGCTGTATGGGGAAAATCAGCTCAGCCAGACCCACTACAGGAGCCTAACCCTCCTAACTGGAAAAAGGCTTTTTGTGTGTCCACTTAAGTCTGATCTTAAAACTGCATTTGCGGAGTGTCGTTGGTCTTTATAGAATGCCAGAGTAACTGAACAGGCTAAATGCTCTTAGATGCTCTGACTTTGACACCTTAATTTTTTGTTTTCATTGTTGAAAAATGTTTAAGATACTTCTCTATTGAAGTTTAGTAACTCAAATTCACAAATGTATATGTTCTCAATTACAGATGTGCTTTTTGTTAAACACTGATCCATTTCATTCCTTTTACATAGACATTTACATGTTACAGTAGTAGTTCATAATACTCTATTAAGCAACCATAATATTAGATCAGTTTGTAATTGCAAAACTGAAATATGAAATATAAACTAATTTTTCTCACAAATAATTTTTGGACCTAGATGTTTTATTGTTTCCAACTGTAAAGAATGTTTGCATTCATGTAAATTTCCACAGGCTAGGTTACTGCATTCATTTTACTCATAGCCTTCACTTAAATTACTGTATAGGTTCTCTGTTGTTGCACAGGACCTTGACAGATTCTCTTCAGCTCTGCAGGATAAAGAAGATTTTTAGGCAACTTGTTTTCACTTACTGCCCAAATTTTCCTTCACCCCTTCCTACCCTTCGCTCCTACCCCATACAGAAGTAGTTTCAGCTGAAGCTTAAAAGTATGTCTTGGGGTGACTTTAGCTAAGGGCTAATATCATGTACTGCTTGAAGCCATTTCACAAAAATTTCACAAAATCACCTCCAAAACAAATAGATACACTGCTTATGCTTGCTACAAATTATGGCATTTTTAAAAAATACTTTCTGGTTGGTCTAGAGCCTTGTTCCATGTATAGGCATTCTCTTTTTCCTGCCTCCCACTCCTAAAATTGGATTACTTCTGGTGTTGTTTTTCTGTTCTCCTGCCATTAATAGTACTTTATGCTTTCTTCAGATTTGTAACTGGTTTTATAAATGTTTTCTCCATATGAATTAGCTTTCTTTTTGCTATCATCAGACCTGTGTCATTGTAACAGCTTTCTTGATGCATTCTGACTATACCCATCCAGATTCAGCTGTTGATTAATTTTCTTTCTGAAGTTTACTTCAAGCATGATGTAGACTGTCTTGTATTATTATTTTTCCAAGTAGTATTTGTCAGAGAGGATCCAAGTTCTGGATGTTAAGATACCTTAAAGGTGGCATAATTCCTCAAGCAGTCATTTTTCTTGATGTTTGAGAAGCCTACTATCTACCTTCTGGGGGGAGCTGGGGAGAAGAGGCAGCTTAAGGATTTGTTTGTAAATACAAGAAATAATAGATAATACTGTATTGTCTGGAATTAGCTAGTAGCAAGTTAGTGATTTAAATGCTGGCAACAGAAGTTGCATTTTTGAGGGCTAAGGGGGGAGTTAATCAAACTGAGCAGCAGTATCACAGCAGATTCCAGTATCGCAGTACGACAGACTTAGAATTATACTCTTAGCTGGAACCTGAGTTCTTATTGTTCACAAGTAGATGCTTGATGGCACATGTGGTTATTTATTAAATATAATGTGACAGGCTGTTTGAAAATAAAAATAGTTGTACTGCTAGCTTGGTACTGCTCCTGGATATTTATTGCTATGAGAGGAGTTCCAAGGCAGATTATCATAGATCATCTGTGAGGATGAAGATTGGGCTGGCAGGCTAATACATAGAGAAGTATGACAGAACTGAACCTTCCTCTAAATTAGTATTTTTATCTGTGGCACTTTTCCTGAGCATTGTGGAGCAACAGAGAACATGTAGCAACATAGTAGTTTCCTACTTTTGTTGCATAATCAATTCTTTATGTATTTTTTCTGAAAAGTTTACTTTAATCGCTGAAGTAAAACATTATATATTAAAAGGTTGAATGTAAAAAGTTATAAACAAGTCTAATTCATATGCAGTCAAGTATGTTTTGCTAGTTTAATTGCTATTGAAGAGTAATTTGTATGTTATGAAGTAGAAAAGTAGTATTGGAGTAGCTGCAGTGTTAATGAAATGTAACTATTTAAATTCCGTCTGTATCCATTCTTATGAATCCATCACCATGAAAAGTCCTGTGATTTCACTTCTCAGCAAGAGTTACAACAGCTCTTGTTACTGCTTAGTGGAAGTCCTAGCTCCACAAATTGGGTCTTTAGTGCGTGACATCACTTTGCCATGCAGACTTAAGGATGTTAACAGACTTTACCTGATTTCTGCAGTGCTGCTTCTTCCTGCCCACTCTCTCTCTTTGGAGGTTACTGTACCAGGACTGGCAGGCTGGAGTGTATGCTTTCACCCAAACAGCTTCATGACAGATCCAGCAGTTTAACCTCTCTGGGCTACATCTGCACTGTGCACTGAGAATAGCAGATGCCTGCACCCCATTCCACGGTGAGGTTCATAACTTCTAATCACAGAGCAGTAACAAACAGCTCCAGGGCAATTTGACTGCAGATGTTTGCTGTGGGAGTGAGTATGTATCAAAACCCTCAGGTACCATGCAATACCATCCTCATTCCTGTGAATTGAACTCCCAGGCTTCTTCTATTTGGAGTGGTGGTAATAAAATCCACAAAAAGCATCTATACCAAACAGAGAACAATTGGCTAATAGTGAAGTGCTGAAGACAAGGTTTTAAGCTGGGGTATGATTTCAGCTGGCTAGAGATTTTGCTGCCTCAAAAGGGGTGGTTCTACCCGCATCCTCCAGTATGCTTTCTCTCTTC
>VYZX01027408.1:6160-35678 GCA_013401335.1 Brachypteracias leptosomus | reverse complement strand
AATTTAAGATTGACCTACTTACACAAGTGGAGCTTTTAAAAACAGAGCAAGATTTAGAAGTAGCTCTTGGGGAAAACAAGGATTTCTTGGGATCTTAGATGTCAAGCACGTTAGACATGATGCTTAATATACCAATTACTAGTTAAAATCTGACCATAGAACTCTTGTGTCCATTGGCAGAAAATATTTGGCAAAAATTGAGTTTAATTTCTCCTTAGATAAACACAGTAGATCAGTAATGGTAGTTTGATAATCTTATCTTCATAGTCATATCTGCAAGAGAAATAGAAATGAAATTAAAATGCATGTAGCAAATTTACCAAGGCAGCTACTGTACCATACTGAAATTCTGCAGAAACCAGTTCTTACATTAAAGAATATACAATAAATAATAGCAACAGAAACTCCATTATGGAAGTAATAGATGTTTTTAGTGTACATTTACATTTAAATGTAAGGAGACTATTGCCACAGAGTGCTTACGTTCGTGTAGAATGTTTGCAATTTGCATATACGTGAAACTGTGTTTTTGGAAAAACAAAACCAAAACTTCAAGGATTCAATAAATATTTTCTTAACTGTCCAGCATTCAAAAAATTTTTCAACTTTTACAGGCAATAAAAAGAAAAAACCAAACCTGTCACTTTGTACAATTTTGTTTGTAGATTGCCAAGTAAAAGCTTCTTGGACCTGATGCAAATATAGTATCTAGTGTAATGTACTTGGACTCTAGTCAGTGCATAGATTCTTCTGTGGGCACTGTGTTGGCAGCAAAGAAAAATTTATGAAAATCCTGATCTCTGAACTGCATAGATCAACTTGTAGTAAATTTCTTCTGGCTGCTGGTGTAGTTGACACAGTACAGGAGATATATGCTACTGGAAATACGAACCAGTGGAGTTATGATAAGTAAGTCTCCTGAGGGAGCTCTGTGTCTCAAACCATGCTCATGTCACATGCTATGGTTGGGTATATAAAGCAAGCCAAGCATTTTAGATTAAAGGAAGATCTGTATTACAGTATTATAATGAATTTAATTTCATAAAACATAATACTTTTAATTGATTATATTTATATATATAAAATAAGCTCTTAGCAATATCAAATTTGATCTGTAACCAAACAGTGTGACCTTGCAGTCACACCCGTTTTCCAGTTTTGTACTAGGTTAAATGTGTAAGAGGTTAATACCCTCTTTGAATTTGCATTGTATTAATGCTTGCGTATATACTTTGAAACATAGAATTACCAATGTGAGTTCAGATCAAAGGTTAACCTACAAAATATGCTATATCCAGTTATGGCTATTAACAGATACCTAGGGAAGAGAATAAGAGCAGTGCAAACATATGGCAACAAAACCCCAGCATATTCCCTCTTAGCTTCCAGCAATCTGTGGCTCATTGAATTTCTGATCCATGGGCCATATTTTTGTGTTTAATAGCCTTTGAGGGATTTCCTTTCATGAATTGGTGTAATCTCTTTTTGAACTCATGTAAGCATTTGGTATCCACAACATCCTGTGGCAATGTGTTCTATAGCTTAAGCAGATGTGAAAAACTACCTCTTTCTAAATTGTGAGCCTGCCTTTAGGTAGACTGGTGCTCTTTTTGTGAGGAAGTCATTTCCTAGTCATTTTGTCTATGCCATTCATAATTTTATGGACTTCTGTCATGTCTTGTTGCAGGATAGAGACCCAGCCTGTTGAGTTATAGGCTTGTTTATATGTAGTTGTAAGATCAAAGAAGCACAACTTCTCTTTTAGACTGAATGTATTTAAGCGCAAAATGAGAGAATAAGTACTATTATAAAAGATGTAAAAAACCACAACTATTATAATATGACACAATGATGAAGATGCCAAGATACTATTTAAAAGAACTTTGCAAGTCACAGACAATTAGAATAATGATTGATTCTTTTCATTTCACCATTCCCCCTGAAATCCAATTTAATTCAGGAGTCAAATAACACAGATAATACTCTACAGCTAAACCTCAAGGCTTCCAGTATTTAGAAAGCAAACCAATCTTTCCCCATCAGTAAGTGCACGCTGTGCTGATAGAACTTAACAGGCTAATCTGTCCTCAAACTTCCTAAACTTTCCAAGGATTATACTCGAGTGGTGTGCATATGGATGGAAGCCAGATCATGGAAAATACTAACTGCTGAAAAGGTAGTTACCTCGTATTTACTGGTTTTGGGGAGGTTTTTTGCTTTCATGGAGAACCATTTTGGCTTTGAGAAAAGCACTTCAGTTACATGTTGTTAAAAGGGAAATCTGTTAAACACTGGCAGTTGGTGAAAGCAGTTTTGTGGATGAATCCAGCCCCATGTTCTAAGTCTGTGTTTAGCTAACTGCTTTTAAAACATCCCAGGGGCTATCGGTGTGCAATATTATGCTCTCAGCTTCCTTCTTGGCCTAAAATTGCCAAGTACACTATTATGCAAGCTGAAAGAAAGGCTGAGAAATATGTCAAAAAGATGGACTTTGTGACAATCTTAATTAAAACAATGGAAATGTAGACTGTTACACACATCTTATGTTGTACTTTTTTGTGTCTATTGCTTTCATCATGGTATGGGTAAACATAGTTCATTGCAAGCCTGTATGGAGTAGTAAGGGAAGTTGCAAACTCAGTTATCCATTCAAACTGCAACTGGAGGTTATTTCCCACATACCAGGCCAGTAGAATAAACTGCTTGTATTTGCCATCTGCTTCAGTTTGCAATCAGCCAGCTTATCTTAAACTGCTAATGAAAAGTGTTAAAATGAAGCTGGCTGACTTTGTGTGGAAATAAATGAAGACAGTTCACATTGTCTGTTACATCAGCTTTGCTGCCAAGGAAACATCTAGCTGAAAGACAGATGAATCCTTGCAGACAGTTTTGGCATCCATTGCACCTACATGTACGGAAAAAGAATTGCATATTTATTTCTTTTCAAAGGTGTCTGTCTCAAACAACTGCTTATACAGCAATGAAGATAAGTTTATCTTCCCAAACTGAATTTATTTGATCAGACACTTGTATTAGTATATGAAGAGTACTGAGTTAATGTGGGGAAATATAGTTGAAAAAAAAATATTAGTTGAAATTGTTAAAAAGTAAAAATGTTGGATTTTTGGGTTGGGATTTTTTGCTCTCTTTCTCTCCCCCCTCCCCCCTCCCACCACAGTAAGGTAGAAAAGAGCTTTGGGAAGGCTTTTTTGTTCAGGCAAACAGATGTATTTTGAATGAATGCATACATAAAATATGGGCCGGTCTCTTCATGATTATTTTTATGACCCCACAAACTCCTCATATGTCGTTAGTGTGTGGGAATGACATGGGAAAAAAGTAACACCTCACACATAACAAATAAATAAAGCTAGCTGCTAGCTTTCTCTTAGAAAGAAGCTTAGCAGGTAATGAGTCCTGAATCTGAGAAAGCTTCATATAATTCTTGTACATGACAGAATGTTTTAGTGAAGGGGGGAAAAGGAAAGAATGTAACATATTCCAGTGCTTTTTTTCTTATTTCCTATGCTTTTTATAAGTGTTCTCTATCAGCTTACAGAAAGGCAATATTTCTTTAAAATGAGTGATACAAAAATAATGCTAATAAAACTAATGCTTATAATAAAGAAACTACATTATGACCCATGAGATTTCACACTAGAGACTGAATTTCAGGTTCTTGAAAGGTTACTTGCTATGGAGACCTTGTGAAAAGCCATATTCTCAAACATGCTTGGTTAAGAAAAGAAAAAATCACTTTTATTATTGCAAATAAGATGAAATCAGTTCACAAATAAAAAATCACCAAATTAATGGCTTGATTTTTTTTTCTCTTTTCAATCTGATCTGCTAATAGAATAGTCTAGGAAAGAGAAACTGTCTGTGATCCTCAGATTGCCTGTTTAAACAGAAAGTGGCATTTCTGTCATTTAAAGCACACACCAGGCTTAGCACTCCAGTTCTCATGTGATCTGGAGAACTTTGCTTCTAGGACCACTTCATGGAGACTTTTTCACCAAGACAGCAGATTTAGGAAATCTGAATTTTCCAAAAGATGTTCTATAGAATATTTTTACTGCATTGCCCTCTCTTTTCTCCTTTCTTCTCAGGGACAAACAGAATCTTAAAAAAAACGTATTTCTGATTACTATGGATCTGGTCATGGTTTTCTGAGAGAATGAGACAAGAATTTTACAGTAATGACCTATTTATTTATCTCCTAGGGAGAAATTTTATTGACTGTTGTTGCAAAAGCAAAAGAATGTCAGATAAATCTAAAAGATAAGACAATACTATATATGACTTTTTAAAATAATACTATATGACTAACTAATGAAAAATTTTCTATGATGTCTGTGTCCTCAAGCCCAAAGAAAAATTTGTGCTTTATCCTGACAAGTCTTCACTTCAAAAAGCTCAGACCATATGTTCTTGAGGCCAAAATGTTTTTAATCTATATTTAGATTCATTCCTAAGTGGCTTGGGTTTCAAAAAGTGCTGAGCAGCTAACACCAATACAAGAAAGATCTACAGCTAAAACATCAGGTTGGGAAGAAAGATGACAATATTGTTTTGTGAGAAATGTTTTGTTGTAGCGGTTAGGTTTAAGTCTCTAGTTCAAGTTAATGATAATGTTTTCTGGTTTTGTACATATATCACTTAAGTCCATATCCTGTACTTTTATAATTAATGTTTTGCCACAGACTTAAATGAAAAGACCTAAATCAGAAGACAGAAGACTTGAGGGGGTGGAATTAATCTGACCATATGTTGATGTTTATATCTGAGTTAATCTCATAAAGTCCCTTTAGAGTTAGAGGAGAGATATGTTGCCTTCATGGGTAAGATTTGTTGCATCCTGAAGTAGGTGTCTAAAATAAACTAGATTAATCATGTCCTGAAATACCTGAAGTGAAAGGTGCCAGAATAGACGTTTGTGTTACAGTTTTGTGTAGCTATATGACTTCCATTAGTGATGTTGAATTATGTGCAATTTCAGACTAGAGGAGAATTGAAGTCATAAGTACTTCCAAATAACAGCACCAACTGAAGTCCAAAGAAATGTCTCAGCAGCAGAGATGCTTGTTTTGGGAACAGTTCAGTATTATACTCAGAAGAGTGTAGGCTGTCCCCTGTCCCTCTCAGCATGGCAGGACAAATACTCTCCTATTAGTCTAAATATGGTAATTCACAAATGTATTGCACCAAATTTTGAATGCATAGTTGGTAATATGGTAATGTGTAAACATACTTTTACTTTCAATTTTCTAAGAGTCATACATAGTTTTTTATGATGCAGTTTGGGAACTGATACAATGTAAATATGAGGAAATGGGATTATCACTGAGTATTCAGGAAACTGAAAAGATGATAGTGACATAGGATTAATCATGCTGACTGTACTCTATCTAGCAATGCTAACAGAACCAGTGAAACTATTAGAGCCTGAGCTTCAGGAAGAGTTAGCAACTACAATATATACCGTACCAACAGTCAGTCCTTATATTCCAAGTCAGTCCTTAGCTGGTTTGAGTTTTTAATGATCACTTGTGGTACTGGCAGGACTGACCATGGTGGCTGGCAGAGGTGGAAAGATAATAGTCCTGGACCTGACTGAGTGTGGGATGTGGCAGAGCAGCTGTGGGAGCAGAGTACCCTCAGTGACTCTGTGCTGAGCTCCCTGCTTTCCAGTGGGAAGCTCTGATCTGAGACCCATCAGACATGGGAACTCTAGCATTGTCTCTTCTCCTGCCCGTGCCAACTGCTGAATCCTCAGGGTGAGGTTCTGCTGAGCTCTTAACTCACAGAAGGGAGAGTGTGCCAGGATTTACCTCTGCCTTGGCTAACATTCCTATGTCCAAGCTCTCCTTCCTCCTGTCTTTACTTTTCTCTCTAAGCATCCTCTTGGATAGGCTTTCCTCTGCTAGGTGGCCCAGGAGGATGGCTTGCCTACCTAACCGTCTTGGTCTCTCCAGCACACCTTGCCCTGCCCTCTACAATCTTTCATCCTGGAGGCTGCCCCTCCACAGTGGATGCTGAGGCATCTCCATGCCAACAAGTGCCAAGAGTTACTAGTGCCAAACTGACAGTATTCTCTGAGTGCTAGAGAGGCTTAAGTGGGTCCTCTAGCTAGAGTGAAGCAAACAGCTATTTGGATACACCCAGTAATAGAAGTCAATTATTCAGTAGATCAGAGCATTTCATATGAGTAAACTTTAACAAAGTAAAACCAAAGTAGCAAATTTGTCTTTCTGTCACTTTCTCCGTATATATGATCCCCAGTTTGAAGTTGTCTCAATTTAGAATATTGTACACACTTGGATCAGTTCTCCCTTTGAAGTCTGCAGTCTTCTTAGAAAACATGACTGCTTTTTAGATCAGAGAACTTTTAATGATTTTTTTTCCTCTCCTAATCACTTTGCCAATTAGGATTCAAAATTTCCACTTCTCTTATCACCAGTTCAAGGGGAAAAAAGAAATTTAGACAATTCTATCTTGACATTTCTTTTTCTTAATAGGAATAAAACAAGCAAAATATCAGTGAAGAAAAAAGAAATGGTCCTATAAAATTCCCAAATATTTATATAACACTATGTCACTTTCTCTTCAAAAAAACTTGAAGTCATACGTATGTGTTAAGTAGATACAAGGACAGGGTAAGAATAATAAGCTGGTTTTGACAGCTTTAATGTGAATTAAGTTAGAGGATAATATAATACTCGCAGTAGTTTAACTGACACAGGGCAAAAAGTTACTTCTGCAGGAAGCCAACACAAGATTTACACATAAATTAAATTCTATGCACATTCTATTGTAGGGATTTCAGTGATCTGTAGGGAGGACCCTTTCAGATTTCTGCCCCATAGCAAGTTACATCTATTGTGATTATTGACAGCATGTCTTTGACCTTTGTCCTAGTAATTGCACATATTTCTTTATAGCAGGACACACAGGGCATTAGGGGAAATGAATTAAAAAAAATAAATTCATCCCTTCAAAACAAAAGCAGCCACAGTGTTACCATGCCAGCATTTTAGCTGAGTGGCTTCGAGACAAAACCTACATTTGTTCTTGTCAAAGGCAAGAATTTGATTTTAATATGGACTCAAGCACAATTAAAGTCCCTTTACATTTATTCTCACCTAGATTGGTGCTTACTCAGAAGTGGTAGAAAGACGTCCATTCCTTTCACATGAATGATCCTTGGGGACAGGACCATGGAGGATAGCTGAGAATTGTGTGATACATGCTCTTTTCTTGCACATATCCAAATCTTCAATCGCAGCATGTGTTCATTCTCACAGCCTTCAGAAAGGAGTTTTAAATACTTCTCCAGCTTATTGTTCCCACAGCAACAACTAAAAACAGAAACAAAGAAAAGATAGGAAAGAGTATAAATAGATATGACTGCTACATTAGTTGCAATATTTGTAATTGCATTGAGACTACTGGAAAAATAGTTTAAATGTTATTTAGCAACCGGGTCATTTGTAATGTTATGAGAGTGGCTGTTGTGTTTTCAAATGTTTTACTGGTATGAGCCTGTTAAGACAAATGAATTTTAAAAGATCTTTTCTAGCAAAATTAAAAATTCCGTTATCATTTTAATTTAATTTATTTAAAATTGTTATTATCTAAAGATGACCAAGAAAACACCTAAAATAAGTCTGTTAATTGATATGACTTTATTACTTATAAAATGAGAATGTCATTTGAGAATCATATACAAATTCAGTTGTGGACTTGAATGATGAAGAAGTTAATCCAGAGATTCAGCATAAGTAAAGCTTTTCTTACTTTGTTAGGTTCACTATCACAGCAGGGTTTCCTCAAAGCATCAAATGAAACCATAAGCATTATATTTGCAGAAGGAACACATACCATCATATTTACACCATTTGGGAAAGCAGGAAGCTCTCGTGTCTTTATCTCCCCTAGGATCATCTCCAGGTGCTTCACTTTGTACTCTGTATAAGTTGGTGTTGATTCAGTAGTCAAAATAGGTTGTGAAATTTTTCAGTACTAGTGATTGCAGCAGTGAGAAACAAGGTGGAAATTTCCTTACATTCATACTTTTTAAAAAAGAAAATTAAGGGTATATTAAGTAAGTAATTCAAGCAATTTACTAGAAAGTTGTAGAATGTACTTGGTAAGAAATTTAGTAAGGCAGAATTTCTTATCTTTTGCATGTCTTTGCCTTCTAAAGTACAGACTGATCTGTATTATAAAAGAACATGGACTTCTTTCAAATATGTTATTTATCAGGCTTCTGACTTCGTCAAAATTTTGCCCACAACATGCAGAAACAGTAGAATACTGCCAGGAAGGACAATACACACTTCTAAACTCACATGTCCTTATCATATCTCATCAATGATCACTGAGTCACCTGAAGACAGTCTTGCCTTGTAGGAATATCCCCTTGTCAAATTTAAAGGAAGTAGGTTTAAATTTCACACAAGTCTGTTGATATTTTTAAAAGAGAATAGTTTTTCAAACATATACACATGTGGGTGTAGGTATACTAAGTTATGCACAGAATGTATATAACAAACTGCCTGTACTTCCCCTTTTGTCTGCAAATATATATTTATATCAGTAAATCAACTTGCAAAGATTTTAGTGTATATGTAATAATAGAGTGAAAGAATCATATTTTTATGTCATTCTTTTTATCACAATGGAAAAAAGACTAAATGTATAGACGTTATTGAAAAATTATTCTTTAAAATACAGTGTGTACAAAATAGATATACTAAGCCCATACAGAAAATAGGTATACTATATATGATACATTTTTATTTAAAACCACAAAAAATTAGTTTTGCTTTTCATTTTTCACAGCTACTGCTGTGATATATGTGTATATGATTTCTTAAACTGGACAATGTGGCACCTTTAAGAGGGCCTAAATATGCTTAAGATTTATATTTAAGTCCATGTATACTCTCTGTATAACATATATATGCATATATGGTGCTTATGGAAGTGCACACGTAATGTATATACTCAGTTACACTATATTGCAATAAGGTCAGAGAAAGAAAGAATATTCTTTTATCTCTGACTGTTGAAATAGCACCTTTGAAATTTTGTCCTGTCTGGAAAGAATAATAATAACAAAAATATAATTCTTTTTTCCCTTTATTTTCCTTTTTTTTTTTTTCCCCTTTATTTTTCTTTTTTCTACACCATGTAAATTTTTCACGATTTCAGCCAGTTGGGATTAGCAGTGTTGGTTTGATGAGTCCATGGTACAAATGAACAGAGTAATGAAAAAGGTGAATTCTAAATATTGAACACAACTTCATTTGTAGTATCTGTAGTATTTTCTGATGAACTGGTAGCTTGAGTTTGAGGTTTGAGATTTGATAATAGAGCTCTAATAGAAGCCTTCCTTGTACAGATTTACATTTCAGATTCATGTGGATTTAATCTGAAACCATCTATTTGCATCACATGAAAAATGAAGTAGAATAATCTTTGGAATAAGCAGTGTATGTCCATGTATAAAATGTTTTTGTAGTTTTCCAGGGTTTTTTTGTCAGTCGAAATTAGGTTTCTAGATTTTTTTGCTTTTCTCTGGATGGGAAAGTCTTCAAAATTGGGGTCACATGACATTTAAACAATGGACAGTTCTTGAGCTCATAATGTGTTGTAGCAGTTACTGTCACTTGCCAAGGAGAAGAAGCAAGTGACATGCCCTGAAGTGTCATTTAGTGCTGCATTAAAAAGACGGCCAAGTGATGAATCAAAAGCTTGTGAAGCCATTAGGGTATCACTTTTATAAATTAAGCTCACATGCCATTTAAAACAGGAATTAATACCTTCAGTACTAGGTTTTCTTAATAGCTTGCTGTGGACAAACATTGTTTATCTGTAGACATGAAAAATGGTGTATAAATTAGCTACAGGGAAAGGTTTCCCCATACACTATGCTCCATGGTGCTGACTGTTGAATATTTGATATATTGATACATATTTATACTCTGGAGTTTGGGCAGTGATTATAAAGTCAGGCAGATTTAGTGCCTAAAATAGTTCATAGCCTCAGAGAAAAGTGTCAGTATAAAAATAATAATTTTGTCTTAGTTCTTTACACACAGAATCTTTTTTTTCCTTGTGAAACCAAACTTGAGATAAAAACAAGAAAAACAGTCACAATTTTTTTGAGCTTATATCCATTCTAGTCAAAATCTCCATGTTAATGGGGAACACAAGAACAGAGATGCACAAGTTTTGGACTTGTGAAATATATTTTCCAATATTTCTCTACTCCTGTATAGATAAATATGGCAAGATGTAACTGAAACTATGACAATGAATATTCACCATCATATATCCTGTGGTGGAGACTTTTATTTTAAAAGTCATCATGGTCATATGTAGTTTAGCTCTGTTAATCATGGCTTGTTAAAGTTTTGCGATGACGCCTCATTTGCTAAGTGGAGTGAAATAAATGTTTCTAATTCAGTAATGTATACTGAAATATAAAATCATTTGGGAATCTCTTTTTCCGTGGTGGGGACTGAAAATTTTGAAAAAATTATATCCAATGTCAGTATGATAACATAGCTATTCATATCATTGAGCTGGTATGAATGTTCACTTGCCTTTACGCTCCTTCCTCTGACCGCTGGTTAAGGAACTGACACTGGCCTACTATCAACCTTACAGTCACAAGTCCACTTCTGTGTAGCTTGGAGAGAAAGAGCAAGCACTCAAGGTTATCCTTCTGCACTCTCAGTTTCTAGTTACACTAACATCAAGATGCTCAAGGTAAGTCTGCTCTGAAAAGCAAAGAGGGACTGAGTAATTTTTTACCTACTTGGAGATTTCTAATCATATGCAAGGGAGAAAGAATGGAAACTAAGACGGTAGTAAGTCCTACTTGTGGTGGTCTCAGACAACACATCTTGAACTTGTTCAAACCTCAGTTTCAAATGCACTAAGTTATTTGGGTCAGTTTAAATTCAGGATACCCTACAGACAATCATGACTCTTGATGGAAATTGTTATGAATAATGGGGCTATTTGAGTACAAGTAGAAAATATGTTCCCTGTTAAATCACTGTCACCCCAGGCAAGAATATTATTCTCTTAGCTCTTTCCTGTGACCTTCTCCTTTCCCCCCTTACTCATTTGCTCCAAGGGCTGATGTGTCTTTACCTCATTCAATAGCTCCCCTGATGGCTACAAGTTGTATTGTAGGAGGTAGAAATTACTTTTCATAGTCCTTTTGCCTTTTTCCTTTTGGACTTAGGCTTTGACTAAGCCCAGAGGGGCAGTCAAATGCTGAACACATATATTTTATTTTTTTTTTTTTTTTTCCCCTTTTTTTTTACATAATCACGCCTATCTAAAAGACAAAGGGAGAAAGACATACTAAGAAACAGCCTGCATAATATCTGTTCTGTGACATAGACCCACTGTCATTTAGAAGCACTGCTTTGGAAGTGCTCTCTCATATGCTCGTTATCTGTGATCCCAGAGGGAAGATATGCCAGTAGGTGACAGCGTATTTTGTTTATTTCCTTGTTACTATGTAATTCACACCCCTTCAAGGTCAACATGGAATAAAATCCATGGCAATGGATTTTTTTATTGAAAGCAGCCCTGAGGAGAAGGACTTGGGGATGCTGGTTGATGAAAAGCCCAACATGAGCCAACAATGCACAAGTGCAGCCCAGAAAGCCAACTGTGTCCTGAGCTGCATCAAAAGGAGCATAATCAGCAGGTTGAGGGAGCTGATTCTCCCCCTCTACTCCACTTCCTTGAGACCCCACCTGGAGTACTGCATCCAGCTCTGGAGCTCCCAGTACAAGAGGGACATAGATCTGTTGGAGTGGTTCCAGAGGAGGGCCACAAAGATGATCAGTGGGCTGGNCTCCTACAAAGACAGGTTGAGAGAGATGGGGTTGTTCAGTCTGGAGAACAGAAGACTCTGGGGAGACCTCATTGTGGCTTTCCAGTATCTGAAGGGGGCCTACAAGAAGGCTGGGGAGGGACTTTTTACAAGGGCTTGTGATAGGACAAGGTCTAATGGCTTTAAACTGGAGAAGGGGAGATTTACATTAGATGTAAGGAAGAAGTTCTTCACTCTGAGGGTGGTAACTCACTGGAGCAGGTTGACCATGGAAGTTGTGGATGCTTCATTCTTGGAAGTGTTCAAGGACAGGTTGGATGGGACCTTGAGCAACCTGGTCTAGTGGGAGGTGTCCCTGTACATGGCAGGGGGGTTGGAACTAGATGATCTTTGAGGTCCCTTCCAAACCCAACCATTCTAGGATTCTATGAAAATATGGAAATTCCTGGAGATCTTTATGGGGACTAAGTAAGGACTGATAACCAAAGGATGTATTGATTCTTCATGCATTGCATAACTGGCACAAATAGAGAGAAGCAATAGACTCCTCCAAGACTATTTATTAATTCCTGTTTCTTGATGCTTTAGAAATTGTAATAAGTTCAATTCCCAGACCTCCTACCACAAACAGTAGGTGTTGTATACCCCATATAAAACACTTCTGGGTCTGCTGATAGTGGCCCACCTAATATTAGTGGTAGAATAAAATACTGTTAGTTTAAAACTATTTGAAAATGGTTCAGTTAATACTGTGGCCAACTTTGTTAGTACATGTATTAGTACAGTATACTACTACAATTATTAATATAGGACCTAAAGTGGTAAGTATTCTTTATGATGGTAAATATTTATTATGATGTAGGAAACACGTTTAGGAGGCAAATTTGCTTTTCACAAGGTTTGAAAAGCAAAAGAAAATTACATTTTAAATATATGAGTAAATGCCAGACAAATAAATATTTCATTCTAATAAACTTTCATAAAATGTAGAAAAGAATAGGAAAATGTGAGACATGTCAAAAAACGCTAGGTATAGTACAGTAACATCTTGTTACATTTTTTAAAATTATATTAATTATTCCATTATGAGTGCAGAATGAAAAAGTTTACAAAATTGTTCCTGTGCATCACTTCCAATGCCGAGTTTAGCTACAGAATCTGTGGATTAGTCACATGAGATAAAGTCAATATCAACTTTGACTGCATACAGAAAGGCAGATTCAGATATCAAAAGCATTCATTGCCAGAACGGTCAAGCTTATCAAAACTCTTACAACAGCACACTGAGAATCTGCTTTACTATAAAAAGAACTGCATCCAGGAAAATGTATTTTCATGAAAATATTTCATCCAGAAACCATATAATTATAAATGATAGGATAAACTATTCTTATTTCTGAAAGCACATTGGGTCACATTAATTTTTGGAAGACATTATTTTTCTGCACAGTTATGCTATATAAAAGAGCAAGAGCATTGCATTTTCATATTTGCAGATTAAGAATCAGAAAGACATGAAAAGACTCTTTGATTGTGACTGTTTCCATGCTTGCAGTCAAACATGTTTTTTAGAAACACTAGCGTGGCTCCATGCATCATGAAGACATCTGCCAAGTGTTTCCCCTTTCATATATACTTGGGAGAAAGTTTATGTCTTTGTGTCAACAAGAGAAAATACTTGAAAAATTGAAATGCTGTCAACTGTGTCCTGAAAGTTCTGTAACTGTATATGTAAATTGTTTTGCTAAATTAAACTTTTTAATACTATAACTATTAATATTATAATAGTACTTAGAATTCCAGATCAAGTGCCAGCATTGGAAAATAATTGTCTACCCCTAAAGAATTTACAGAGTGTAGGATAAGAGTTCACGTTAAGTATTTTCTTGTTCCAGTATACAACTATTAGGCCACAGTATAGGTCTTCTATTACTTATACAGCCCTTTCAACAAGAAACTACTGTAGGTGCCTATTTCACTTAAGTCCAACCATGTAAAAGTTGGATGACCAGCATAAGCTGCTGATCTAGACTACTGATTGTCAATGGGACAGGAACACGCCTCTGGAGGATGATTCTTCCCATCCCTAGGTGGTGAAAATGAGCAATATCCTGGATGTGACCCTCTCCTGAACCTTTCTCCTGATGTAAAACATTTTTCCAAAGTCTCATTATACGGCAGGTTGACTACAGAGAGAATCTATAAAAAAGACTGAAGAAACATATGCTGAACTAAGTCCCAGATGAATAAAAATAGACAAAATTAATACCATAAATGTCCAGCTCTGAAATTTTTATAGAAATAATCCCATTGGCTTTGATTTGTGTTTGCTTCACAGAGTGCCATAATTCTACTGCCAAAACTTCTATTTGTGTCTAATAGCCTGTAATAAAAAATGAAAAGATGATTTTTAGAAGGGAATAACAAAAAAGTTAAATCAGTCTATAACACAAGCATGTTATTTTATTTTTTAGACCTACAAAAATCAAAGTTCTAATACTTAAGTAAGCAACTACACTTACAAGGGAGTTACACGGTTTAATAAATAAGGGCATCTTATTTTGAGGATAGCACAATACCCATATTTTTCTCATTAGGATTTCAGTTATGGTGATTCAGTAATGGACAACATCTATGAATAATCAGCAGGAGTCTGATTACAAGTGCTTGGATGACTAAGTTCCCTGTGGGGTTTGTCCAAAATACATAGTCCTCTGTCAAGTTTACCACACACAGCAAAGACATTTTCCTTTTGGAACTATGACTTGGTACAAGCAATTTTAGTCAGGTTCCCTGCAACATCAAGTCAGAAATTGAACACAAGTCTAGTTATGAGGTATGACATTTGAACCCTATGCTAGCCATGTGTATCAGTTATAAAAGATTATGCTTGTGGTGTCTGTAAGAGTATCATATATTATATGTAACAATAATAGTTTCCTTGTTTAAAAAAGTGAAAGCTGCCATTGCTACCACATTATTGTTATGATTCATTATTAAGCCTTACCTCGTAAAAATCAAATTCAGTGAAAATGTCTTTCAAGTACAGAGTCCTCCAGTTCTGTTATTTCTGTTACTATGCTTATGGTTTCAAAGGTCTTTTTTCTCTTTCTTCTCTTCATAGGAAATGATCTGTTTCTGGTCGCAGTGCATGAACTGGGACATGCTCTGGGCTTGGAGCACTCTAATGATCCCACTGCAATCATGGCTCCATTTTACCAGTATATGGAAACTGACAACTTCAAGCTACCTAATGATGATTTACAGGGGATCCAGAAGATATACGGTATATCATACTCTATTTAAGCAATGCAAGTTGTTTGCTTTAGAATACATTTGAGGCCTTCCTGTCCATACCACCTCTCCAAGGGTCTGTTAGTGTAGACTCTGCCAGTTCTTATGCCAGAGGCCTTCTTGTGAGCAGGCCAAAGATTTTGATGAAGCTCTTTTACTTTGTTTCTCAAATTTGCACTCAGCTGGAATAGTAGTTTTAAGTGTTTTAAAAAGTCATAATGAAAATATCCTCAAAAGTATCCCAAACTATGAAAATACTAAGAAATGCAGGCCTTTAAGCATATCAAGCTTATTTCCACAGTAGTCCAAGGTCATGTAACTGGATGAATTGATTGTTTCTCAGTTTATCAGTTATAATACTAAACAATTGCCAAGATATACAAAATTTTTGGTCCCAGAAAAACCATTTCTTGTGATAAATATAGTAAACTGATCTCCAAAGAATGTAATTAACCAGCCCAAGATTTTGAGCTACCTTGGGGGCAGAAGGCCCGCTTTTAAAAAATATATTTCTTTGGGGTTTCTTGTGGCCTGATATAAAAAACACAGGTGATGTAAATAAATTCTGTATTTAATTAAATTTGACAAGTCAAAATAATTAAAACTTTTTTTAAAAAAAACCAACCAAAACAAAACAGTAACATTATTCTGATTATGGGTTGAATGTAACACTAATTCCTGTAACACTAATTCCCTTATTAGTGTTTCTTACATTTCCAAAGACACAGTTCTGTTCTTAATTTTAAAGACTTTGCTTCTATTGGTATCTCTTAAATAGCCCACTTTTTTTCTTTAAAAATATATTTTATTTTTCTCTCCTACTGTATGTTAATGCTATGTATACAGTACATAGCATTTGGAATTTCCTTGCTTAAGATTCTCCAATACTATTGGATTCTATTTTGTCAGGTTTATACTGAATATTATCAGGGCCGTTCCTTGTTTAACTTTACTACTAGAAAGGACAACTATGATCATGTGGACTTACTGTACTGCTAACTAGAACTCTTCATCCACCATGATGTTTTATATTAACAAGCTTTAAAAAATATTATATTAACAAGTATTGATATATATTTTCATAAAGCATAAAGAGCAATTTCAAAATGACTGGCTGATCAAGTTTTGTTTGGTTGTTCTTTTTGCTGTGATTAGCTGGAAGAAAGGTTGATTGTCATGACCTTATAAGTTGGTAGTCTAGACTTAAGGGCTGGACTGCAATACTTTGCTGAAAACTAACTGCTAAACTCTTAACAGCTGTGAGCTATACACTAGGAGAAATGTGTTACCCCTGGGAAGTAAAATCTGACATCACCACCAAATGACATATGAAAACTTTGGTTTGGGGTTAAAAACTTTACAATATGAACTACTGCAAAGTGATTCCTTTGCTCCCTTTAAAATTAAGAGGTAATCTGGAATCGTATGCTTCAATAAAAATGTCACACCTATTAAAATAATTACTTTGGCCTGCAGTATTCCTTGAAATACCATTATTAACTGTAAATTATAAATGTCACAAGCCTTAAAATTGTGAATTAAATAAATGTCTTATAAAATTGTGTGACAATCAGTTTGCAAGTTTAATATTTCCTTACATAGTCCATCTTCTTTAAAAAGTATAGTTTTTTTAAAAAGGATCAGAAATTCAAATGCCGTTTATGCAGTTTTAGAGTTGTCTTGCTATTCAAAAGTCTTTCTGAAGCTGGTAATGCAAATTATATCTATTTTTTAAAGTAAGAATTGATTAAATTTTTAAATGATGAACAAAATTGAAGTGTTCATCTTGTTTCCATAAATCTTACCGATCCAACTGAAACTTCTTGTCTTTTTGTACATGGAAAATATAAGTAAACATAGTAATATGTGTAGAAATGGAAAGGCATTTTCAGTACGCCCATTGCAAGTCATTCAGTATGCCATTAGGGTTATGAACAATAGCTGTCTAGGATGGCCTTTTGACTTTAAGGTAGAGAAATTATGAGTGGGATAGTTATTTACCCTGCCATCAGACTCTGCCTATTATGACAGAAAGTGTGTTTAGAAGAAGAAAAATGTTTTAAAACCACTGTACAGAGATTCAGTTTTTCACTTCAGTTCTATTGGATCCATTTATCCTCAGAACAATTCTTTTAGCCAGATATCTAGTTTTGTAAGACTCACTGAGAAACAAAAATTAAAATAAGAATTAATTAACTTATGAATATTAATTAACTTCAGAATATTGATGAAAATATGTGAATTATGGCTTATGTTTATATGGATGCCTGGAATTTGAAGTCCAGTTTCAAGAACTCCTACATATAGCAAGGGGCATTGGGGAGAGCTGGGAATGTTCTGTCACTAATGCATATGACATTACTTGGCCTACAAAACTTGGGTCACTAGGAAATATCAGGTATGCTACATATATGTATATGTGAATTGATGAGTGGAAGTTAAAAATATGTCTTGAAAATCCCTTCACTGCTGATGATTTTAGTAGGAACAGGATTTTGTTTTCCTTTATTTTGTATAATAGACAGTTCTTACTTGTTTGGTAAAGTATGTGCTTCGATTTACTTCTCATCTGAAATGATGTTGGGCTGTGCATCCTTTGCAGGTTTTATTGGAACATTGTTCCAATAAAGAAGGAAGATTCTAGACAGTGAAAAGTAATTATTTTCTTAATTTGTGCCTTGGTTTTATGGTAGTCATTCATTATATCCTTTGACAACATGAGAAAGGAATGTAGGTCACTTTTTCCATTCCCCTTCCATTGTTGGATTTTCAGTGCTTACAACAGGTTTTTGTTGTGTATTTCTTCTTTGAGTGCCATTGGTGGACATGTAAATTACCTCTTGCTGCTATATTTTTAAAGGCCCACCTGACAGGATCCCACCACCAACAAGACCTCTGCCAACAGTGCCCCCACATCGTTCTGTTCCTCCCGTAGACCCACGGAAGAATGACAGGCAACCTAAACCTCCCCGGCCACCCACTGGTGACAAACCTTCCTATCCTGGAGCCAAGCCCAACATCTGCGATGGGAACTTCAACACTCTGGCTATTCTTCGCCGGGAAATGTTTGTTTTCAAGGTAGGAGGCTGTGAATTTTTCACTGTTACATCATATGTCTACATTTCTCCTTTTTATTTTTTTTTTTAAAGCAAACTCTCATTCATCATGACTCCACTTTCCCAGTCTGCTCACAGTTAGAAAGTTGAAGAAAGAAATTAAAAAATAAACATACACATGGCTTAAACATTTAGCAGAGGACTGCTGTAATGCTCTATTTTGGGAAAATACCCATGTCAGCAGAAACTAATGCCTCAAAATGTAAGGGTAAATAAATGCTGCATGCTAAGGAGAGATACAAAGTGTAAATCAACTCATGAATAATAGGAATGATTTTGCTTGGAGTACAGCCACATCCAGACATACAGTAGATATTGTGTCTTCAACTTTTTTTTTTTTCCCATGGAGCTATAACTTTAACTTTACCATTATATCTGTGGTTTACAAAGGAAGTTTGTCATTATGTCATGGTTGCATTGAAACCACAATACCTAAATAAAGGTCTTTGCCACAAAAGTCTTATTGCAAATGTGTCATTGTTTATTTCCATTCATCCTCCTGCTTTGAGCTGAAAATATGGTATATACAACAAATTGAAATAAACTGAACTATAGAATAATTACAGAATCATTATTATTCAGTCTCTTAAATCTTAAACTAATTTGCTGACAGGTAGTGCTGTGCAAATGTTCCAGAAAAAAGCGACAGGATAATCTATTACATTGAACTATTGATGTGTCAAATTTGCTTAAGCAATAGCAAGTATGAGATCTGTGTTTTGTAAACATATGATGATACTTTTTAACTTCAACATTATAGGTGGAGAGGAAGGGCCTTTCATATTAATAGATAACACTTTTTCTTCAGCAATAGCATAAGTACAAGTGAAGTACAATGAATTTGTCCCAAAACATGAAGCTCCCAGTTCAATGGCTTTCAATGTCCTTTCTAATAGGACCCATTTCCCCCTTATATATTTTCTTTTTATATAATGTATCACTCCAGATAAATTTTATTAGCAATTCTACCCAGGCTTTCACTTTGTTCAGCATACCTGAAAAAACATATACCAATAGATTTACATTAATCCATTCAAACTTATTGAGCTACCTTCACAGCCCAATGGGCAAGAATTATTTTTTCCAATAAACAACTAAAGATTTTGCCAGTCTTAGAGCTGTCAGCCCATTCCATTTGAATAGATGGTATATCTCAAACAGTGGGAGGTCCTGAACCATCAATCTTTTTATGACTAAAACTCAAAGGTTAAGGAAGAATCTAATTTTCTAAATTGACATTAAACAGGATATTAAAATACCTACTTCAATTTCATGTCATCCACCTCAAGAGCAATAGAACATATTCTCATTTATTTTAGACATAAATCAATAAATAGTGAATGCTATCCCACTAATACAAAATTTCCTCTCTAGCCAAGTCTGTGTTCCTAGATAAATATATTCACCACCATTACTAGTCACTTTTGCCTATTCTGATTGAAAATACAAATTAAGTTTTCTCTACAAATATTTATTGCTTACTGCCTTTAGCAATACGTATTTACTATACAGTTTACATGCTTACTAGTGTGCCAACTGCATTTATGTTCCAAAATTAAAATTCCATTCCTGATTCATACCCTAATGAGGAAGCACAGTAAAACTTTGTCAGACAAAAATAACCAGTAACAGAGTGTATACATTTCATGTTTAGAGACTGACTCTCCAAAACGAGGTTGCTGCAATCATAAACGCAACATGTTGAGAGGGAAGAAAGAGATTAACTTTGTCCAGCTTAATTTCTTTAAGAGTCCCACAGTTCCCCTTTTCTTCTCAGGGTACCTGGGAACACAGCAATGCATGACTTGGGTTAGCATGCTAAACAATGGAGTTTTCTTAAGTATAGAAATCTTTGAATTTGAGTGTCTTTGAATGCTTGAATTAGTAGACTTAACTTTCTGGTTTGTGTATTAATTTGCTAATTCAGATTTTTGTTTGCTAAAGGAGTTTCATTACCTATTTGAGGGGTTTTTTTGTGGGGGGAGTGTTTTTTGGTGTATGAGGAGGAGTATGAAAAAAGCAGAAAAGGGGACAAGAAATTAGAAAAGTCAGGGGATGTTAGTAATTTTCAGCTTGCTTTGCAGAATCTTGAGGGGGCACTTTATAAGGAGAAACAGAGCAGGAACTAATTCTCAAAAGGTATAAACAGGAATAGGGACTGAATATAGGGAAAGCATCTAGCGATGGAGGAAGCAAAGGTGGAGGTTCTGTGGTCTGACACAACAAAAAAAAATCAAAACTCTTTGCCTTTGCCCCTTAATGCTAGTACAAGGATAGACTTGGAAGGTATGAGGGAAGGACTGAGAGCCAAGTACAGAGAGGTGGAGAAGAGGGGATTGATGGCAGTATTGTATCAGGTGGAAAAAATCAAAGAAGAATTATGACCTTTATTGGAAGAATTATTGTTGGATAATACCCAGATGAGTTAAATTAATAAAGTTGAAGGCTAATCAAATTATATCCTTTTCTTTCTTTGTCTTTATCCATAGGTCTGTAATGATTGTGTAGTGGCAGATTTTATTGCCTTTTGAATGACATGTATGCCATGTACCAATTTCAAATTGAAAATAGCCACTATTTTATCTCATGGGCAAGTCTCAAGCTTAGCAGCTCAATTTGTTTAAATAATCCTTGAAATTGCTTGGGAATTTAGCCATAGAGTTGAAGAATGTGAGCCCTTTTGAATAATTAAATTCTAATTTAAACATAAAACTGAAACACAAAAGATAGTATGAGATACACTGTGGATTTTCATAGTAGATGGCAAACAATATTAAATTCAGGAAGATTGTTTTCTCTTGGCTATTGAGCTATTAGGTATACTGAAGTGTATCAGAATATTAGAAACAATTTCTATATTCAGCCAAATTGATGAGCTTTGTCTGTGGTTTTAAGACTATCTGGCATTCTCAGATGGATCTCTCTAGAGTAAAAGTTAGTAACAGTAAACTTAAAGAGAAAGTGGAATTTACACTTATCCATCCCTTTTTATTTAAGCTTGTGTTTGACTCTCTGTGCTGATTGTTCCTTGGCAACAAAATTACCTCTAGCTCTGCTGCAACAATCTGTGTTACTGCTGTTAATATCCTTTTTCTTTATACACTTTTCAGTTTTCCAGATTTTAACAAAATCCTTAGTTTTTTGAACAGGTTACATCTAGAAAAGTAAGCACTAAATATGTGGAACTTGTCCTGCATAATCCGCAAGTTGGAGAGACAGATCACAGCTCTTTTTTATGTGACACAGGTTTTTGCTTCACAGAACATCTCATAGAGATTGCACTGGTCCTTTCTGTGTTGAATGTTAAGTCCTTAAGAAACAAATGAATGGATCCTATATAATCTATGATGGTTTTAGTATTCCTGTTGGAAAAGTTAACTCCTTGAAGAACAACATTTTTAACCACTCTTCTATACTACAGTGTTTGTTAAAATGAAGTGTAAGTGCAAGAGAAAGAAGCTTGTCCATCAGTCAAATAGCACTTACAGCTCAGAGAAATGCCTTCTGAAATGTTAACATTACAGATGGTAGAATATGGAACCAATTTTAGGAAGGTCTTAGCAGTCTGTGTTTTATTATTTTATAGTAATTTTTCCACAACTTGCAGAAATTTGTTTTCTGACTCTTCATCTGCTAAGAAGCATTGGAGAAACATTTATGATGTGCCGAGCAAGCCAAACCAATTAGGCTGTCATTATCCTATGGCATTAGTTTAGACTGCAGTTGCTTTCACACATAACTGTATAGATGCTATTTAATATCCGTTTCAAGAAATGTGTATTTATATAAAGTATGGTGTTAAACACAAAAGGGGGGAAAAAAAAGTCCTGTTTCTTTATGTGTGGTGAACATATGAGGAATTTTTAAAGCATTTTAGCATTGGCTATTTAATCATAACTGATAGGTCTAAAAAACCTCCTGTGAAATGGGGGGAAAATACTAATAATAAGTAGAAATAAAGAAACATCTACAGTATGAGACTACTCCACTGTATTTGAAAGAAGACTTTTCAAAGCGAGCCTGGTCTATTTGTTTAGCTGGTTTTTGTTGTGTGATGCTGTGGATGTCTGGACTGTCAGTTGCATCCTGGGAAGGTTCAGCAGAAAATGCTGTGGAAGTAGACAAATTGGGATCTGAGAGGGAAAACCTCTTAACAACTCAGCTATAATAGGCTGGGAAGAGGAGGTCACAAATACAGGACGGGCAGAGTATGGATTGAGAGTAGCCCAGAGGAGAAAGATTTGGGCATGCTGGTTGATTAAAAGTTCAACATGACCGAAAAATGTGCACTTGCAGCCCAGAAAGCCAACCATATCCTAGACTACATGAAAAGAAGCATGAGCAGCAGGTCAAGGGAGGTGATTCTGCCCCTCTATTCTGCTATTGTGAGAACCCACTGGAGTACTGTGTCCAGCTCTGGAGCCCTCAAGACAAGAAGGACATGGACCTGTTGGAGTGGGTCCAGAGAAGGGCCACAAAGATGATTAGAGGGCTGGAATATCTCTTCTATAAGGACAGGCTGAGAGCAATGGGGTTGTTCAGCCTGGAGAAGAGAAGGCCCCGGGAAGACCTTATTGTGACCTACCAGTATCTGAAGGGGGCCTGCAAGAAAGCTGGGGAGGGACTTTTTACCAGGGCTTGTAGTGATAGGCTGAAGGCTAATGGCTCCAATATGGAATAGGGTAGATTTACATTAGATGTAAGGAAGAAGTTCTTCACTCTGAGGGTGGTGAGACGCTGGAACAGATTGCCCAGGAAAGTTGTAAATGCTCCCTGAATGGATGTGTTCAAGGTCAGGTTGGATTGGGCCTTGATCAACTTGGTCTTGTGGGAGGTGTCCCTGCTCGTGGCATGAGGGCTTGGAACGAGATGATCTTTGAGGTCCCTTCTAACCCAAACTGTTCCATGATTCTATGATTCTGTTAGTAGCTAAGTCTGCAGAGAGTGGACTCCTTTCACCCTGCTTTTTCATTATATTAGGAAGAACAATCTGGTGGAATTTGCCATTTTTTAACTAATCAAGGAAGAGGGCTTCTTTAATTCAGGTAATTCAGGTTATATGTTGAAAATAAGGAGAAAATCAGCAAAAACTCAGTAAGTACTTCAATGTAGACCAAGCCTATTGGAAATTTGTAGGATTGTGTTTTGTGGCACAAAAAGAAATTGTAGGATGTTAAGAAGGAAAAAAGTCATAGTTTATGACTAAAGAGTCATAGCTTGCATATTTTTGATAAATCGATACTTTCACTGACAGATGTAAAATATTTTCCAAATGTTTCCTAAACCTTTCAGTGTGCTTGTAAGCTAGGGAAGGGTTTTATCTAACATATTTCACATGTGTAAAATGGAAAGCACATCACTGTTTGGAAAGTAGGTAGTATACTCCATCCAGCTGCAGAGGAATTTAGACAAGAATGTAATCACCTCAGTAATAATTGTACCAGAATAGCTCAGTTAAAAGTCCTTCTGCCTTCTCACCTTTAAAAATTTGTCTTGGATTTTGTTACACAGTTTTATGTCCATTTGAAATATGGCAATCCAGTCATAGCCATACTTATTATCTAGCACCTACTAACCTACAGGTATATTTGTACACATTTAAGTATTATGTATAGAAAGCTCTAAAAAATCATAACTATATTGTTACTGCTTTATTTGCAGGAGCATCAGTGTAATGGATATACGTGTTATTGAAACTTGCAAGCAACCTGAACTGATTAACAATCTTACTATCTGTCTAATAAAATTCCTATTACTCATGTACTGGCCCATTAAAAGTATAACCTTTAGCCATACGTGTGATTCAGTATCTTCATCAGGACTTTGAATTTATCAGAAGAGAGTATTGGGATTTTTTCCAAAAGGCTATGTTTTCATTGGCAAACAATACAGTGTAAAAGGATTTGATCAGTACTGGACCAGATGGTACCTTTCAGTTAGATACAGTCTGTCCTCTGAGGCCAAACACTTCCACTATACATGTGGTTCAGATTTTTCTGAAGGGCAGCTGTCCCTTAGACACTGGTGTCCTTGACTGTGGACCCCTCAAGAATGTACCACACAAGGGTTTCATCTAATGCAGATGGTGTTACCCTCTTGTTAATATGTAATCACTCATACCATCTTGACCCAAATAAACCCTCACATGCAAAACATATTATTATTTCTTATTATTCCATTTTTTGCATGACATGATGGTACCTGTTGCTTGTCTAGCTCTGTACTGCTAGTTTGGAAGATGTGCATTTGCAATACAGTGTCCTGGAAAAAGAGGTAGATTTAACAGCTGTGCGAGACATCACCTTGATCTTTCAGACTAATATCCTTCTGAATTTTCTTTTCCCCCAGAAAAAAAAAAAAAGACAGAATGCCTCTTTTTAATTCAATTTAAACATAAGAAAAAACTTCTTCACTGTAAACCCTTACAGATTAAACACTGGAACAGGTTGTCCAGAAAGGTTGTAGTCTCCATCTTTGGAGATACTCAAAAGCTGACTGGCCACAGACCTCATTAGCTGGCTATAGCTGACTCTGCTTTGAGCAAAGGAGGGGGTTGTATCTCCAGAGGTGCCTTCCAACCTCAATCCTTCTGTGATTTTGTGTAGTAATTGAAAAATAAGCACTAAGAAGTCATAGTCTCCCAAAATGTTTCTGTGTTACCTGTTTTCCCTACTTTACTCCAGAGACGGCTTTGAGTATTTCTTCATACTCCTCAGGANCGGGGAGGTTGTGGAGTCTCCTTCTCTGGAGATATTCAAAACCTGCCTGGACACCTTCCTGTGTAACCTTATCTAGGTGTTCCTGCTCCGGCAGGAGGATTGGACTAGATGATCTTTTGAGGTCCCTTCCAATCCCTGACATTCTGTGATTCTGTGATACAGTCAGAGAATCTTGTGTCGCTATTAATTTTTCACTTGCTATTTTACTACAACAAAAATGACTAACGAAAATCTTCAACTGAATACTAGGATACAAAAGGTATTTAATTTTTGTAGAACTTGTCTGTTTGCAGAGACTTGGTGTTTAACTGATTAAAATTATTTCATTGGCAAAAGAATAGAAACAAGCACTATTGACAAAAAATAATTGCAAAAAACCCACAGCTAAGAATAATAAAAAATTACATGGAGGCGTATCTTAGGT
This sequence comes from Brachypteracias leptosomus, assembly GCA_013401335.1. Lineage (NCBI taxonomy): Eukaryota > Metazoa > Chordata > Aves > Coraciiformes > Brachypteraciidae > Brachypteracias > Brachypteracias leptosomus. The sequence continues at coordinate 10,259 of VYZX01027408.1, read as the reverse complement.
TTTGTACCACCAGCAAGTGTTATCTTGTAATATTAACAATATATTTTAATTGGGGCTACATCCTAATGGAATCAAAGGGAATAAATGCAGAAACACTTCAAGCACAATATTTAATTAAAATTTCTTGTTGTACAAAATTGTGGCCTTTCAACTTATTTAGGTGAACATTTTGGGAAACAATTCAAATGACTTGTAATATAAGCTTTTTCAATCAGTGGTATTGATCAGTCTTGGAAATCTTTTCTTAATCTTGATTTTCATCTAAAGCTTTATATTCCAGAAATATTTGTGTTCTTTTAATTTCTTTGGTTTTTTTGTTTTTTTTTTTCCTTCCCAGATGCAGAAGTTTAATAGATGTTTAAGTGAAAATAAACTAATCTCCTTTGTTCCTCTGAATTAGTTGTTTCCTATGCAAAAAGCTGCACTACTAAACAATTGAGGTCTTAAATATCTTAGAACTACATCCATGTTTATTTTTTCAACAAATCAGTGAAACAGTATTCACACTATTGAAAATCATCAGAAAGTTATAATAAGTATTTATTTAAATCCTATTTCTTCCTTTTTATAAGCTGTAGCTTGGGGTTTTTTAAGTGTTACCTTCCTTTCTTACTGGGTGAAAACTTGGTCCAGTTGAAAGTAATGGGGAAAAAAAATCCATTGACTGTAACAAATTCAAGATTTCACTCAGAATTAAGTACCTTTGACATGAGAGGGAAACCGTTTTGAGCAATAGAATTAGGTAAAATAACACAAGAAACAACAGATTAGCGTGTAATACCAAGCATATTAAATAAAAAACTGTTTTCCTGTGCAAAATCAAATTTAATCATGCTACTTGTCCAGTCTATAAATCAGAATAAGGCAGGGATCATTTAAATTAATGATTTGACATATCTGTCCATTGAGAATATCTTCACTGAGGAGAATAGACTGTACTAGGTCAAAGGTTATACCTGATAATGACAGAGTTCAGCTCCTTCCTATTCTTCCTAGCAGTTCACCAGCATTTCTCCTCAATCTTATCATGATGGAGCTTTTGCTGATGTTTTGGAGTGATGTCTGGCCAGCCCTTTATAACACCCACAGTCATTTATTGCTTCAAACTGTACATCTCCAGTTTATCTGTAATCAGATGTAGTTTACAATATTTCATATTCATTGTTAGAAATTCCTTCACTTTCTTCATAATCAAATCCCTGTATCTAAGTGACAGAAGCAATGAGCAGAGACAGTCAAATCTCTACCATTTTCCTATTTGTCTTGTCATGACAGATGTCACTGTTGGCTGCTCTTTCCTCAATATGCCACTCTTAATGGCCCATTTTTCTCTTTGGCCATTGCTGTCAACCTCAAAGCTGAGTCACTCCAATAATATTGATGTTCATCCACTGATTACAGCAGGAACTTCTACAATATTTTACTAATCCTTCCACTGCCATGGGGGAGAAGATTTACTTACCCTTGCACAACAAATATAAAAAGACAGGTGATATAGTGAAAATTCATAAATATTAGCATAAATATAACACAATTAATTCTAGAGTAAAAACATCACTGCTTAAGGAAATGAAAACTGCATTACATCTAGGAAAAATATATGTAGTACAAATTTCTGTTTTCCTACAATATGAATAGATTTTTGATAGTTGTTTTTGGCTGATCTTGCTGCATATAGTTTGTTACTTCCTCATCTTCACAAGCTTTTGGTCCACAAAGTGAATGATAATGACTCATATTTTATTTTCACAGTAAAGTGAGACTTAGAAGCTTCCTGTAGCTGGAAATTATGCAAAATAATCTCCTAGACATGTAATAGTTCACAAGCCATAGACTTATTCATGTCAATGAACCTTAGTTTTTACTGAGTGAATTCTTCTGTGCTCTGTTTGGAGTATTCCAATCTTCTTGGTCTGCCAGCAGTATCTATCTGGGTTAAAGAAACTAGAAACAAGTATTTATGGCTTTGGATTAACCATCCATTTGACTTCTTTCAGTGTTTACCCTGTCTGCATCTAGGAATTCTGATGAAGCAGGTCATACCTTCTCTTGAATTGTCAGTAACTTTTTATTATCTAGGCCCATAGCCTCCATTCCATGCTGATCTAATCCCTAGGTTTGGGGGATGAAAATAAAGTGACTTGAGTTTACACTCCTCTGGCCTTTTTTATTTTCAGGGAGTGTCCAAGTCATTATGGAGAGCCTGATGACTCAGACGTATTTGTAGTAGTTGTTAAAATAGTCTGCTCACCCCTCAGGCAGATGGTGAAGCATCATATTACAAGTGATAAAGTGGTAAGGGCAGACAAGTAGAGAAAACACAATTATGCTGACTTCAGTAGAATGGTTGGTCTGTTTTGCTTGGACACAGGGAAATCTGTCCTGGACCATTTTCGCGTATTTGTATTTCTATTCCTTACAAATGTGGAGTCAGCAATTTCAGACTGATGAGAAATAGCTGGAGTATAATTCTGGCACACAAAACCAAATATTCCTTATTCTCTTCTCAGGGCCCAAGATGGATGACAAAAATGAGTTACAAACAACTGTGGAAAAAAAATATTCTTATTTTTTTCTGTGGGATCTTAGGTGGTATACTTGGTCTTTTTCGGGAAGGAGATTTCTGCTCTAAGGTCTGTGCTATTGTTGGTAAGGCAATATAGCATAGTGCTAGGAAACACTGTGCGGCTGAGGAGAGAATTTTGAAAATACTTTTATGCTGATATCCTGTCTGTTTCTAGGGAATTGCACAGGTTTTCAAATCCTCTTGACAATTTTATTAAAGGGAACAAGGTAGTCCAAAGTTCTTGATATTCTTTTTTTTTTTTTTTTTAATGAAACAGGAAAAGAGGCTGTAAAAGGGTGGAAGAAAAGTGGAGAGGATGACATATAATATCAGTGATGACTTGGGGAATGAAGGGACTTGTAAAATTAGTATTACTGAGCTTTCTGATAGCATAGAGGCTCACATGTTTGTCAGATTAAAGCAAGCAAACTGTTATCGAAAAGTATTGGCTATTTAGTTTCCCACAGAGTGCATCAAGAAGGGAATGTGTTAGTGTAAGAGAAGTACTGAGAAGTAGATGTTGGTAAATGGAAAAGATTTAACTCATTTGAACATTATGTTCATTATATATCCTGTGATATTTCCAAGAACCATGATCATGTGTTGACACAGCCTGTATAAATGCAGGCCTCTCAGAAAGCCAATCTTCATTCCAACTTGGTTTTNTACACTATTATTTGTACAAAGACAAGGATAGCTACTGCAAAGCAGACATCTTTATCTCATATTGTTATGAAACTACTTATTAAATCTTTTCACCCCTTTTCATTGTTTAACTTCTGCTATATACCTGCCTGGTTTGAAAGATGGATCTATCAAGAATCCCTTCTTTGAATTATATTACATAGACAGGCACGTGTATTAATGAAAGCACGTCATACTTTTTTCCATTTGTCTCATCATTGTTAGAATATTTGCAGTTTAAATATGACATATACCTCAGAAGAACACTTTTTTCTTAATACCAGTAGAAAGTTTTTCAGTTTTAACCAAGACAATTATTAAACTTTTTATAATAAAAAATGCCCAATTTTCTTATCTTTTCATGGAACTCATTGACTTTTATGTGAACTCCCTATGAGTACAGGCAACAGAACTGCATTCAAGAAAATTTACAGATGGTTTTGTAGGCTCATAGTGCAATCACCACTGGGGAAATAAACAGTCAACTGCTCTGTAAAGGCCTAATGTTGTAAAGGCCTAATGTTCATTCTGTGGATGAAGGTTTTGTGCAGTACTTCATGTGCATCTGCTGTTACCTACAGAGCATTAGAGGGAATGTGAGCATTCTAGAGATTCCTGGCTGTGAGCCTAGATTTGATGTCTTTACAGGTCTTTATTGCGTGTTTTTTATGGCTGTCTGTTTGTTTCTTCATATTGGATCATCAACATGTGGCAATGGGAACGTTTTATAGAGTCTCAGTCATTTTAGTTATTTGGACGAAATGAGAATGAATTTAAATGCTGAATTTGGTTAGCAATACAGAAACCCACCCAAAAGGAGATAGATATTTTTTCTTTTTTTTTTTTAAT
>VYZX01027405.1:49231-60460 GCA_013401335.1 Brachypteracias leptosomus | reverse complement strand
TTATCTTCCATATCATTACTACATTATACTTCAATTAATAAACTGTTCTTATCTTAAGCCACAAGTTTTACTTTTTTTTTTTTCTTTAATTGTCCTCCCCATCCCACCTGTGTAGGGGAGAGGAAGAAGTGAGCAAGCAGCTGTTTGGTGTTTAGTTGTCAGCTGGGGTTAAACTGTGGAAGTAACGCATAATAACAAACAAAATATGACATCAGAACTTCTATGAAATTCATTCAATATATATATGATATCTTAATTTGTGAAGACTAAAATATTCCATATTCATAAACTGAACTTCAGGAGACTAAAGACTGGGGTTTTTGTTTGTTTCCTTCCTGCTCTTATTCCCCTTTTTTTCCATTATTTTATTTCTGTAAGATATTATGCAGGTAGATAGCTGCTATATATTCTGTGGAGAATAATTCCCCATAATTTGTTCAAACTGAATATAGTCAAGAATAATTTTTAGAACCTCCTATGCCTTACAGACCAAAGTTTTAGAAGTCTTAATATTTGCATGTTAATAATGCCTGAAGACTATTACTTCAACTGTATAATTTACTATCCTTAGTTCATCTCTAGATGTTTTCATACCAATTGAGCTCCTAAGGTCCCTTCCATACTGAGTGACTCCCTGAATTCTATGGGCTGACTTCTTTGCAAGCCTTATTGCAAATCTCCTACATACAATGGTCACTACTGTCTTCATCTCATAATTAGTTCAGCATCATTCTGAAATATATCTTTATTTTAGCAGGTGCTCTGCTGGTTTAAATGGGATTAGGCTCAGGAATCTTATCTACAAATTTCAGAAGAGAACTAACCTTTAAGATTAGTATTCAGATGGCATTTGAGTCCTGTTAATTCCTTGTGTAACAAAATATACAGAAAATACACCCCCTTTGTGTAATTGACATTTCTATATTCAGTTCAAATTTGTAAACATGATTCTGAGTTTCTGGCTTCGTATCTCTGTTCTGCAGTAAATGAGAAACTATATTATTTGTGTCCCATTTCATTTTTCAATTTTATTATCCTCACATAACATATGGAACATATTTTAGAATGTAACATTCTATTTTGAAAAGTACTTATAAATCCTCATATATGTATATATAGCTTGATTTTATGTTATATGGGAAAGTCAGCAGTAAATTTTGTTCAACAAATGACAAATAAGTTCATGAACTTTCATACAGAAGGTTTTACAATATTATTTCTATATATGAAAGTTCTGGCTGATGATACTATTATTTACAGAGAATGACCACATAACAGGAACACACAATAATTTTACAGAGATTTTGCAGAATCAGGTACCTTCTATACAAGTGTAAAACAATACATGTTGATTTAGATTTTTTCATATCCATACAAATATAAGGTAGGTCAACACTTAGATCAGAAAGCTCTCTTTGGATTAAGTGAGCATATCAATAAAATTTCAGAACAAAATGTATGGAAATTGTAATTTCGTACTGCAATTTATTAAAGGGGCTTCTTTTTTTTTTTTTCACTTAGAGAAAGTATCATCCTTGTGATTTACTGAAAATTACTGTAGCTTTGTATGCAATTTGCATATTAAATTTATTCTCAGACTCCACTAAAGATATTCTAAAGTCTGGAGGAGATTACATTTCTGTAATTCAGGAGCTCCTTTTCTGCAACTCAATACTATTGGACATAATCATAAGGAGCGGTGGACAAACTTTATACTATTATACAGTTTCTTCCTATCTTTTTTAACCTTTATCAATGATCTTTAGCACTTTTACAGATTAATATGTCAACTTGTCTTACTTAAAATGTAAACAAAAAATCAAACCAACACTATCACTAACAGCCAAAAAGTGATCTTGAAAATAAGACTGAAAATAAGACCATCTATGCAGAAAGTACGATAACGACACAGGGTAATTAAACTACATAAGACCTTTATGTGGGTATCCTCATTTAGTTTCAGAATAAACTTAATATGATTTAATTTCATCTATTTTGAAAATGTATTAAGCCAAATCATTTTGAAGCCACTTAAGAAAAAAGGCCCATAAAGGGGCTCAGCCAGTCCAATTAATTAATTTTCAAAGTTCATTAGAATTAACTTCACGATTTGCTGGTATTCAGGAAAGGCATGAGCATCACTGTAGTGATACAATATAATGAAAGATAGTAACTGGTTAAAGAAACTGCAGTATCCTTATAAGTTACAAGCAAGGTTTCGCTGAGAAAGAATTTTTTTGTAAATATTGCTGTCATTCAGCTCACAATTATAATAATATATATGTATGCTTTTAGTAGCTTTAATATTTCAGCAGTAAAGCTTTGATAGTAAAACTAGGAAGGTTACTGGATGGTTTTTAAAAAACTAATTTAACTTCATTAACAGAAATAATAATATTGTAGAGAGTATTTAAAAACAGTCTCAAAATTTCTAAACATTCTGATGATTCATGTGTAACTGTAATAGCATACATGAAGTCAATACGCATTCTATGTGAAAGAAATTCTGTGTGTGGCCTTATACTTTCAATGGCCTCACAAAAGTACTCCAAACAAATATTATGTTTATATTTATGATTTTATTACAACCAAAGTAATCTCAGGTGTATAGTAATTTTGCTTATAAATGAATAATATATACAGAAGTAGTTAACTTCTATTATAAACATAAAGGTCTTTTCCAACCTAAATGATTCTAAGATCATTCAGTCCAACCATAACCTTACTCTATAAAGTCCACTGCTAAAACATGTCCCTAAGCATATTATAACATAACTATAATATTATAAAACATTTTAAAAGTCAAAATTTTAATTTTTCCATCCTGTCAATGTTACAACTGTGAGGAAACAAAATGAATAAAATGTGATTCTCTTAAAAAGATTAATTACACCTTGTTAAATTACTTAAAAAAATCCCAACTGTTCAAAATTAAAAAGGCTTTGTATTTTGTCTGATTCATCATGAGTAAATTCCTTCTGATAGTGAGTTAAGCTTACTAGATGTAAGATCAAGTAAATTCTAAAGAAAAATATAATGAGAAGAAATTTAGTAATTTTCATTAAATGCCTTCAGATATCAACTTCAGTGGAGCCAATTATGCCTCTCCAGTACTTCAACTATAGGCAAATCTTTACTTAAAAGATACAGTGCTTACTTGTAAAAGGTTGTGTCATTTGATTATAGTGATCAAAATGTTATTACTGGTTTTAATTTCTGATAAATTCAAATATTTACACAATCAAAAATATTGCAGGAGAGTTAGCTTCTTTCTTTTTTCTTACTCTTTCACAATAGGAATACCTTACTTTCTAATAGTTATATCAAAGTTACAACATTCACATTACGGGATTAAAATAATATTACAAGCTTTCACAATGTGTTATTCAAAAATGAAAGAATACTTTAACACAGATATATAAAGCTAGATCCAAGTACAATGTGAAAAATCACACTAGTAAGTTTCAGGTGTTTGGCTCCTTGAATAGAATCCAGAAACTTGAAATTTAAACCTCTGGCACCTGAAATGAATATACAATTTGTATCATTAAACAATAAAGAATAATGATTTAAAGCAAAACTTAGTCAATTAAAGAAGTCATAGTGATACTTACTTATGTTCCGGAGACTTGGCTTAAAGATAGGTCAAATTTCAAAGACAGTGTTTGCCAAAGGAATCCAAACTATCTTGAAGATCTCTTTTTCCTCTGAAAACTCATCGTAGAGATACCACTCACCCATATCCAACTTCTTCCAGCAATGCTTTTCAATCCTTTACTGTGGGAAGTAAAACTTCTTCCTTTTTTCCTAAAATACATATAAAAGCCCCATTGCACATGTGTACAGTACTATATGGCATACTCAAATATAAGTTTCTTACACAACCTTCGTTGTGCTTGTTCAGCCATCATCATTTTACACTGTCATCAGTTGTCTGATCACACAGGTCAATGCTGAACTCAGCAACATTCCCTCAGATGTCTCCTTTCAAACAATTCTGCCACAGATTCCTGTGGGCTCAGTTCCTCCACTGCAGTACTAGAATTGCTTGCTGGACACAGCAGACAGAGATGGCTCCCCCAAAGGCCCTTCACATGAAAGGGCACAACCAAAAGAGCTGAGCAAAATGTGATCAGCCCCAACAGAAGCCATACCAAATAGTAAGCTCCTGGTTAAAGTAGCCCTGGCCTTGCCCTCTACCCCAACCACAATCACCTGGGTGAGGGCAGAGCCACAGAGACACAGGTGGGCCAGGTTCTGCCTCTGGAACCTGAAGTCAATAGGGAAAATATAACATTCTGCTAGGTTGTGACTCATCCACAGGTCAACTCCAACTCTGGGCCCACAACTCAGGACCCAGAATTTCACCTTCTCAGGTCCTTTGTGAAAGACCTATAGCCAAATGCCCAAAAGACAACAGCTCAAACCGTCACACAGTGCAGCAGAAGAAAGTAGCAATGTATTTATGTTTGCAAGATTTCATAGTAGAAGGCAAATAATTGGATTATTTAAGGAGTAAACAGTCTCATTCATCAGAAATAGAAGTTTGGGCCTTTTTTTAGGTGGTGACACTTGCCACAATAAAATCCATAAACAATAAGGAGAATTTCTTTATTTGCTTGCATGGAAACCTGTACTGAGTTCTAACTAAGGTTCAGAGGTAAATAAGACATCCTAAGCCCTCTAATGAAACCTGTAGCCTAGCACCAAGTAGGTAATCCCTGTACACAGGGAGAATGGATAGTGCTTGAGAATACAATAAGAACAGCCAGATGCATCAAGGAATTGTGCATCAATCTAATAACCCATTGTTAACTGTATAGATCCTAACTTGATGTTAAAAAGTAACTGCTTGTGTCAGACCTGGACTTGCATCTGTCAAGTACCAACCCAAACTGTAACTGTCAAGATACTCTTCCAGCAATGAACCTCTTCTTTAAAATGTATTCTTTCACTTCTTGAACCATTACCCCCTGCTGTTCCTCTGTGTGGACACAAATTATATTGCCAGGGAACACACGGAGCATATTGAAAGTGATTGTATAGAGGCAAAAGTTGAGGGTGTGGAGGCCCAGGTGGTTTTTACCTCTATCCTGCTACTGAGAGAGAAAGCCTTGTGAAGGAGTGGACAGATCCCATGGGTCAGTAACAAGTAGTTGCACAGCTGGTGTTGACAGCAGTAACTTGTCTTTTACAACCGTGGAACTGCCTTTGAGGAGTGTTAGGAAGAGGCAGCATGCACCTGGACAAGTAGGGACAAGGCTTTTTTGCCAACAAGGCAACTGACATGGGAGGGAGAGCCTTAAAATAGAAACAATACACGGAGGAGTTGACAACCCATACAGTAGCGAGGAAGTGATAGACAGTATTGGGAAATAAAGGGTCAGGGTGATGTGGACAAGAGAAACTTTGTATTCATCAAAATAAGGCTGAAGGGAGCCTACTTCAAGTGTATGTTCATAAATAAGGAAGTGATGAGAGTAGAAGTTCCAACACTTTTTCTGGGAACTCATCATCACTGCTCCCCTCTCTGAAACGTCTGTGTAGTAATGCACGACACTTAGGGAACATTAAGAATTAGATGTCTGTGAATAGTTGCAGGCCTATGACCTCACTGAGATTCCAGACACATGTTAGGATAGTTCACATAGCTGGAGTGTTGCAATGTTGGCTGATTTCAATGCAAGCTGATTCTGATTTTTGTTGAAAGAAATAGTGATGAGGTGGAGGGGGAAGGTTCCTCCAGTGTGGAAGAAAATAAATGCCAATTCTATAATCAAGAAACGCAGGAAAGAAGATCCAGGGATCTACAGACCAGTGAGCATCATTTTGATTCTGTGAGGAGGCCCATTCCAACCTCAGCTGTTCTGTGATTGTATGGCTCCAGTTTAAAAGCTTCAACCTAGTGAATTACTCAGAGCAGTGCAGTTGTTAAACTAATAAGCTTTTAGCCTGAAGGGACTGAAAAAAATTAACCTCTCAAAAAGTATTTAGTTAATTCAGGAAATAATTATTCAGAAAGGGAAATAGATCTCACAGTTGTAATAACTAAAGCTTGGGAGCATGAAAATATGGAACTAGACAGAAGCAGTTGCTTCAAGAACTACTCAGCAACCAAGTATTTTTTCCAGTAACACAGTTCTGTAAGCAGTCACATTTTGTACATACCCATTTTGAGAATCTGTATTCCTTACTGGTACGTCCAGCAACAACTTGGTTTCATATGTTTGTCTTTTACTTGTAGGAGAAAGGATGAAGAACTGCTGTCAGATCACTGCTATTTTAGCCATTTTAGTATTATTATTAAACCTTCCTCTCCTAAAACGTACTATTGTGTGTTATTTTACTGTAGTTACATATTCTTTATTCCTTTCCCTCGTTGTCTAAAATGACATTGTCCATTACTTCCTATTCCTTTTTGTCAACTTTCTTCTAGCTCTTTCCTTATTTTATATTCTTCATTGAGATATGAAGGACACCTTCATATGGTTAAGTTTTAGGGCTTTTTGTCTTTGTGTTGTGTTCTTTACATCCTCCTTTAAGTTACAGTATTTCCTTTTGTTTTTTATTCTGTTTTAATAACATTGAAAGCTTTTAACTTGTGTTCTAAAATGTTATGAACTGAAGAATTTGCTATATACTGGTTTAATTCTGTCAAGATTTTGCGTATGTTTTAATAATAGTGATAAAATCTGAAAGCCAAATTAACTGATATCAGAATTACTGGTTGAACTATATGTTGTTGATTTAAAAGGGTGAAATGCATTCTTGTACTACATTTTAGTAAGTTCAGCTCAGTTGCTGAGGCACGTACCTCAATACAAGAAAATCTATTTCATATAATTTCATAGAGTAGAATTCAAACACAGTTATCAAAATGTTTGTTCTGATTAGATTGAACAATGGCAATTTGTCTCTTGGCTGTCTCTCACTGCAACAAGACAACTCATTTGTCTGTATTGGCACATATTGTTTCAGAGAGTAATATTTGCTTTATTTTCAGGAACTGGTAGAAGTGGTTTATTTGACTTTATGAAGGCTAAAGGGTAAGATTCAGGGAATAAATTAATAATGATATGGCAATTTTTTTTTTAACAGTGGCATCTTAACACTTTTTTTTAAACCAAAGCATTAATCTCAGACTGAACATTTTGGAAAATATAATTTTATTATGAACATTTATTTTATTTAATTTGTGAAAGATAGTTGTTTGTTTTAAAACACTCCAGATACACAGGAGAAAGACGAGTCATGCATCTCACTTCCTAGGCATACTCCTACCTCCTTACTTTATTGATTGGTTTTAAGTGCTCTGCAGACCTAGTTACATGTAGATGAGAGCTTTAGGTTAAGAGAAGCATATAGCTGTATTAATGAAGTGACTCTTACTATAACCTGATCTTTAATATTACTAACTTAATAAAGATGACTTCTTTTTTTTTTTTAATATTTCCTTAAAAAAAAAGGTGGTCTCATTCAGAAAATCACTGTATACCTTTTCTTAAATTCAGGTGTCATTTCAGAGGGGTTTTTTTAAGCTGATTTATAATCTATGTTTTTTGCATCAAAACAATACTGAAAGTGTTTTATTTCAGCTTAGGAATTATTTTTTATTCATCAGGAGCTGATTTACACGCAGAGAAAATACAAAGTATAAAGCAAAATGGCCATGAGGTAATCTTTCTTCCTTGAGTCTAGTTTGATTAAGAGCAAAGGAGAAAGAAAGAATATAGATAGGAATTAGAGAATTTGAATATTATATATTACTAAGGACTCATGTCAAGATCCTTTCCTTTTAGTCTGATAAAAAATTATGAAGAATACTGGAATGAGATCAAAAGATATTTGGGTGAACAGAGTGTCTTAATATAACATGAATTTCTTTGTTTTTCACTTCCTAGAAGATGAACAATTTACAGATTGAGAAAGTATTACAGTTCAGGGTAGCCTTTGTATCCTGGACTTCTTGTACTAGATACATATGACTGAGTAATGAATCATTAGATCTACTACTGTAGCTGATAAAAATACAAGGATATGGACTCAGACACAAATGTCACCAGCTGTTACATGCTAGAAACCACAGTAGGAGTGAATAAAATGATGGTAAAAGAAAAAAAACCCAAACAACAACTAAAAAGACAACAAAGAAAAGGTAAATAAATTAATATAACAGAGAAGCAGTAGAAATTAAAGTACTGTAATTCTGTAATTAAGTTCCTAGTTCCTGGATGGGACATTTGGAAGTCTGATTTAAATCACTAGGAGCATCTGAGGTTTTTAGGAGTTGCATTCCACATGATGTGATACCAAAAAAAGACTGCTCATGAGTACTATTTCTGGAATTCAATTCTTCACTCAGATGTGGACAGAAGAATTCAGTAGGAATATGAGAAGGAGCAACGAAACTAAACCATAACAGGGTTGCTGATGACCTTCCCTCTCTCCTTTCTTTCCCCAGTACACGCTTGTAGATACATTTCTTTGGTATTATCTGGAACTCTTGGTCTGTGGAGCAAGCAAGGGAGAAGATTTGTGCTGTGGGTTGACAGTGGCCAGTCACTTTTTCCTTTACCCACAGCAGATTGAGGGAGATAATATGAATAGCAAAAATGAGAAAGCTTGTGGGTTGAGATAAAAACAATTCAAGAAATGAAAGAAAAAGAAAAAAAAGGAAGAAACAACAAAGAAGTGATGCAAAGGTAATTGCTCACCACCTCCCACAAGCAGACTGACACTCAACCAGTCTCTGAGCAACAGCTACTTAGGAAGACAAACAACTTCCATCTCCTACTTTTTATATTGCTGAATATGATGTTATATGGTATGGAAAACCTCTCTGGAAGGGAGCAGAGAGAGAAACAGAGAAAACCTTGATGTTATGAGAGTACTGTTCCAAATATTAATAATATTAATTTAATTATAATTAATAATAGCAAAACATCAATGTGTTCTCTGCACTATTTTAGTCACAAATCCAAAACATAATGTCATGCAGGTTGCTATGAAGAAAGTTAACTCCATCCAAGCCAGATCCAGCACAGTTTGGGATCTATATTCTCCTAATACTGAAGGAATTTGAATCTAAGTAAAGTATTTCTTTCATCAGTTATTCTTGCCATCTTTTGTATTGATTGAATTAGAGGGATAATCTCTAATTTACCTTTTTTTTAGTGCTATCTTGCCATGCAGCGGTGTGTGCAATGGTTGCAGGCCTAGATGAACAGTAAGCAAGTTTGAATATGATTCCAGACAAATGAAATAGTAAACTGCTTTCTAGATTGTTACATATCTACTGCTTAGCATATGCACATTAATAGTCCTACAAAGACTGTTTACTATGATGTTATTTACTGCCTGCTTAATATAAGTGCAAAAACTGTACTAGGAAGAAAATAGAATAATTAGGACTGGAGTGCTTTTAGTCTGCTGTATTCAAATTAGGCTACTAATCAGACAAAAATGTGAACTTTATGGAGTAGAAGGCAATATAATTCACTTGGCTATTAAGATGGGAATTCTAGTTTCTGGTCTAAAGACTGCTTATGTGTTTTTTTCCTATACTTATAGAAAGAAAGAACAAAATTAAAGTCTTCCTTGTTTTCAGGAGAATTTCAGAATCATTAGGCTATGGAGGCATGTGAACAAAATTGTTCACAGCCTCAGTATCACTTGTTAGGATGCCTCCATTTGGTAATGAATAACCAAGGATATTTGTAATAACAAAGGTGCACGATGTGCACGATGTTATTTGAAGCTTTCATCCTATAAGGTAAGCCAGTCTCTAGTGATCTGACAAAGTATTAAAAATAATATACAACATACTGTTCACACATATAAAATTCTTGTGCACTATTTTGAGAAACTTCCCAAACACCTCATACAGGAGATTTCTTGTTGTTGCTTTTTTTGCTTTGGTAGGATAGTCTCCCGCTCTGCAAGGACTAGTACAGATGGTATTGCTGTCTATAACAACATGTCTTTCAGGAAAATCACTGGCCCTTTGAAGTATTCCCTTTCTCTTTCTTCACTCAACTGTAACAAAGAAACATTAGTAAATGCAACAGCACCCTGGAATTTAGTTTGACTATATCCACTGAGTTGTCATAGTGGTTCTTGGCAGATGATGCTATTATTAAACAGTAGGAAAAGATTCATATTAGGCCCAAAATCTCTTACTGACTGAAGGAATAGAAGTGTCTATCAGAAAGATTTCCATCAAGCAGAATGCATTTTGTTTGACCATGACTAGAAAGATAATTTTGGAGAAGTACTAGCATTTCTCTCTGCAAAACTACCATTAGCCTATTTGTGATTTTTTTACATCATCATCCATCAAGTGTAGTGGCCTTATGAGATCCACCTGCTACAATATCAGCAAGACTCAGGAGCAAGCAAATAAAAGAAATGCTTCAGGATGATATCAGTATGAAGCTGCTAAAGCCAAGCAGGATAAAATGTTGTGGAGTAAATTTACCATGTGTATCTGGGTACCCTGGGGAAGTATGGCATACTACACCTGTAGCAGAATACAGAAGCATTCATAGACTGATGTTTTTAGTATCACTCTAGAATACAGACTCTAAAAGACATGGATATACTGGAGAGAGACCAGCAAATGATGATATAGATTATTAAAGTCTTGGAACACCTGACATATGGGAATTAGGTCATGATATATGGAATAGATCATGAAAATGTATAATGACAGAAGAGGAGCTTTCTTACAGTACTTCAGCACTGGGTGCCTAATTTGGCTAAAAACATNCAGATTGAGGGAGATAATATGAATAGCAAAAATGAGAAAGCTTGTGGGTTGAGATAAAAACAATTCAAGAAATGAAAGAAAAAGAAAAAAAAGGAAGAAACAACAAAGAAGTGATGCAAAGGTAATTGCTCACCACCTCCCACAAGCAGACTGACACTCAACCAGTCTCTGAGCAACAGCTACTTAGGAAGACAAACAACTTCCATCTCCTACTTTTTATATTGCTGAATATGATGTTATATGGTATGGAATATCCTTTTGGGCAGTTTGGGTCAGCTGTGCTGGCTGTCCCATCCCAGCCTCTTGCCCATCCCCAGCCTGCTTGCTGGGTGGGCAGAGTGAGGAACAGGGAAGGCCTTGGCCCTGTGCAAGGACAGCCCAGCAGCAGCTAAAACACCGGTGCATTATCAGAGCTAGTTTGGACACAAATCCAAAACACAGGACTACATGGGCTGCTGTGA
>VYZX01027405.1:33105-45725 GCA_013401335.1 Brachypteracias leptosomus | reverse complement strand
AGCCTGATACCTCCTGTGCACTGCATGTGGGTTCACTGTCACACCAGGAGCAAAAACAAGATCATAGTTTAGAAGAAAACAAGCTGTTCTCTGGCAAAACAAGGAGTTAGAAATGGATGATAACAAAAGGAGAGTACTTTTTTCTCCTGTAGAGATGGAGAGCTAGAGCCAGATTGCTTGTGGAGATTTCATGTGGCTTCAGATTTCACAAGTTTACTCTTCTACAAGAACATCACCATAAGACTATCAGTAATACCCAATAGTGAAGTGAATATTTTAGAGATTCTTTGTGTAGCTAAGTTAAATCTGAGTTTACTTCAAAAAATAACAACACCCCACCAAATCTAAGCAACTTTTGAAGCCTTTTAAATAGGTCAGATTATGTATACAATTGCATGGAGTTCTTGAAATATTTGGTGTGAACACCCACTCACAGGGATATGAGTAAGTCTGTGCTCCTGGTGTAGTTCTGTCTTACTCAGCTGTTTGTGAAGCCAGAGCAGAGACAATCTTTGTTTTTTCTAGTTTCTTTCCTTAGGTTTAAATGTGGTGGGCTAATCAGCCACATGCTGGGTTTAAAATAATAAGTGAGTCACTCTGGAGAATGCTTTCAAAACTGTATTTTTTTTTTATTTGCTAAGTCAGTATTTGGTTTGCATTTTTGAATAGATGAAAAACATTGCTTGCTTGTAGATGGATGAACAAAAGTGGGGAAAAAGCACGGCAAGATGAGAGGAATGGGTTGTGTACTTCATGAAAGTAAAGGACAAAACTGTTCATACTGAATTTGGACTGAGAATTATTATGACTATTTAGGAGTAAATGAAATGAAATTCATTCTTTACATCATTGTGACACCTTTAGAGCTCTGTGCAACTGAACAGAAAATAAATACCTACTCTACACAAAATACTAAGAGGGATACTGCCCATGTGACTCAAAAATTAGCTAAAAAATCAACAAAAATCAGCAAGCCACACTTTGTTGGAGAATCTTTCAAATGCAGCATCTTTAGTTTTTGTCTTTGCTACTCCAATCATTTCAAAACCAAGAAAAAAATTTATTCCCTTTCCCATACTGAAGTGTCTGATAAAAGTATATATTACCGATTACCGAAGAGAACCTGGAGCTCTTAAGTAATGTTGTTGATATTTTGTGGAGAATTTTTAATTTATTCTTGTTTTGCCTTAATGTGAAATATTTTTATTGTAGAATGTCACTTATAATCAGTTACTTGAAGTATTCTACAGCCATAAATCTGACAGTATATATTGTTTCTTGTGATGTAGAATTTAACTTTGCCTTATGCATCGAGACAATTCCTTAAGTTAATCTATCAGATAGTATTAATTTATTTAATAGATATATAATGAACAATGAGTACAATTTGTTTCTTTCATTATAAAGTTTTTCAGCTATGAAGATTGCCAAATGGTTATCTTCTACATTTGCTTTTCAGGAAATATTATTTTCTTAGGTTTTAATGGTGTTTTAGTATTTTTCCTAGGGGGAAAAAAAAAAAGCCATTGATGAATAAACATGTTATATTCCAAAGTTCCAAAGTTAGTAATTACAGTAAGAAAAACAAGCAATAATTTCAACTGGCCAGAAATGCATGCTTACACTTCTATGACACAAAATTTTTAATTGAGGCAAACAGAAAGAACTTATTTTTCCCCTTTTGACTATTACATTTTTATATATCTATAATAGGAATACTGTCAGGTGAAAGGTCTCAATTTTTATCTTTTTTTTATGAAACTGAAGCATGGAGATGCATTGTCATCACATCAAACAATATATGAAACAATTGAAAATCCCACTGCAATTATCTGTATTCAGAGAGATACATTTTTCTTCAAATTGAAAGAGACACTAACTATATTAACATATTATTTGCATCTTCAAATTTGGGATTTTACTTCTTCCATTTTGACTACAAAAGACTGTTCGGAAAATTTTGAAAGAAGTTCTTAAGTTTTCCATATCATGTATGGGAGATTTAAGATCTGGGCCCACCTTGGGNACCAGATGACCTCTGGAGGTCCCTTCCAGCCTAAAACATTCTGTGATTCTATGTAGACATTCTGTAATGGTAAAAAAATCCCTCAGTATTGCTAGTCACTAAGTGCATGAAGAGTATAGAAATCTATATGGAATAGTGGACATTCTTCATCCAATAGACACAGTTAGGCTTTACTCCCTACAATTCTGTCCCTTTGTCTGTCATTACTCATTTACTTTGCTAAGGTATTAAGGTGAAAGAAATCTCTAGCAAAAGACAAGGTTGGTGTTTATGTCACTAAGTCACCACACAACTCTTCATTGCTACCTTTAATTCTTAGTCAAAAATCAATCTGATTTCTGATCGTAAAGGATAGATTAATTTCCCAGCTAGAGAACATCAGTATTTTTGTGCCTTTGATGTAACTATTTTTTCTCCTCATTACCACTGGACTTTCTGAATCTTACTCATACAGCTTTTGATGCATTGATTTTCAGCATTTCAATGTCTGTTAGAAAACTAGAAGCAGCTTTTTGATTTACTGCCCAGTGTTAAACCACCAGGGGCTGCTGTAGACTGTGCAATGGACCATGCACCAGCTGAGAATTGCTGGGACCATATGCCAGATGGAATTTTATCCAACATGTTTATTGTAATGAGATAAGCCTGTTGCATACTTCTCTGTAGTTTAGCCAGCCACTGGAATTTATGATCTTCTATGACCTTGTAGTTTCAAAAATGCTCTGTTATGGACAATTTTGATTATAGTCTTTGGTTTTGTAATATAAACATTGACAATTCTTCTCTTAATCAGGAAAACTCCTTCATTATAAGAGTTGATGAAAATGCTATTGGCTAGAAAAATAATAAGAAAGGAGGAATTATTCAGAAACAGTAACTGAGAAACTGCTAACATTATCATATTTCGGGAAACAAAATATTGCCTAGGTAATATTTTCTGAATAACCTTTTCTGAACAGAATCTGTTGACAGTTGCTGATGACTTAAGTTCTTGATTTTTTAAGAACTTAACATATATTCTTCCAGGAGTCACCAGATATGCAGCTGTCTTGAAATATGACTTTATTTTCACCTTTCTGAACTATGAACCTTTTTCTGCAAATTGTTTTCTTAGTAGTACCCAAGCTTCTAAAAATTAAGAAAACAGAAAATATTTATTTACTTATAGCTGACAGAGAATCATTTTGCCAGAAGTGTTAGCATTTTAGATATTTGAGAAATGTTTTTAGAAAAAAGTAATGTGAAAACATGCGTAGAAATTTTAGTCTCTCAGCAGCTGTTGTAAACATATTGTAGTCATCTGCAACTGCTGCAGTCTATCTTTTTTTACCCTATTATGGGAGCTAGTTAGCCTTAATAATGCAAGAACATGCCAATTGCAAAATTTCTATCAGCTGGTATTTCATTGCTTAATATAAGTTAAAAAATATAAAGAATTAAGCAAAGGTCCATCAACTCAGGAAAATTATGCTGAAATTATCAGCAGAACAGTTCATTGAAAACATAAACCATTTTCAAACAGAACTGAGAAAACCCCAGACTACAAGACCAATAATATTGTCACCAAGGACTAATACACATTCCTCAATTCAGACAAATAGGTTTGAGCTTGTATGTTTAAATAAATGCGTTGCTGTTATTTTTAATGAATTAGTCCCTGATTTTTGCCAATGCAATTATTATCTCAGATTCTATTATTTCCCAACTATAAGCCAAACTATGCTGGGACCCTGTTTCACTGATTCATTGATTGTGTTACTGCTTTTTGTGCAGTTTTAGACCAAAACTTAGCTAGTTTCAGAAAGCTGTAAAAGTTTAGTTTAAAGTAAAATATATTCTCATAAAATATAACACCAGCTTCAAGTTTACAGTGAAAACCACTGGAACACATTCAAAATTTCTAGTAGTTCCCTGATTCTTTGTCAGTAAAAAATTCATAAATATGTTTTACAACAATAATTTGCTAAAGCAAGAACACATATACATATTAAACCCCCATATTTTCTCTATTCCTGATTTCAGGATTTGATGCACTCTATTTTTTACTGCATTGGGTTTATCTAGCAAGATTTTGGTAGCAGGATCGGGGCTGCATGGGTATGTAGTGTGAGAAGACACCAGAAGCTGCCCCCATGTCTGACAACACCAGTTCCAGCTGACTTTAAGACAGAACCACCACTTGCCAAAGCTGAGCCAAACAGTGACATTGCTAATGTCTCTGTGATAGCATATTTAAGAAGGATTTAAAAATGCTATGTAACAGCAGCTGGAAGAGAGGAGTGAGAATATGCTAGAGAAACAACTCTGCAGACTTCAAGGTCAGTGATGAAGGAGGTGTTACAGGCACTGGAGAAGAGATTCACCTGCAGCCCATGATGAAGACCAGGGTGAGGCAGGTTGCCCCCTTGCAACCCATGGATGTTAATGGTGGAGCAGATATCCACCTGTAACCCATGAAGGACCCTATGCTGGAGCAGGTAGATGTGCCCAAAGGAGTCTGTGATCCCACGCTGGAGTAGGCTCCTGACAGGACCTGTGACTCTGTGGAGTAGATTTGCTGGCAGGGCTTGTGACCTCTGGGGGACACACACTGGAGCATTCTGCTCCTGGAGGACTGCACTTCATGGATATTGTTATTGTTATTATTGAAAGAGCATCCAATCTAAGTTTTGTCTGGCCAATATTTTGATGGAGATAACAGCCACAACTGTAAGTCCAAGAACCGACCAGTGTGGGATCAATAGTTACTGTAACTATCCAGAATGCTTGGAAATATCTAATTTCAAGTCAATGTAGTGTTTTCTGAGGCAGAAAGAATAAATTAATTTTAATGTGTAGAAGGCACATGTTTTCTACCTGTTTGGTCAACAACAGCCAAAATTATATTACATGCTATTACTAAGCAAACCACACACAGGAAAAAAAAGATAGTTGAAAGTCACAGGCATCAGCAAGATGAGGGACAAGAGATTTCAACCGTAAGTGAAATCATCATGACTGCCCTGAATTTCTATTAGAGATACTTCATGTGTTACATGATCCAGTCAATACTCTGCTGTCTAATTGCAGACCACAAAAAGAAAAAGCTTTTACACTAGAGGCCAGGAAATTAATCTGTAAAATTTTAAGCTTGTCTTTTTTTTTTTCCAAATAGCTAGTTCCTGCCTTCTTTTCCTTATTGTTTGTATGTATAAGAGAAAAGAAAAAAAAACCCAAACCATACTAATTTCCTAATGTTAACCACCAAGCTGATACTGAATTATTGAGTGGAGTTTTATTTTATGCAGTTATTCTTAATGGGCACAGTGTATGGACCATCTCTTCTTAAGTGAAGAAAAGGAAAGCAAGATATGAAAAAGATATCATAGAAGCATAGCCTCAGCATGAACTGGAAGAGTACAATTATTTTGCTTTTTGCATGACTTCTCCTGAGAAGAATGTGGCCTATTTTCTCATGGAGCCTGAGGTGGTACTAAAAAGATTCATCAAGGCAATTGAAGTTTCTGGCTTCAGTCAAATACTCATAGGTAGGTGTGGGCATTGAAGGTGTTTTACCCTGAGATTCAATGAGACCTATGCAGGCTTAAATGGAAATAGTAGCAAGACTTTTTTGGCAGCAAGCTTGTCTTCTTCTATGCATATAATTCACATCTGGGTGATTAATTGCAGCTTCTCTCAGCCATGATTGCTACAGATCCATGGGTTTTTCTGGAGGCTGCAGACTCTCTGAAGAATATTGAGTGCGTGATCTTCCCACTTTACCATTATGTTATTTGATGGAATTTATATTAGGAAAAGCTTCACTTTAGTATTGTTCTAGTTATAATAACAATGGTTAATGAAAAGGTATTTTCTTATTTCAAAATCAGACCAATAATATATTTTAATTTACCAGTAACAGGTATTTCAGGAGGAAAAAAAAAATTAAAAGTTAACATACGAGCTAAAATCTGTCAAGATCTGTTCTGATTTTTGTTCAGTTCCAATGCAAATACTTGTGTACTTTCATTCATTCGCTCTTCTGTTCAACCATTCATTTCATTGCCTGTCACAAAATGCTTTAATTTACTGATTTATTTTCTCATAGTATGACTTCTTCTGTGACAGACAAATATTTATTCAACAAAAATGGACTCATCTCAAATTTTCTATTTGAAAATTCTCCTGGAATTTCAAAAATGTCAATATTTTTTCCTGATTGGTCTATATCTAAAATACAGTAATGCATGTATATATGATTTCCAAAGCTTTTGCTTTTACAAAATTTGTCATTCAGTGATTTGAATGCAAGTCTATTTATTTGAAATGTATATTAATACTCACAAATCTATTTAATTCCACATGTTTTTGTCTTTGTCAATTGTCTCCGTTTAAGGCTCAGGGCAATCCCTACGGGGCAGAATTTGTACCACCCCTCTTCCCCCTACCTCTTCCCTCCCAGGGGAGGAAGGAAAGCCTCACACAAAGTTGGAAATCAAGATTACAACTTTTAACAGGGAACAACAAAAGAGATATTAAAGGAAGGGGAATATACAGAGGTATTAAGAGAAGATATATACAAAAATATATACAACACCAATCCTCGGATGTTGCTGGATTCCTCCTGAGCCACACAGAGTTGTAGCCAGCCACACAGAGGTGCAGTCCCAACAGCAATCCCAGGGAGGAAGGGGCAACTAGAACTTCCTGTGTCCTTTTATAGAGTGTGGCAGGAAGGGGAAATGGAATAGCCACTCTACCTGTCCCTCCCCTTTCCCAAACCTTAAACCACAACATCAATTCACACCCAATATTTGAAATTGGCCATCGATAGCTACATAAATCAAATGGCAGATATATTTAGTATATTGAAGAATCAGAAGTCAAATATTGAATGTCAAAAGAAAAGATGCAGCATATTCCATGTTACACTGGAACTGTATGAATTCTTATTACTTTATTGTTTGGTTTTGTTTGATCATTTTGTTTTTATTTTGCATTTAATTTCTGTTATATTGTTGCTATTGTTTTTAAAAACTGAATATGAGGTAAATAAGAAGTCACTGTATTCCTTCTTTTTAATAGTTACAATAGTTTTCACAGGTTACACTTACACCTTGAAGTGCTGGGGCCTGGACTCTGGGCCCTGAGTTGGGAGTAGAACTATGGATGAGTCACAACTCAGCAATATGTCTTGTTCCCCAAGTGGTTTCAGGCCCTTTCAGGCAGAACCTGGCCCACCTGTGTGAGGCCCTGCCTTCCCCCAGGTGATCATGGTTAGGGTGGTGGGCAAGGCTAGAACTATATTAGCCAGGAACCAACCAGTTTGAGAGAAATAACAAAGAGCTGAGCAGTTTGAAGAGAGTTCCTGCTGGGGCTGGTTGGAGGAAGTTCTTGTTGGGGGCAGCTTGCTGAGCTCTCTCTCAGTGGTGTGTTCCCCTTGGCTGATTTGAGATGGAGAAGAGCAAACAGATGAAGAATAAAAGATGAGGATATGTTTCTTATTTGAGATGGAGAAGAGCAAACAGACGATGAAGATATGCTGAGGAGATGCTACTGAATTTGGTATTGGCCTGAGGAAGAAGAGAGCTAGCAGCACACACCTACAACTCTAAGCCAGTAGGAATAATTTCAGATTGCACAGTAACACATCTTCTGCAAGCCATGGCCACAAAACCCATTTATTTCCTGTATTATACTTACATGTTGCTGAATTGATTTTTTAGATCATGCCCTAGTAATCTCTATGACATTACTTAATGTTTTGAAACACAGTAAATCCCACAAACACATATAACTTCAACTTAAAGGTATGCTTTCTCACAAGATTCCCCTAAAAATTGCTTCCACAATCACCTAAATTAATTCACCTCTGTCATTCTAGTTTAATTAAACCTACATGGCTTTAGGCAGTAAAACAACATGTAGTTTAAGAATTAATAAATTTTAAATAATTTAGTCCTTTTAAAGTAGATATTCTAGAAATTTGGCAAAAATTCTAAGATTAATAAGCTTATTAATGTAAATTCATTTTGGATTGAAAACAGAGGTGGAGGGTATGTTTTTACATTTTATGGTTTGTACATACAGAAAATAGAGATTCCAGTTTTTCACTTTTCATGCTTCACTTCTTGCAAAGCTCAACACAGCATCACATCTCTTCTAAATAACAAAAGGCTTCCAGCCTTTTAGAAAATTTATCTGAAATGTCAATGGATACCTATATTTAAGCAACTGAATCTCACACTACCAATTAGACTGAATGAACGTGTTAAATACAACATGAACTTAGACAGCAAAGAAGGTGATAAATATAGGCATTTTTATAATTTCAGGTGCAATGAGGTACATGATACATCCACAAAAGAGCTAGAAGATGTAGGACAAGGAAATATGGAAAAACTACATCTGTCTGGACTTATTTCAAGAGACCAGGCAAGTTACCCCAGTGTATCTCTTATGATACCAGACAACAGTATTTTGAGAAGAGCAGAGCCTGTACGTACAGAGAAACTGACGTACAGCTTGCATGCTAAGTTTTATTCATGTGTATCCTCTGTTATTTCATTTCTTCCATGTTTATGGCCATAAGGGTAATCTCTACTTCCAGCTTGCAGAAGGAGATAGCAGATTTTTAGGTGTCAACTGACTAAGGACTGTTAAACAAGTGACACTTTTTCAAATTCACTTCTCTGTCATATTAATTCCAAATTGATTCTGAGTCAAAAGACTCAAATTCAGATGGACTTCAGTAGGCTTTATCTAAGACACTAATTCCAAATGTCTTTCTCATTTCTCTATTGGAAAGGCACAACTACTCATTCATCATCTTCCCCAAAGTCTTTTACAGTTGTCACTAGTGCTATTAAAGAGACCAGAAACTTTAACAAAAATCTTTCTCTTAGGAATCTTTGGAAACAGGTCCAAGAATGTTTCATTTTATCTACTGAAAAGTGTTAATTAAGCTAAAATCCACAGGAAGCTAAACCCTTGTGCAGAGGAGCTTACAGGAGGGTTTATGGAAAGGAAAAGGATTACACTTCCATGTTTCTTCCTCGCCGATTGACTATGGTAATGAGAGTATTAATTTCCTTCTCCAGTTGTGCATGATCTGTTCCCTCTTGAGGAAGAAGTAGGAGGGAAAAGTTGTTTTCCACTTAGCAGTGAGATAAATGCACTGCTTAGACAGCTACATTTTGTGAGATCTCTATTACCATGAACTGAATGTATATTCTTTATTTACAGTTTTTTACAATTTATTATTTTTTTATTGCATATTAAAATTCTTATTAGAAAATCAACTTTTAATTGACTTCCTTAATACTTCTGCACTCATCAATTGCGAGAAAGAAAATGAAATTGAACAAAGCTGTAAACCACTTTCCTATCCTAAAGATTTTCATGTTCACCAGCTCTCTAATCTCTCAAGTAGCTTAGCATACTTCAAAGAACACTAAGCATTTGTACAGGCTGACCTTTCCTCTTAGGTCCAGACTCACCATGTTCCTATTTCATATATTTAACACCAAATACATAACATACTTAGAATCCTAGAATTACAGAATAGCTTGAGAAAGAGGGGACCTTAGATATCATCTAGTCCCAATCCCCATGCCATGTGCAGGGACACCTTCCACTAGACAGGTTGCTAAGTGTCCCATCAAACCTGGCCTTGAACGTTTCCATGGATGGGATATCTGCAACTTTCAACAATCTATTCCAGTACCTTAAGACTCTTGGAAACAAGAATTTCTTCCTTACATTTAATTTAAATCTACCTTCTTTAGCAAATATTCTGGGCTGCATCAAAAGAAGTGTGATCAGCCCATCAAGGGAGGTGATTCTGCCCCTCTACTCAACTCTCATGGGACCCTACCTGGAGTACTGTGTTCAACCCTGGGACTCCCAACATATGACCTGCTCAAATGAGTCCAGAGAAGGGCCATGAAGATGATCAAGGGGTTGGAACACCTCTGCTATGAGGACAGGCTGGAAGAGTTAAGATTGTTCAGTCTAGAGGTTTGTGAGGTTTTCACAGGTCCACCTCCTAAGCCTGTCAAGGTAGCTCTGGATGGTATTCCTGCCCTCCAAGTGTGTTGACCACACCACATAGCTCGGTGCCATCTGCAAACCTGCTGAGAGTTCACTCAATACCACTGTTCATATTGCCAACAATCATGTTAAATAATGCCAGTCCCAATATTGACCCCTGAGGAACACCAATTGTCACTAGTCTCCACTTGGACATTGAGCTGTTGACAACTACTCTTTGAGTGTTACCATCCAGCCAATTCCATGTCCACTGAGTTGTCCATCTGTCAAATCCATATATCTCTAATTTAGAGACAAGGATGTCGTGCAGTGTCGTATGGTTTGCACAAGTCCAGGTATTTGCACAACTCCAGCCTGCATTTCTGAAAAAAAGTGGATAATTTGCTCAAATCAGAAGTAATTAAACAGAATATTATCTAGCCAATTCAGCAAAAATAATTATTTGATCTGACAAGTACATCCATCCCTAAATTCATTCTAGTTTGAATCATAATATCTACATACTTTATGACATATCAGCCATGCTTATTATGTACAGTTTGTATAAAGCTGCACATATGAAGTAATCCTGAGGTGTTGATTGCTGTTTGATTTAGTTAATCTGCAGATTGCTTCAGTGTTGCTCTTTTAAAGGTGCCAGTAACTGTGGAATCTTCTGCTCCTAATCTCACGTTTCTTCACAGTTCTTATGCAAATGATCTTGGTAGGAGGGACACAAATCAGAGGTCTTCTAGATGGTGTATAATCTTCCCAGACCTTTTAATAGATGGGTTTTAATTTTGAATGATAAATGTTTAGATCATCTGTTCAAGTCTATGTGGAAAGGACAGAGTATTCATTAAAGAGTAGCTAAGCGTCAAAAGCTCAGCTGCTGGCCACAGACACGGCTCATATTTGATATTTTTGCTGAGTTCCATATCCTTTGTGTGCATATATATATATGCATGTAAGTGTACATGTATATATTAGTGCATATATGTATGTGTGCATGTATCTAAAAAATTTATTTCTGTCTTAAATTTTTCAGTCATTTTTCAACATAGTTTTTTGTGAGCTGCAAAGTTCTATGCATTTAAAAAAAATCTTCATGAGATCTTGTTGATGCTCAAAATACTCTATCCAAAACTTATTTTTTTATATAGCTCAGTGTGAAAGTTATTGTCATATTATCTTTACATTTCCTTTTTCTTTTCAATTTTTCTTCACTGGACTATCGGCTTGAAGGAGGGGCAGCACAAAGACAGCACCATTGCTGGACGATTTCTCAAGAGAATTATGCTAAAAATGTAAAAAGTAAGAAAAGTTTTGAGTTATACTTTTGTGTAGTTTTAATTAATGACTAGTCTAAAAAGTGTTGTTTTTCTATTAATTGTAGTCCAAATAATTAGCTTCTATTTATGTTAATTAGCATTTGTTCAACCTGTCCTGGGTTTCCAGCTGTGGGATGTCCCTGTAGGGCTTTTCCATTCCCTGAACAGATGTTTTACCAGAACTCATTTTCTTCTTCAGTTTGAAGAACATCTTTTACCTAACTTAATCCCTTCTCTGCCTCTAGCTTATCCAGCAGCATCTGGAGACAAGGATATTGATGGGTCAGAAATTATGGTAGTGCCTGGGAATGGTCAGGTAGGAACTAGGCCTCCTTCCATTCAAAAGGCAATGGGATCAAATGACAAGCACCTACACCTATGCTTGCAGCATGACAATAAACAAGAGGAGCTGGAAGTCATTGTGCAACAAGAAAACCATGGACCTGCAGAAAGACCACAGGCCAGCAGGAGAGCACCTAAAGTGTGAGACAATGGAACTCCAGCTAGTAAGTTAGTTTCAATAGTGATCCAACTTAAATGTTTTTATGCAAATAATAAATGCACAGAACATGCAGAACAATCAAGAGGAATTATAGATGTGTGTGCATCTACACAGCTATGATGTTATTTGCATCCTTGAGATATGGTGGGATGGCTCCTATGACGACAGCGGGGGAATAGATGAATATAGGCTTTATAGGAAGGACAGGCAGGGCAGAAGAGAAGGGGGTGTTGCCCTCTATGTCGATGACCACCTGGAGTCCATAGAGCTTGGCCTGGGGAAGGATGAGGAGCTGACCAAGAGCTTATGGGTCAGGATTAAAGAGAAGTCAGGGAAAGGTGATATCAGAGTGGGGGCCTGCTACAGGCAACCTGAACAGGATGACTGAGTGGATGAGGCCCTCTATAGATAGATAGGAGTGGCTTCACATTCACAAGCTCTGGTCCTCATGGGGGACTTCAGTCTGTTGAAAGGACAGCACACCAGCAATCTGGGAGGTTCCTGAAATACATCAATGGCAATTTCCATCTACAAGTGATAGAAGAACCAATGTGAAAAGGTGCTGTGCTCGATCTTTTTCTCACCAACAAGGAGGGGCTGGTGGCTAATATGAGGCTCAAGGACAGCCTTGTCTACTGTGACCACAAATTGGTTGAATTCAAAGTCCTCAGGGCAACAAGGAAGGTGTATAGCAAACTCATTATCCTGAACTTCAGGAAAGCAGACTTTGACCTCTTCAGGGATCTGCTTG
>VYZX01027405.1:0-26740 GCA_013401335.1 Brachypteracias leptosomus | reverse complement strand
AGACAGGTGGCCTGGGAAGATTACAAAGAAGTTGTCCGAGCAGCAGGCATCAGAATAGGAAAGCCAAAGCCCAGATATAATGTCATCTGGCCAGGGACATCAAGGACAACAAGAAAAGCTTCTACAATTTGTTAGTGATAAAAGGAAGACTAAGGAAGAGGTAGGCCCTCTCCAGAAGGAAGCAGAAGACCTGATCAATAGGGATATAGAAAAGGCTGAGGTACTCAAAGACTTTGCTTCAGTCTTCACCAGCAAAGACTCTAGCCACACCACCCAAGTTGCAGAAGCCAAAGGTGAGTGGTGGGCCTATTGAGACACACTGTCGATTTACAAGATACGGTTCAATCAGTATTTATGTAGGATTTTTCATACATGATATTTTAACATAATACNACTAAGGAAGAGGTAGGCCCTCTCCAGAAGGAAGCAGAAGACCTGATCAATAGGGATATAGAAAAGGCTGAGGTACTCAAAGACTTTGCTTCAGTCTTCACCAGCAAAGACTCTAGCCACACCACCCAAGTTGCAGAAGCCAAAGGTGAGTGGTGGGCCTATTGAGACACACTGTCGATTTACAAGATACGGTTCAATCAGTATTTATGTAGGATTTTTCATACATGATATTTTAACATAATACTATCCAAGGAATAAGGAATATTGAAGTATACATTGTGAACTCTATTTTTTTTAAAACCTAATGTTTCTAATGGGTAGATTAAATACCTGAATTAAAATTCTAGATCACTTAAGTCTACATTAACAAGCATTTTTCTTATTACTTAATCTTAATCCTGAAGGAACAATGTCTATTTATGAGAGACTAGCTGCAAAAAAGTACTTTTACAATACTTCTCCATAGCATCCCAATAAAAACAAGCAGGCAAACAAGTAATAACAAAACAGAAGTGACTAAATCATCGTATTAATCCTGCATATAGTTTTTTAAAATTTTATCATATTGCCTATATAGTGCAATTAAATCTTAGATTCAGCAATACATTAAAACAAAGATTATTTACATCATACCTACCAAAATCCCATTATATTGGGTTCATTTTTAGGTTCCTATTTCACTTGCAGTTTTTGTAGAACATGAGTGTAGTTTTCTAGAGTTAGTCTTCGTATGCCTAATGTATGCACTGGTTCAGCTAAATGCCTACATGAAATGCAACCATGAACAGCTCTGTAATAAAAGCAGACATTTGTGTTTCACTTTATTCATATGTGTGTGTATACATGATTGAATATTCACATGTTCTCTAGGCCTAGTGTTCACTGCACATTCGTGTACATCCATATAAGCTTGTGTATACACATGTGTATATGTACATGCATGGAATCACAAAATTGCAGAATGGTTGAGGTTGTAAGGGACCTCTGGAGATCATCTGGTCCACCTACTTGCTCAGGCTGGGTCACCAATAGCCAGTTGCCCAGGACCATGTTCAGATAGCTTTTGGATATCTCCAAGGAGGAAGACTCTTACAACCTCCCTGGGATACCTGTGCCAGTGCTCACTTACTCTAACAGTTAAGTGTTGTAAACCTCCTGGGTGGGCAACAGCATGTATTGGTGCATGGAGTTATTTTCCCTCAGGTGCAGGACCTTGCAATTCCCTTTACTGAACTTCATGAGCTTCCTGCTAACCCCTTTTCTCTAGCGTGTCAAGGTCCCTCTGAATGTCAAGGTCCCTCTATCAGTCATTCTTCCCTGTTTTGTGTTACCAGCAAACAGGCTGAGGGTACACTCTGCTCTATCATCTAAGTCATTAAGGAATATCTTGAATAGAATTGAACCCAGCATTGATTCCTAGAGTACATCACTAATTATTAGCCTCCAAATGGACTTTGTACCACTGAACACTATCATCTGGGCCTAGCCAGATACTATGCCTGCTTCACACTTCTTACTAAGTCACAATATATTTGAACATATCCTTCTCTTAGATTGTCAGGAATGTAAGAAAAGTACTTTTTCATTATAAGACAATTTTACAGGCTTATATGAGTAAATATAAAATAGTACAAAAACGAAGATGTAAAACTAAAAATGGGTAAGGGAAAGAACTAAAAGCATAGATGTGCATCTCACAGAGTGTCAGAATATTTTCTTACAATTGTTCTGTTGGAAGAAAACAATGTAATAACTGTAGGAAAATCATTAGAAAAGATGATAGAAAAAGGGAGAAAATGGTACTGTTGTCTAAAGTCAGGTCATTTTTGTTCCTTCCTTCTCATTGGTCCCTCTGTACCTATGTTGTGATAAAGTTCTGTTCTCAGACTGTACTCTGCCAACCATTCTGCTCTGCTCTCTGATAAAAAAAGAAAATAAAACATGTATTTTCTCCTATGGATGGTGTCTTCATCAGAAAATTACCAGAGTATTTTCTCATTTGTTTATCTTCTATCATTTGTTCCTTTCTTCAATGGAGGACATGAAAGACCAAGGTTCAATGCCTTACACCCTTATGAAAATTTAAACCCCAAATTCCCACAAATATGCCCTTTCACTATGTCATATTTGGCATATTTGGTATGGGATGTGGTATAGAACATCAGATAATTTTTGTAAATATTCTCCTTTCTATGTGAAGTAGATACACATCACATATAGAATCATATAATTATTAAGGTTGAAAAAGACCTCTAAGATCATCAAGTCTAACCGTCAACCTAGCATTATCATGATCACTAAATTGTGTCCTGAAGTGCCACATCTACAGGTTTTTTGAAGAACTCCAGGGATGGTGACTCTACCACTTCCCTGGGCAGCCTGTTCCAGTGCTTGACCACTCTTTCAGTAAAAAAATTTTTCCTAATATCCAATCTAAACCTCCTCTGGCAAAACTTGAGGCTGTTTCCTCTCATCCTATTGCTAGTTACCTCGGAGAAGAGACCAACACCCACCTCTGTACAACCTCCATTCAGGTAGTTGTAGAGAACAATAAGGTCTCCCCTCAGCTTTCTCTTCTCCAGACTAAACAGTACATGTTCCCTCAGTTGCTCCTCATAAGACATATTCTCCAAATCCCTCACCAGATTGGTTGCCCTGCCTTGGACCTGCTCCAGCACCTCAATGTCTCTCTTATACTGCAGCACTCAAAACTGAACACAGAACTCAAACTGTGGCCCTCACCAGGGGCATGATCACTTCCCTATTCCTGCTGGACACACTGTTCCTGATACAGGCCAGAATGCTGTTGGTTGCCTTAGCCACCTGAGCACATGGCTGGCTCATGTTCAGCTGTCTGTCCACCAGTACCCCCAGGTCCTTTTCTGCCAGGTCACTTTCCAGCCATTCTTCCCCAAGCCTGTAACATTGCCTGGGATTGTCATGGCCCAAGTGCAAGACCCAGCACTTG
Organism: Brachypteracias leptosomus; assembly: GCA_013401335.1. Lineage (NCBI taxonomy): Eukaryota > Metazoa > Chordata > Aves > Coraciiformes > Brachypteraciidae > Brachypteracias > Brachypteracias leptosomus. The sequence continues at coordinate 23,379 of VYZX01027405.1, read as the reverse complement.
GCCTTGTTAAACTTCATGCAACTGGCCTCAGCCCATTGATCCAGTCTGTCCAGAGCCCTCTGCAGAGCCTTCCTACTCTCAAGCAGATCAACACTCCGGCTCAATTTGGTGTCATCTGCAAACTTACTGAGGGTGATTTCAATACCCTCATCCAGATCGTTGATAAAGATATTAAACAACACTGGCCACAAAAATGAGCCCTGGGGATTGTTGTTTGTGAACAGCCATCAACTGGATTTGACTCCATTCACCACAACTCTCTGGGCTTGGCCATACAGCTAGTTTTCAGTCCAGAAAAAAGTACATCTGTTTAAGTCATGTGCTGACAGCTTCTTTAGCAGAATGCTGTGGGAGACAATGTCAAAGACTTTACTAAAGTCCAGGTAGACTACATCAACGGTCTTTCCCTCACCCACTAGTCAGATTACTAGGTCATAGAAATTATATATCATAGAAATTATAGACATTATCAAAACTATTTTTCTCCTGAATACCTCACTGCCTCCTTCTTAATCAAAATGCTTATATTCTGAAATAGAAGTGGTTGAATTTTCAGTGAGTGACACACCTGGTGGATATGCTTTTGTGTATTCAGATGATGAGGGTAGACACAATCGTGTTAAACGGTCCCTTTCTTTTGATCATTGATAGAAAATAAGTTTACCATTATCATATAAACTGATGTGTCATAAAAACAAACAAACAAAATCTTAGGGCTATGAATATGTTCCTTTGATATGAAAAATCATTGCCAGAATAAAAGGCTGAAGCATAGAAAAGTGCTAAATATGTGATGAAACATAACACTGAATTGTGAAAACTTTATGTGAAGGCTTTCCAAGGACTGGTTGACTAATAAGGTGAAGAGCCAAAAGTCTCAAGGATATCAGTAACTGGCAAGTTAATGGAGTGCTGAATCCACAAATAAAGGTAAAAGGAAAAGCAAAAAGTTATAGTACATTAAGAATCCTGCAACTCAGATCATATCTAAGGGGCAGAGAGGTTGGAAGGAGCCTGATCCTTTGAGCTAACAAAAGCTAACAAAAGGTGAACAAAAACAAAACCTTATGAGGGAGCTCTTCCAAAACTTAAAAGCAACTGATGTGCCTGAACAGCTTTTACTTCTGATCATATAATTGGGACTGGACTCCCAGTTGCTGCTGCATCTCTGTAACTGGAAATTAAAGACTTGCATGTGAATGATACACACAGGGAGGCTTTGCATAACCAGCTGGGCAGTAGTGTTTTGGCCTACCACAGGCCAAATAATAAATAAAATAAATAATAATAAAAAAAAAATTCATGTGAAGCCATGTGTGGTATTTGCTGTCTGACACTGAATCTCATTTTAGGATGAATGAATCATGCTCTGAAGGTAATGATGTGCCCATATTGTTTAGGTGAGGAAACACTTCTATTTATTCTAGGTGCTTAATTTTTAGATAATTGAAGTCAAGTAGTATGAATCCTACCCTAAGTGTTTGAGGGAATTTTAAGGTATAACAGTGATATGCCTTCAGAAGTGTCTACTATGATACACTCACAAGAGAGATGAAAGTTGAAGGAAGATTTTGAGTAATTTTAGATGTCTGATTTCAGCCTAAGTCACAGAGTATACCTAATACTTCCTTTTGGATCTTATGTTACTCCTTTCTATGATGTAAGAAATGTGTATTCTTACAGTCTTCAGTCTTCTATATTTTGCTAAATGTTACACTGTCCAGTTATACAGCATGGTACAATAGTTTGCATTGTGCCTGTTTTCTTACTGTAAGATTGTGGTGAAGACATTTCCTTCCTGCTCTCATAATAAATTGTTTTTAATTGATACATTAATTTATATCAATCAGGATCTGTTCGATAACTAATTTTATTTTTGTTTGCAAAAGTTTCACATACCTTGTGGAGTTACATAAGACTCCAATTTTAAAGTTTGTGTCAAAACATCAAGTTGTGTGATTTCAGTTTTCCAGAACAGTTTAAGAAATAGTCACTTCTACCATAAGTTCTTACTATTTGCAACATATCAGCCAGTGTGACTACATCTGAAAAGGGGGTATAACAATGTTTATTTAATTAATGACTTCACAACATTTTGCTTGAGCATCGACAACATAAATTGCAGATGTCTGTGTCTGAATTTATCACCTTCAGCTCTCCTTAACAGTTAATGGGAAGAACTCATATTTTTTTTGCTATATTTAGTTATGAACTCTAAAAAGAATACATATTTCATATCCATTTAATAATTAGACATTATTGTTGTGTTATTTACATATTTTATATGCATATTGTCATAAAGAATGACATTACTGTCCAATTCAAGCTACAGTGGCAATCTCAGAACATGAACTCCCTGGACACTATGGGTACAAGGCATGAATCTGAAAAATGTGAGATCATAGTGGGAGAAGATGCCGTTAACACTGCCATTTAGCCATCTGCATTCTGTCCCTGGTTCTGCAGTTATCGTCAAGCACATTTCCATGTATATTACCAATAGCTATGTCCTTGAATTTTTTAACTCGCAGTCATTTTCTTCTTTTATACAATAGTTTAACTGTTCCTTCTAGTTTCCTGTAGCAGCTGCCCTAGCAACTTCTCTGCATGCCAAATCTGATTCAAAACAGGGCCAAAGTAGTAGTTTCTGCTTCTTGTTCCTTCTCCTTTTTTTTTAATATTTTTTTTAGCTGTTCCAAAGGCATTTAAGTTCCATTTACATAGGTTTGTGCAAGAGAACATGATGTTCCCATTTGCTCACTTCCCACATAAAAAAACCAAGGAAGCATTTGTGTTTACAGATTGTTTGCTTTTCTTCATACTAGATGCAAGGAAAATGTAATACACCCACAAACATATGCACATACACTGTCACCTTGGAGACTGCGTATTGTAAGTGGGAGAGCAACCATGTAGTGAAATCCAGATAATGCACTCAGCCAGGGCCACTCTGACATTTTGTGTACATATTTAATGTGATTTTTACTGTTAATTACCATGGGTTCATGCATTCCGGTATCATCTCCTTTCCACTGAAACTGGATGAAGAGAACCCTACAGCCCTTTCTCATCCTATAAGATAGATTCAGACTGAAATAAACAGTGCAAAACTTGTCCTTGTTTATTTGCATGTCTCTGTTTAAGGCTCAGGGCAGCCCCCCATGGAGCAGAATTTGTTTTACCTCTTCCCCCTCCCCTCTTCCCTCCCAGGGGAGGAAGGAAGGCATCACACAAAGGTGGAAATCAAGATCACAACTTTTAACAGGGAGTGACAAAAGGGATATCAAAGGAAGGGAAATATACAGAGTTAACAAGGGAAGGTATATATACAAATATATACAACACCGATCCTTGGATGTTGCTGGATTCCTCCTGAGTCACGTGGAGTTGTAGCAGCCACAGAGAGGTCTGGAGCCAGCAGCAATCCCAGTGAGGAAGGGGTGAGCAGAACTTCCTGTGTCCTTTGATAGAGTGTGGCAGGAAGGGGAGTGAAATAGCCTCTCCACCTGTCCCTCCCCTTCCCCAAACCTTAAACCACAACATTGCACCATTGCCCCTACAAGGTTTTGAGCTAGCATAGAGTACACTGTGCTACCTATGTTTTTCCTTCAGCTATCAAAAGGGAGCACCTTATGAGAAGAATAGTGTCAAAGTCACAAAACTTAAGAGATAGGAAGTGAACAGAAGTGTGAGAAACAGAGCTGAATGAGGCAGAGGCAGTAAAATCAGCATGAGGAAGATTTGCTAGAGGTAACTTCTTTACCTGAACAACCCGTACATGTTGCGGTACTAAACTTGGGGAAAATTATTATCTCCGGTAAGATTCCTTGCAAACAAATCACTCTGTTTTCATCTATAAAAATAAATTCTTGACACTTACTAGCCCTGAGGTCAAATTACTCAAACAGCCCATTATTAAACTCTCTTACTCGGCAAAACAAGATAGCCACATGGCAGCAACCCTTTTAACAATACTCCCCATCCTATGTTAAATCCTGAAGCATCCAGATGGATGCTTTGGAGAATGCTTGTTGGCATAAGCTAAATGTGTTCTAGAGATCTTTTCCAGCAATATAATCAGAAAAATAGTAGCCTGTAAACTGACTGTCACTCTTCAATTAATAGGAATCTACATAGGTTTTCTTTTACTTTCTCCATCACGTGGGTGTAGTATATGAATTGTGTCTATTTTACTCCTAAGAATAACTAATTTTGCCATATAGCTTACTATATGTCTATGCCAGTATACTAGTATACAAAGCTAGTACAGTGCTATACAAAGAGACTCAGCTGTTTCTGAAATAATTTAACTATAGAACCAAAATAAGCAAAATCTTCTATATCTGCACATCATACTGACGGAGTATACAATATTTGGTCTGAGGCAGTTAGCTAAGCCAAAAAAACCCCAGAACTATGCTTGTAGTTCTATGCCAGAACCTGACCTCCTGTTTGACCAGGGCCCTCCTCTGAACTCTGCAGATGTGTTACCTCAGTAGAACCAAAGGAATCTCAATCACTTTGTACTGCTGTGTGTAGTACAGTCCGACTTTTACAGACCCAAATTTGCAGTCCAACCAGTATGTGGAAGGTAAATGAGGAATAGATATACGAAGTTGCACATATCTTGTTTTCTACATTTGTGTATTATTCTGTGTTATTCTGTATTATTCTTCCTTCCTTCCTTCCTTCTTTCTTTCCTTCCTTCCTTCCTTTTCTTTCTTTCAATACACTTTCTTTGTTAATAGGCTACAACCTGCTTCTCTAAGAAACTACAGCATTTTGGAAGGAAGAACAACATTATCTCAGAACTTTTGCAAAATAGCTTTTCATCCAATTGCACTCCACAAGAATGCAGGTGATTTTGAAAAATGTCCTCTTTCTTAAAAAATTGTATTTTGGGTGATTTACTAGTAATGTTTTACTTATACTAGACCATTTGTAATATGTCAATTTGTTTGTAGCAAATATGACATGCATGATAGGAATAAAAACCAAGATACAACTTGGTGTTTATCAAAGTAATTTGGTGCTCAAGCTATATTCAGAAAATTAATATATTTTTGCAATACTAATTTCTGAGTAACTGTAAACAGATGTAGAACACAATTGTTTCAAATGTAACATTAAAGCTCTTTCACTAGAGAAACCAGATTTTTATCAATACTGTGTGTACATCATGCATAGAAAAAAAAGGCTCTGTCTTATTTTTGCAGTGACAACACACACAAGCATATTTTTAGGAACTGATATTTGAGGTACAGATGTTTACAGAAATGCCCCATGTATTCTCATACTTTAGGTTCATCTAGAATTTTCTGTCATGTTATCAGGCTAGACAAAAAAGTTTTAATAAGTATTCAAGAGTTGACCTACTAATATTGATTTATTTTTAATCATGTTCACTTTTCCAGTATTTAAACACACTGCTCTTTGGTTGATTGATTTATTGTTCTCATCCTTTAGGAGGTTTCTTGATCACAGAATATCTGATTTCATTTTGGAATTTGGTACCTTTAAGTAATCTTCTACTGCCTTACTCATAACACTGCATCTTTTTTGCCTTGTTGTCTTTCACAGACTAGTACATTAGACTCGTAAATTCAAAGAAGACAGACTGAAAAACAGTAAGCTGGATAATAATATAAAGGTTTGAGACTGCTTTGAGATTTCTTTCCTAACTCTATGCTCCTGTCATCCACTTATAATATAGCTAGCACACTAAACATATAATGGTATAGAGCAACAGATGCAAAAAACACCCCCACATTTGGCCAAAATTTATGAAAATTCTTCCCAAGCACACATTATAAGAGAGTTATTTTTATATGGAATATATTCAGAAACATTCAGACCTTTAGTGGCGTTGAGTTTTTTAAGAAGCAGCCTTTTTTTTTATTTATTCACAGGTAGTTCAGAAATGCAAGACACAGAGCAGGAAGAATTCTTAGAGACTATTGAGTTCACACGTTTAACCTTGGAAGGAAAACACATTATTTAATTAAATGGCTATATATTTATTTATTATAAAAACAACAGCAAAATACAGTATATAATATGGGAATTTAGGCTAAGGCCTATTTCATCTCATTCAAAAGCGTGTACTGAATGTTTTATATCTAATAAGAGAGGGAACTTGGAGCTAATTAGTTCAGATACTACAATTAACTTAATTATCTTCTATGATTATAAGGTAGTCATACTAGCTTTATTAAATTTGACATTAGAAGATGTAATTTTCAAGGTTTTAAAACATTTTCCATCTTGAAAATGTTATTAAGGACACATCTTGAGAGAAAGGTAATTTGTTATAATTTGCTACATTTAAACTAGAAGATCAGTAAACTCAGAGGACTAAATTCTTTATTGCATCTATGTAGTTTGCAACACTTGACAGGTGAAAGTTCAGAAGTAGAGTTGCATTCTTTCTCTTTTTAAGAAAGAAGTCAATAGAGTTTGAAGGATAGGAACAGAGTATAAACCAAGCAGCACTGAGAACACCAGAGGTCTTCCAGTCCAAAGCTGGAGCAACTGTCCATCTCTCCCTCACTGTGTAGACAAGGCATTCAGGTATCACCCAGGTAATTCTAACAAATTTCTAAAAGATTTTTTTCCAGAATGTGGTCTAATTTACTCTTTTGCTAGATTATGTTTGTAAAGTAAGTTTTATCATTGTCTAACTTAGTACTGAGGAGAGCTGGGACCTAAATTATATGTGATAATGTACACTGGTAAACTGGTTTTAAAGTCATTGGTCAAGGATGTATGGAAACCCAGTAAAGGCTCTGAGGAACAGTCTACCACCAGGAGAAATTCCAGTCTGTGTTTTATGTTGTTGTATTACCTTTATCACTCTTCAACATCTGCTGTGCTTTCAAATTTTCACATAGAATACAGAGTTTATTGATTCAGAAAAGCTCAACAGCCTTATATGCTTAACTTACATAGTTAATACAAAGGAAATAAGGGCAACATAATGAAAATAAATTTAAGAAGAGTGTTTTGTCTGTAATATGTGATCCATTCTTTTTTGCTTAGAGTAACATACTAAGTCCTAGAAAGATATATTATATGTTGTAGGAAGGAATGGACTTTATGGCATAGTAGGGATGGAATTACTGATAAAAGCACTTGGATGAAGAGAATTTATTTTCTAAACTTAAATATCATTAAAGAATATGCCAAGTCAAAACAGAAAATCACATCCATGACATTACTCAACAGCCAAATTATACTTGTATTTTTCATTTGCGGAATATCTTAAATAGAGAACTTTCATAGAAGGTGATACAGAAATTCTTACAATTTTCTACTCATATTCACTTCCTTTTTTCTCTGGTTGTTTCATTTCCTTCACTACTCTACATCTCATTGTTTAAAAGTGCTATGACTTAACTGATTCGTTCTGAAACGTACATCAGTAGAGGCAATTTCAAGTAATTGGAAGTAAAGAGATCTTTTTATAGTATTTTTTTTTTCCATGTTAGGAATCACAGAATCATAGAATCATTTAGGTTGGAAAGGACATCTAGGGCACAATCACCTCCCTACTCTTGCTAGACACACCATTCCTGATACAGGCCAAGATACTGTTGGCCTTCTTGGCCACCTGGGCACACTGCTGGCTCATGTTAGGCCAGCTGTCCAACAACACCCCGAGATCCTTTTCTGCCAGACACCTCTTCAGCCACACTTCCTCAAGTGTTGCTGGGGGTTGTTGTGACTAAAGTGTAGGACTCAGCACTTGGTTTTGTTAAACCTCATACAACTAGCCTCAGCCCATTGATCCAGCCTGTTCAGGTCCCTCCGCAGAGCCTTCCTACCCTCAAGCAGTTTGACACTCCTGCTTAATTTCATGTCATTTGCAAATTTACTGAGGGAGCACTCAATCTCCTCATCCTCGTCATCAATAAAGATATTAAAGAAGACAGGTCCCAGAACCAGGCCCTGGGGGACCCCACTTATGACTGGCTGCCAACTGGATTTAATGCCATTTATCACAAGTCTCTGGGCTTGGCCATCCAGCCAGTTTTTAACCCAGCAAAGAGTACACCTGTCTACACCACATGCTTCCAGCTTGTTCAACAGGATGCTGTGGGAGATGGTGCCAAATGCCTTACTGAAGTCCAGGTAGACAACATCAACAGCCTTGCCCTCCTTCACAAGGCGGGTCACCTGGTCATAGAAAGAGATTAAGTTGGTCAAACAGGAACTGCCCTTCGTGAACCCATGCTGGCTAGGCCTGATCCCCTGGATGTCTCACACTTGTTCTGTGAACATATCCAAGATGAACCTCTCCATATACCTCCCCGATACCGAGGTCAGGCTGACAGGCCTGTAGTTCCCCAGATCCTCCTTCCTGCCCTTCTTGTAGATGGACGTCACGCTGGCAAGTTTCCAGTCATCTGGGACCTCCCCAGGATCTCTGAAAAATGATGGAGAGAGGCTTGGCAAGTTCCTCCACCAGCTCCCTCAGCACTCTCTGGTGGATCTCATCTGGCCCCATAAACTTGTCTGTGTCCAATTGGCTCAGCAGGTCATTAACTACCACTTCCTGGATTACAAGGCAATTATTCTGGTCTCCATCACTGTCTTCAGGTTCAGGGAGCAGAATACCCTGAGGATAACTGGTATGGTTATTAAAGACCAAGGCAAAGGCAACATTAAGTACCTCAGCCTTTTTCTCATCCTCAGTGACAATGTTCCCCCTCTCATCCAATAAAAGATGGAGATTCTCTCTGGTTCTTTGAACTTTGGATAGATATTTCCACAAGAATTTTCTCCAGTCAGAAGAAAACATTAGTTGACTTCTAAAAAATTACTTTAAGAATGTAGGCATACTACACAGAAATTCATACAGAGATTTCAAGAAAAAAAAAAAAGAATTCTGATCAAATCTGAGAATTTGCTTATCTTACATTATCAGAATAACTACAGTGATTTCTGGAGAAATTGATGTATGTTCTAAAGCATTTACCTGATCAAGACTATTTCTTTCTTTCTTTTTTTTTTTTTTTTAATTTCATCTTTTGTTATTCAGGCCATTTTGCAAAGCCTTAAATATAGAAATTATTTCAAATTAACATATAAATACAGATTTAATGTACGATGAAATTGTTACTCCGTACTATTGAAACTGCCTGTTCACAGGTCTCATTCCTCTCCTTTTTCCTGAGCCTTGTTCTTCTTTTGGTGCAAATCTGTAAAAAGGACTTTACTAGAAAAACAAACACACACATACATTTTTAACAAAAACTTCAGTTTTCACTTTTAGAAAGATAGTTTTTTAAATTATTTTTAATAATAATAGTATATTTTATAAATTCAGATTTTTGTTACTTATTCGTTTAACCTAATCTATAGCTCTGTATGTAAACAAACTAAAATGTTGGAAAACAGAGAAAACTGGTATAAAACAAGTAAGAATTTTCTATTTGAAGTTTCTGTACAAACTTTGTTACTTTGCAGACAATGAACCCTCCTTGTTTAATAAGTGCATCCTGGTTTTATATGCTTTTAAATTATAATGACTTACTCATTTTAACCTAAGACATATTTTTTTTTACTGTTTTGTACTGTGGTCTAGGTCTAACAAAGCACTTATGAGCATAAAGAATCATTTAGTTGCAGCAGAATATAAAAGTCTAGAGAAACAATGTAGAAAAACAGCTGTTTATGGAATTTCCTGTTGTTTGGGTTAAACATCACAGTGTCCCAAGGTCTATTTGTTCTGAATGCTCAACTTTTACATCAGATTTCTGATTCACCTCAGAGCTCTCAAAGTAACATTTTAAATATTGCTGGCTGTTGTAGCATCAGGTCCTCTAGCAGAGCTAGGTCCACTTGAGTAACTTGGCAAACAGGGACTTCTTGATAAGGAACTGCAAAGGTCCTTTTCATTCCAGTGATGGTGCTTCTGAGGGAATGATAGCTTTCAGGTACAAGCCAATTAGCAGTCTGCTGCTACCCTCAAATTACTTCTATGTAAGAGCAAATAGAGACATCTGACCACTAAGAGTTCTGATAGGTGGAAGCAAGAATTTCCCTTCATAGTATACTTGACAGACATGCACTTTAATTTTAATTGTTTTATAAAAAAAAAGTCTGAAGGATCATAGGAGAAAACAAAAGATCAATACTGCTGCAGGTGTAAAACAAAACCCCATATCAAATATAATCATTCTATTCTATTAACATTCATTTTAAACTAGCTGAATATGAAAGATTTCTAAAATTATTTATGTTTCTTACGACAACATAAAGTCATAAATACAATTAATATTTACCCCTCAAAATGACACTTCAATCTTAATAAGCTAAATCTGTATTGAATATATACCTACAAACATTTTAATAATACATAACTCTATTACATTTGCAGGTGCACATGTGCAAATTTAGTAATTTCCTTCAAAAATTTTAGTTAATTTTTTTGCATTTTTTTTAAGCAGTGTTATAAATATTTGAAAAAAATTCTAAGAAAACAGGTCAGTTTTTAAATAGTTCCAGAAGCTACAAGTGTGGGGCCAACTGATCAAAATAAATGTGGGGTTTTTTAAAAGAACGAGGACTGCCATTGCTTTCATTTAATTGTAAGACCCTAACGCTTTGCCGGTACTGAGGATGATAGTCAAATAACCATAAACATGTTCACTTGTTCACATTAGTCTTCCTTTGTAGTCAGTGGAGATAAAATATTTGGGGAGGTGAGGGAAGGAGGAGAAGCTCTTAATGTATGCGCCACCTGATCTTTTCACAGTGCTTAAGCTAAGATAAAAGGAAATGTATCTTAGAAGCAATGTGTTTCCCTCCATTGTGTGGAACTCTGAGGACAGGGAAATCATTAAATCAGATCAATGAGGTGGATATGCTCAGTCTTTCTCTGAAAAGGTCAGGAGGGAAAAAAAAACCAAGCACCCTATGCATGAAAACATACAAGGAAGAGATAAATTACGATATCTACTATCCAAGTTGACAGCACATGCTTATTTTAGATTTACATGCCACACTTTAAGTAATTGTATTAGGGAAGGTCAAGAGCTGTTTTAGTAAAACCGGGGTACACTATCTCCTGTGACATATTTAAAACATTACTGTGGCTTGAGAACAGATGGCTAATTTTATGACATGCAACACAACATCTGGCCGGTGGCCATTTGTGTAACCCTAGCGTGGTCAAAATCAAAAGATCTTGTGGTTAACCAAGCTAGCAGATGTTCACCACAACAAGCAGAGTTATCAGATGTATGCAACACAGCTTAGTGACCATAGATACATAATATCTTTTATTTTACAACTTGGAAACATAAAGAAAAGTTTGCTGTTTTTTTTTTTTCCCTTCTGTTTAATGACAGGATTACTTAAAATGAGTAAAAACTGTGCAATAGTACAAGAGTTATTAGTAGACTAATATGCAGTTCATAAGAACTTCNGATGCAAGACTCTACACTTGCCCTTGTTATATTTCATTAAATTTCTCCTGGCCCAACTCTCCAGCCTGTCTAGGTCTCACTGGATGGCAGCACAGCCTTCTGGTGTGTCAGCCACTCCTCTCACTTTTGTGTCATCAGCAAACTTGCTGACAGTGCACTCCATTCCCTCATCCAAGTCACTGATGAATATATTGAATAGTACTGGTCCCAGTACCGATCCCTGAGGGACTCCTCTAGATACAAGGCCTCCAACTAGACTGTGTCCCGTTGACCACAACTCCTGGCTTCTTTCCTGCAGCCAATTCACAATCCACCTCACTATCTGATTGTCGTGACCCAAGTGCAAGACCCAGCACTTGGCCTTGTTAAACCTCACACAATTGGCCTTGGCCCATAAATCCATCCTGTCTAGATCCTTCTGCAGAACCTTCCTACTCTTGAGCAGATCAACACCCAATTTGGTGTCATCTGCGAACTTACTGAGGGTGCACTCAAATTCCTCATCCAGATCGATGAGGACCAACACAACCATATTTTTGACCACAGGTCAGATTTGAGTAGGTTATAGAGGGGGTCCCATCATAGAACAACTTAAATTGGTCCTCCTTGGAGCAGTAGATCTGCAGCCAATGACTCTCCCCTTGGGTTGCAACACTACCTGAGATAACTCCTCGAAGCTCAGAGGCCTCATCTAAATTGATGAGTGAAACACAGTTTGGATTAGTTCTTTTCTAAAACTTAAGTTTGAGTCAGCTATGTAACACTTAATTCCTCTTGACATCTGGAACCTGTAGATTACTAATATTGTCAGAATACTAAATAATTTTGATTAATATCTAAAACCTGTAATTTAGAAATGTGATTCAGATTACTAAATGATTTTTTGATTAGAATAAATTTCTTTTAAACTTATAACCTTCCTAAGCTAATTGTGTAAGCTTCCACAACACCCTGCTGAAAAGGACTGCACCTGCTGCGGACACCCTGCTCCTCTTCTTGAGGTCTGTGAGGCACTGATGAGGGACTTATGGTCACAACCCCAAGCCCAGTGTCCTTGAGGAGAATGACATCAGTGACCTTCAGGCCCAGAGGGAGTATTTTGTGGACCATATTTGAGGCCCATTTGTGTATTTTATCTGCATTATTAGTGAGATTTTTCTCTACTGTCAGTTTAGATTATTAGATGGCTAAAATATTAAGTGGACTAACAGCTAGCACATAGCTTCATGTATGTCTGTATGGACTGTTCCCCTTCACTCACAGCAAGAGTCTGAGGCAGCCACTGTACCATTTCTTCTTAATACTACATCCCCACAGCATCAACTTTCCTCCTGCACCCCAGGCAAACACAGACTTAAATAATTTCTCTTTTCTGCATTCTCCTGTTCTGCTTTGGGTCCCTCTTAACTGTACAGAGTCATATCACCACAGAAAGGCCACATAGCCCCATAGGAAAATTAATCTTGCCTAACTTTGGGTGTTAGACCCCGTCCCAAAGTCCCTGTCACTTTCCAGTCATTAAATGCAGATTTTAAATAACCATTTCTGATGTAAAGGTCTATACAAATGTTAGTGCTTACAGTTTTGTCAAAGCTAGCCACCTAGGTTTTTACAGGCAATGGAAAAAATCATTACCATTATAGGAACATTACCTATACAGTTATCCAAGGACTGAATCAAATTGACACCAGGTAGTCCTATCAGCCTATACTGACTAACCTAAAGTAGACACTAACATTTTCTACGGCTAAATTTAGATAATATAAATTCTATTGTGTGTCTATGTTTAGAAAGCTGTTAGAATTTTATAGTAGTCACTAAAGTATCTAATTATTTCTGCACTGACAAGCGTGAGGGTCGTTTCTTTCTATCAGCTTCTTCAGAGAGGGACAAGAAGGAACCGGGAGTCCATGTCAATAGTTCTAAACAAGAAGAAAGAGGACACTTGTCCTAAATGGACTCATCTCAGCTCATATGGAAAGCATATGAGGTGAACTGTCCTATTTAACTGTCTCCTATTTAAGAAATTAAAATAAGAAACAGTAAGCCCATGAGAATTGAGGGAACATAATCAAGAATAGATAAAGGGTAGAGAATTGATAGAAGACAGGATCAGTAGGTTAAGAAACAAAATTAATGTAAAGTAAAAAGAGGAACATACCTGGAAAAAAAGGATATGAGGAAACATATAGAACATACAGACTGAATGTTAAATTGATTGATTTAATGGTCTACCTGATCTTAAAATACTAGTGTAAAACTGTTATATTTCTCCAATTCTTTACATTTTCTTGTGCAGATATTTTCAGGTGTAGGTCAGATCCAAATAACTAAACCTATGTTGTGTCATGTCTGATCCAGTGTGTTTCTATAGATTACATCCTAATCACTCTAAAGCTCCCTCTTGTGCAGGTTTCTAGAAATGTGTTTGACCTTTAATTAAATACTTTTTCTCAAGACAACTGAGTTCTCTGAATCTCTTGAGTATCCTCCAGACAGATTCCATTGAATAGTATATTGTATAAAAAAAACCTCAGCCAAACCAAAGTACAAATTTTCTCTTTCTTAGACTGTAGAAAATACTTTTATGATTCAATTCCTATGAGGAAAACCACTCTTGCTTTCCTTTAACAGTTATTTTCTCACTTATAGTAATACTGGCTTCTGGGTTTCTTTAAATATTTCATGTTATTATATCACATATATATATATATATGTTTTTATATATTTAGCTGTTTTCTGTTATCTTTTCTTACATGGTCTTAAATAGCTTACTATATCCAAGTATTTTATCTTTAGGTCCTTTTATTTCCTTTTTACAAATTGTCTTTTTACTAGTTTCTCTAAAACACTTCTCCTCAACTAAGTCTTGTCTTTCTTCCATTTCAAATGTTAAATTCTATCTTTCATCCTAAGACTAATTTCTGTCATCTCTGTAGAATGTGTGACTGTGTTGCAGTTCGTTGCTTTCATATTGTTCTGTTTTAAATGTTCAGGCCTCGCATTCAGATGAATATTACAACTAGAGCTTCATGAAATTCATTTCTTGTGCATATTATTTGGCTTTCTTTTCATTCTGTTTTCTAGCTTTACATTTTACAAATCCCAAATATAAATTTAAAAACAAATAAAAATCACTAAGCTTTCATATTTTTCAATAAAATTATAAAGCAATTCTCTTTTTCAAAACCTGGGAGTACTTTTTTACAGCTTAGTTTTACTTTCATGTTTGTGGTGAAGTTGTCTCTTACTAGACTTTGTCCCTGATGTCAAAGAAAAACAAAAGCTAGATCCCACTTTAAAACAAGGAATTTCAATACTCTGGGAGAAAAAAACTCTCAGGTCTTATAGATATTCTCTAAAGACTTGCAAGTCAGGAGAATATATGTGCAATCATGCTTTACCATCACAGGAATTATCAAGAAGTGATACTTCGTAAAAAGTATGATTCCAGACAAGAAAATCTGATATTTGAATATATATGTTTTGTGATAGGGTGGAGGATCAATTCGATTATTTAAACATAGCCCCCAAGAGCCATCTTAGATGCTGCAGGTTCTCTTAGACTTCTATATAGAACTGGCATATAATGACAGATATATGGTACCTGAGAGAGAGTTTTGCCATTTTAAAGCATCTAAAGACCAAGCAAGATGCTCTAAGATATCTCAAATGGTTATAATTTTTTAAGTTCAGAAAACTGAAGCAAGCTTTAGGATGCAACCCAATATCTGAATGTGGGCAACTTATAATGCATATATTCAAACTCATTTTATCAGAAAGATGTAAATATAACCTTATCACAAAATAGAGGCCTATTCAGTACTGTTAAAAACTGTAGCACATTTTAAAGTCCCAGAAAGGTTTCATATTTCATTTATATTGAATGTTTTGCATAATTTTTCGTAGTATAGTTTAGATTGATAGTGTCTTTGCATGAAAAACAAGATAACACAACAGAACTGAAGAAATGTAAAAACAGAGCAAATGGCCACTATCTGAACTTGATGTGTTTTAAGAAAAGAAAATGAAGAAAGAAAAGGAAATGAGAAATGAAACACATACTGTACGTATTTACAAAAATTTATGATTCTGTTAAGAAAAAAGCAGTGCTTTTTTTACTGACAAAAATATGTATATTTTGTCTGGAAATTCTGACTAAAATATATACAAAATTGTCAATATGATAGAACTGTTTAGTAAAAAACCCAAACAATTCAACAACAAAATTAAAATTAATTATAACTTCCAAATAGCATTAGGTTACTTGTTACTTATCTTGATTATCATTCTACTGATATGTGGCAGATAATAATCTAGTAGATGGAACAAGAGGCAGATATGCCAATCAATATGATCTTCCTACAAACTCTTCCTATTCAGCTTTAGATGCCTAACAGTTAGGAAAATGCTGTTCT
This sequence comes from Brachypteracias leptosomus, assembly GCA_013401335.1. Lineage (NCBI taxonomy): Eukaryota > Metazoa > Chordata > Aves > Coraciiformes > Brachypteraciidae > Brachypteracias > Brachypteracias leptosomus. The sequence goes on along the minus strand of VYZX01027405.1, from coordinate 7,529 downwards.
AAACTAGGTTTATAAACTGTTTGCATATTATGAATATAAAAGTTCAGAAAGCAATCCAGGTAACTTTTATTCCTAATACATGATAGTGGTTCTTATTCTGTAAATGCTTCTAAGTATTTCTCTCTGTTACCTTATAGAAAATGGATTCTTAGCTTGTGCTGCTGCTAGTCTAACTTTTAGGTAGCTAAATTTTGGTGAGGTTGTGAGTCAAGAACCTAAATATCTATTTCTTAACACATCCAGAAGACTAGTCTTGAAAGTTAACAGGAGGTACATGCCTAGCTCAATCAATATCCTACTAGAGACAAAAATGACATTTCCTTTCTAAGATATGGCAGATGATCAGAGTACTGTTATTGAACTGAGAGAAAAAAACCCAAACAAGTATTGTCCTAAGGTAGATGTCCTTATTTAGTAAGATTAATAACTTTAAATATGCCAGTTCCTTTTATTGCTTGTAAGTGAATCTTAAATTATTGGTTCAGATGTAGACTTTAACTTTTCATCAGATGAATACCATCCTAAAGTGTCACGAAAATAACAATGTTCATAACAACACCATTATATCCAGACCAGCACTTTTTCAGACTTCTTACCAGCCAGCCATAGTTTAGTTGAAGAATTCTGTAGCAATTTGAATCACAGGTAGACCTATGCTGGTTTACTGAAATTATAAACAAGGAAAACTGCACTGCTGAAAGCACCTTAGATACATGCTAAAAGATAGAAAACAATCTAAGCAGATTAAAGCTTTTCTGAAAGAATTCAAAACAGGGCATATCTACCATTTTAGCACATTAGTCATAGGGTAATTATTATTCATTTGTTCTTCCTTCCAAAATTATTTTAATATACTCATAATGTAGCCCAGCAAGCAATATTTTTCATGTTACTGATTTAGACTTTTCATTGACTTGACAGGGCAGGATCACAGACATTTTCTGGGGCTCCTTTAAACTTAGATTAATTGTGCTTCTTTTACAAATGCACTTTCAATTATACTGTTAAGATATGAATTAGACTAATAATAGTTCCTTGATGAAATAATGAAACAGAATTTGTTACACTAGGCAACATAGAAACACAGAATAAAGATATTGCTCTCCTGAGAGAATTTAAGAGTAAGAAATGAGCTAAAACATGGTCATACACAGACAGATAAGCAAAACTAAGAAAGCAATGAGAGAACATGATTGATTTGGGCATATCTGCTATTGTTAAGTTTTTCGAATTCATCACAGACAAGAAGAATATAGGAAAAAAAAATATGTATAATAACAGAGCTTTTAGATATTTGGAATATATGTGATTGAGTGCACTCTTAGCGGGTTCGCTGACAACACCAAGCTGTGTGGTGCTGTTGACATGCTTGGAGGGAAGGGATGCCATTCAGAGGGACCTTGACAGGCTTGAGAGCTGGGCCTAGGCATGATCCTGCACATGAGTTGGAGCAAGCCTCAATATCAATACTGGCTGGGGGATGAGGAATTGAGAGCAGCCCTGTGGAGAAAGACTTGGGGATACTGGTATATGAAAAGCTGGACATGAGTCAACAATGTGAGCTCTCAGCCCAGAAAGCCAACTGTATCCTGAGCCGCATCAGAAGCAGCATGACCAGTAGGTCAAGGGAGACGATTCTGCCCCTCTACTCTGCTCTTATGAGACCCCTCCTGGAGTACTGTGTTCAGCTCTAGAGTCCTCAGCCAAAAAAGAATATGAACTTGTTGGAGTGAGTCCAGAGGAGGGTCACAAAAATGACCAGAGGGATGGAACACCTCTCCTATGAATAAAGGCTGAGAGAGTTGGGGTTGTTAAGCCTGGAGAAGAGAAGGCTCTGGGAAGACATTATTGCAACCTTCCAGTATATAAGCGGGCTATTAGAAAGATGGGGAAAGTCTTTTTAGCAGGGTCTGTGGCAACAGGACAAGGGGTAATGTTTTTAAACTAAAAGAGGGTAGATTTGGACTAGACATAAGGAAGATTTTACAGTGAGGGTCATGAAACACTGGAAGAGTTTGCCCAGAGAGGTTGTAGAAGCCCCATCTCTGGAAATATTCAAGGTGAAGTTGGATGGGGCTTTGAGCAGTGCAACCTAGTTGAAGATGTCCCTCCTCACTGCAAGGGGAGGTGGACTAAATGACCTTTAAATGTCCCTTCTAACCCAAAGCATTCTATGATTTCATGAAAGTTCAAGTGGCATCAAGCAGCAGACTCATGAAGACAAAAAGAAAAGGAACAACAAACTTTGTCAGATAGTGCAAAATACATGGGAAACGCAGGGAAAGAGGCCCTCTTATGCTACTGAAAAAAAAGATATATTTTAACAGAGATGAATTGGTTAGGCATTGGAACGAACTGCCCAGGGAGGTGGTGGAGTCACCATCCCTGGAGGTGTTCAAAAAACAAGTAGATGTGGCGCTCCAAGATGTGGTTTAGGGATCAGGGAGATGTTGGATAAAGGTTGGACTTGATGATCCTAGAGGTCTTTTCCAACCTAAATGTTTCTATGATTTCATCATGGTTCACAATAATGTTTATTTTAAAGAGTAAATCAGATGGTTACCATAAAAACAGTAATTCCTACCTGGATTTCATAAAAGGATATTTATAGAGGTGATACAGTAGTTGCCAGCAACACTCTAACAACACATACCCTTGTCAGGCAAAACAAGAGTACGAGATTATTATTCTCCACTTGTATCTCCAACCAAGGCCATTGCATGCCCATTATCAAAAGCTCTAGGGGAGGCTATTAACATTTCCACTCAACACAAGGTCCCTCTGTTGTTTATTCTTTTTGTTTATAGAGATGCATCTACCTTTTAAACAAGTCAGCTTGACAACTCACAAATATCATGTCATGATAAAAGTAACAAACTTGAAGGACATCTATGAAATCATAAAGATCTAGGTGTGCACACATAATGGTGAAGCATGCTATAATATGGATAGTTTTGCCTTCCAGGATCACACATCCTCTGCATTGCTTCCAAAAGACAGTGGCCACATTTTCATTGACAAAATCACAGAGAGTTGCTCAATAAATCAAATAAAAGAGGTAACCATACAGATTGTTGGTTTTTGTTATGATGATGCAATTTGAAAGATTGGATACCTGAAAAATGTCCCACAAAGAATTTTAAAACATGTAGGCAATTTTGTGTTTAGTTGGGCTTTTCTTTATACACTTAGGCTGCAAAGCAAAGCCTTCTTCCTGCCTGTGATCATTGATGTATTGGGCTCTTTTGTCAACATCTGTGTACCAGACTGGGTAACTTGAAGTTTTCTGCTTCTGATGGAGGTACAGGTTTATATAATCTCAAAAAAAACCCCACCAGAAAAAAAAAAATAACAAAAAACAAACAAAACCCCTAAACTCAAAACCTATTTTGATTCTATTCAAAATGCATAACTTCATAGATTTCACAAGCCTTATATTTGTCCTCCAGAGCCTTGTTCAGTTCAACAGTATTATATCTATCCATGCAGCATGTCTGTAGGTACAGCATCTTTGAACCATCTGTGTTTCAGCACAGGTGCAGTACAAGAAGAATAGCTAGCCTTTTACCCTGACAGAAACCATGGTGGAAAGCCCATAAAGTTGATAAAATTTTACTTTGAGTGTACCAAAACAGTCTGCAGAGGTGTCAAAATTATTGGGTAAAACATCAGAGTGTTCAGGAGGGTATTGTTTTATTTTGCTGCTGAAGGACTAGAGACTAGTAAAATTCTAGGAATAATCTTTTCATCAGGGTGTGTTTTTTAATATAAGCAGACTACTTTTGTTTTGCCACTAAAAAGAGCATCACTAGGATTCAGCAATGTAGGTATTTTGTTTCTAAAACCTCTTCAAGACCATCTGATTTTGTTATAGTGATCCATTCAAGCTCCTGTATAGATGTAATGTTAAAACTCACACTTTTTGCATGCTCGAATGTTGTCCTGGGTAGCACTTGGTACAGCTGTTGTACAAAAACACCTCTCAAGCTGTTAAAAACTGTTGATGCCTATCTAAGTCCTCCCTGCTGAGTGGTGCAGGGAGATGGAGAATGGGGGTTGTGGTCAGTTTATAACAGTTCATCTCTGCTGCTCCTTCCTTTTCACGCTTTTCCTCTGCTCCAGCTTGGGGTCCGTCCCATGGGAGATAGTTCTTTAAGAACTGCTCCACCACAGTCTTCAACATGGGATTCAGGGAAATCTATGTTCATGCACCTGAAGCATCTCTTCCACCTCTTTCTTCACTGACCTTGGTATCTGCAGGGCTGTTTCTCACAGTTTATTTCTTTTCTTCCCTCCTCTCTCTTGTGCACAACTTTCTTAACAAACTCAACTTTCAACAAACCTTTCTTAAATATGTTTTTCTCTAGTGTTTCTCACTCTTTTTTCCCCTTTCCCTCTGCCTTTTCTTAAATATTCTTTCCCTAAGGAGCCAGTATCTTGGCTGAGGGGCTTAGCTGTGTCTCATGGTGTGACTCAGCTGTGTCCTGGAGCTTACTGGAACCAGTTGTGTCTTGAACAGAACAGCTCCAGCCTCTCCTCACAGAAAGCATCCCTGTAGATCTCCCTCTACCAAAACCTGGTCACCTGCACCCAGTGCAGCTATTGAGCAGAAAAGATCAAACATCTCTTTATCCTCCTCAGTAATAGCCATCTGGAAAGACAGGAGTGCTACAGTGTTTCCAGGACATAAAATGATACACAACCATAAAAGTAAAGACCAGCATAGGATACTAAAAGACTGATCTAGCTGCATGTTTTCATCACCTTCTTTCTCACAGAATACATTACAAATCAGCACCATAACCTCATTCCTCAAAGTCTGCCTCAAAGTTTTCACTTCCTGTTGACAGTAGTAACTTGGTTCTTTTGGCAGGTCAAAAACCTTCTCCTTATTAACTGTAGGCCATGCAAAAAATTGCTTTCCCTCTCCAAGCATAATGCTGTCCACTTTATAATATTCTGGCTGTGGAAGAGGGCCTGCATAGTTTTAATTTTCAGCAATACTGAAGAAATTGGGGAAATAAACTTTTCAGCTCTCAAATCCCAGTGCTTGGGAAAAGCTGCTTAATTTCACAGGTTAAAAATTTAGAGCCTATGAAACATACTCTCTAGAGTGGGGACTTGATGTGAATTCATCATCTTGCATCCTTTGCTGCATATCCATTTTTCTTTGAGAAACCGGCTAACTTTAAAATAGTCAGCATAGCCTTTGGTGTTACATGCTTATCAAAGTGTAACCCCAAAACTTTGCAATCATAAACAGACAAGTAAAGTCTAGAAGACTTGTCCCCCTTTAAACTCTCATTCTCCTTCAGTTTTCCTTTCCATCCTTTCTTTTTCATTCCACCGCAGTTTTGGTGCTACATCCATGTTGTGGTTTAAGGTTTGGGGAAGGAGAGGGACAGGTGGAGCGGCTATTCCACTCCCCTTCCTACCACACTCTATAAAAGGACACAGGAAGTTCTGCTCGCCCCCTCCTCGCTGGGATTGCTGCTGACTCCGGACCTCTCTGTGACTGCTACAACTCCACGTGGCTCAGGAGGAATCCAGCAAGATCCGAGGATCAGTGTTGTATATATTTGTATATATTCCTTCCCTTGATACCTCTGTATATTTCCCTTCCTTTGATATCCCTTTTGTTCCTCCCTGTTAAAAGTTGTAATCTTGATTTCCAACTTTGTGTGAGGCCTTTCTTCCGCCCCTGGGAGGGAAGAGGGGAGGGGGAAGAGGGGGAAACTAATTCTGCTCCGTGGGGGATTGCCCTGAGCCTTAAACGGAGACAGTCCAGTGCAAAAATGTGATTCAGAATGTATGCCCCAGTTTGTGCGTGTATTTCAGGTGTCAGAAAATACAGCCTTTCTGTGTTTCTGTGCTTTTGATGATAGGCGTGCACCATTTGAGCTGGTTTATATGTAAGATGTGTTCATAGCACAACGAATTTTCCAGCCTTTATATTCATGAAGCTTTTCCATGTAGGCTTTGCACGTCTCACATAAAACTTTAGACAATTCATTTGTTTGGTTGGTTGTGGTTTTTTTAATTGCCAGGACCTTCTCGCACCGTAGACATTGCCTAGACCTGCACAGCAGTCTGTAGTCTGCACAGTCTTTCAACAGGCAGGCACAGCAGTAGCATTTACATTTGTGAAATCAGTTAGGCAATGTCTGACAAAGCTTTAAAAAAAATTTTCCCCCCAAATAACCTTAAAAATATAATAAAGTTCAATGTGGAAACACTCTCATTTGGTGAAAACGTCCCCCAGTCTTTTTCTAAGCTCAGTCAGGATGACAACGCATGTATTAATAGAACTCAAACCTCAAACAATGGAATCTTACTGCACACTGACCATCCTAGTTTCCCATGCAGCATTTCTGCAGCCCTTAATAGTTCTGCATATCAGATCCCTCAGCACTGTAAGACTTCCAGCAAAGCAAAGTTTGTTTGGCCTGTTATTTAGATTAGTTAAATATCCTCAGTTCAAAATTTTGGAAAGGGGAATAGATCTAGGATTCTGTGTATCCAATCTCCCACTGCATTTACAGACAGTCAGGTGGAAAATTTGACTGAAGTATATTTCTCTTTTACTTTATAGATTACTGATCTAGTCTAAAAATTTCTCTATGTTCACACTGCTTAAAGTTATATGGAGAGTATATAGAATCATGCATGCTAAGGGCTTCAGGACAGAGCTCAACATAATCACCTGATTCAAATAGCTGGTGTGAATCTTAAAAAACAGAATTTATCTGGTAAATGTACAAACATTTCAGAAGCTTCACATAGATATTTCCAGTCCAGACTAACAAATCTGCATCCTTCTATGTAAAGCTTTGCCTTGAATCTGAAGTAATCCCTTGCTCCACAGACACATTCAGCTTTGCTCATGTCCCTCCACCCTTTTCAGGGCATGCTGCCCTTCTTAAGATTACCACTGCTGCCTTCTGAAGTACTGAGCCCAAGTTGTTTTTTAATTTTATATTCTTTCTGTTCACATTTCAACTTAATTTCATTCTTTCAAATTAAATAATACTTTTATATCTAATATAAAAAACCTTTAATACATGTATGTTAGCTTATTTTATAAATTTGTATTACTATTTATAGAAATAATTATTAAAAGTTGATCTTTATGTTTATATATAAATGCATACATTTATCACATGCGTATACACATATATACATTGATAGATTTATATTTCTACATAATATATATTATTGTAATTAAACTAATATATATCCTGCATCTATTTTTATATATGGGTACATATTTATACGTAGATATATATTTAAGAGGGCTTCCTAAGCCTTCTGAAGCATCCAAGCAATCACATAGCATTCTTTTATCTCATGTGACAAAATGGCAGCACATCCCTGGGCTATGGCAGGGGCTTGATGTACTTCTGGAGCAATCAAGAACATGTGGCTTCAGTTGCCATCCAATCACTGGGCATTCAGGGATCATAAAGGACAAAGAGAGGCAGGTGAGCCTGTCATATGATAGCGAAAGAGGAGTGTGGATGCATTTTTAG
>VYZX01027404.1:0-14153 GCA_013401335.1 Brachypteracias leptosomus | reverse complement strand
CACTTCCCTTGACCTACTGACCTTCCACTATGCTTTATAAATCCATCAGAAGTCTATGTCTGAAGGAAGCAGCATTATTTCTTGGACATATTTTTTGCTTTTCCTGCCTAAAACCAGGTTTTGGAGCCCTTAAAGTTCTAACTGATGAAAGCTTAGGTCTTATATGTGTAAAACTTCACAATAACTTTCACAAATCATTGATAATTGGGATCCATCTGCCACAACTGAAGCATCTTAAGAATATGTTCTATACCTGAGTTTGTCCTTAAGGAAAGGATGTAATGGAGAGAAAAAGAAAATAATAAAGGGTATTACTGTATTCTAAAACTGGGGATGCGACATATATTGTAAATCACCCTCTGAAAATGCCTATTTTTCATTAATGACTATCAAGAGTAATATGCTCAGATGTAGCTATTAAACTTTTAGATTTCCAAAATTAGGTGAGATGAACCACACATTACATGACTAACATAGAACAGCATTTTTTGGATTGACAGGATTCTAAAAATAAAAGTTTTGAATGTAAATGCAGCTTTAACAAATTTCCTGCAAACTTGTTACTGAAAAGTATGAATAAAATCAACACTTCTGATAATAATAAAGTTACTCGCTTGAATTCACACTCTTGATGGGGATCAGTATATGCTATGCAAAACTTGGCAGCAACCTAGAATAGCAGAGTTGAGAGAATTTATAGTGCTTATTAGTTATTACATACAAGCAGTCATTGGTAAAATATAAGTCGCTATTTTGTTGGTTTTTTTATCACGTTTGATTCCTTTTTTTGGCAGACTATACAAATGCTTTACCAGAACTGAAAACATGAAGGTTAAAACAAATGTTAAATATGCTTCTTTAAGAATAACATTCTTCCTGGAAAAGAAGGAGGAGGAATTATATTTGCCCTGAACTAGTGGATTAGGCTGTGTTAGCTTTAGGGTCAAGATTTAGCTTTCAATATTTACTTGAAATTCTTTCCTTATATTAGTCTAGTACACGCTGAATAAGACACCAGTGCAGTTGTGACATTCAACAGAATCTTTAACGTAATGAATTGGTTCTTTTTAGCCATCTTAATCTAAGCAGTAGCTCAACTTTTAAAATCAGTTTTATAAAGCCTCCTCCTGTGTTAAAGCCACACACAAAGATAATCAAGTCATTTTTAAATCACTCCACTTGAGATACTTTGAAGGTTCTCTTGTGCCACATTTCTAACAAATTGATTACCCTTATTTGTGCAAGAAACCCACAATTCACATATTTTTCCATTCCATTTTGCACTGCCAACAAGCAGATCTTCTCTAGCAAACAACTACATCCTTCTTCCATATTAATCTTTGTACTTGGAAAAACATCCTCCAAAAATCAATTTATCAAGTCAACTCCCTGGTGACAAAATTTATCGTGAAGTCTCACTTTTCTTGAAAAGCATAAGGGGAAGGATGGGGAGCGAATGCAGAAGTGATGGGTTGTCTTCATACAGACACATCATTCCCAGTGAGCAAATGCTGATGTCTTTTGACGCCCTGAAATTGTGTGAGGCATTTCACAAAGCAAACTTGCATTTTTGTCTTCAGATAGAATTCAAACAAAATTCAATATGACACAGTAAATGTCTAAAGACAGACGAGAGTAAGGGCAAAGAAAATGACAGTAATAATTCACAGACATGATCAAGGAGTTAAGAGGTGCAAGATGTAGTCTGTCTGCGTAGCTGAACTTGTGTACTCATTGCAGATAGTGGAAATAACATTTAAGGAGATGTTAAACAAGATTGATAAAACATTGCCCCCTGTGGAGAATTTTCACTCTGAATTACTGGCCTTGTCACTGAAGCAAACCCAAAAATTTTGATTAGAGATCAGCAAACTAACCTTTGGTGCTATTCAGAGTGACAGCAGTTCTGATATTTTCATCAAAACTCTTACATGACATGTAGTCTCACATGCAAGTCTTGGATCAATAAAAATCTGTGCTAGCCTCCAGTTGTGATTGAAAACCATTCTCTGTGTGAACTGTTACTGTGAAAACCTGTTCAGTGGTACTGGGGTGGAGATACAGACTTGGTGAAGGGTAAATGAGCTGTTCATTATCAAGTGGATTTGATTCATTATTAGTCATTCAAAAAGCTCATACTCTGAAGACAGGTGAATGTCTAATGTGACAGATTGGCTCCCTTTTTCACTTTGGGTAGATAAATCATTCTCAGCTTTCATCCTGACTTTGGCACAAACACTCTTCTTGGGAAAACTCTCCTTAAAACAAATTTTCCTTCACTTTGCAAAGAAATCCACAACAGCCAATAGCCACACATCCATCTTCAGGTATCCTCCTAGGGAATCCCCTTTCACCTTAAAACAATAAATCAACACATTCAATGACACTTTTACATATCTGCTGGAGATCGGCTTACTTAAAGAGCTATTTTGGCAAACTGTCAGAGACTCCATGTTTCCAGAAGTCTCATGCTCTTGTTGAAGTACAAAATCCTAAACATTTGTACTCCTAGAAGGAACAGAAGCACATAGACTGGTCTCCAGCCATTAATCTCTTTGTATAAATGTCATATACACATGCAGTCAGTGCCAGCTGAAGTGCTTTGAGATAGCCAAAACCACTTCATAAGGCTGGCAGAAATAGCACAGGACCTCTGGGAGATTCATGCCCTGGCAGAACAGTGAGTGGCTGCTAAATATCTAATGTTCAGGCAACTGAAGCGAGATCCTAGCATGGAGATCAGCTTGAGATCAAGACACTAATCTTTTGGTATCTGTGTGCAGTTATCTAGAGGTCCTTTTTTAGTCAGAAGAGATCTAATCAAGGTAGTGAACAAATTCTGGTGCACAATTCAGCTTAAAGATGGACACCTAAGGCTGAATTCAGTTGGCTTCTAGTGTCGAGACACTTTACAGTTTACAAGACAACAACGGATTGATGCTGTGACATGAGACTCATGGTATACCATCTCCTTCTAGAGTAGGAGCTGGAAGTTGAGAGGCAGGGTAATGGAGGGAGAGTAATGAAATGCAAGGGCCTGAAGCAGAATCCCATCTGTATCGGGTCACAGTGAACACAGTTCTCATTCTGAACTGAAGGTACAGGTCTTAGTTTGCACTGTGGAATGCCTTATGAAGTCAAATATTGGAAAAGGAAAGTGAGCTTTGGTCAATCATGAAAATATGTGAATAGTCAGATGATTTCAGATTTTTTAATACATACATGTTGAATGTCCTTCATTGCAAAAGCAATACCCTGGGAGAGGTTGCAGAATCATTTCACTTATTTTTGTTTCTATCCCCTCAGCCTTTTGTCTGTTTGAATCAAGTGACCAACAAGTCATCTTTCTGCCTTCTCATGGCACTTTCTACCTCCTCAAATCATAAATTAGTCCCTTCCTCAATCTATGTTTCCTTAACCCATGATCTCAACCTCATGCTCATCACTTGGACCCCACTATCTTCCTAGACCTCTCTCTCATCTTCCCAAACTTTACATAACACCTTTCTTACCCACAGTATCCTACAGACACCCTAGTCTATGCAGGCAAATTACAGTAGTCCTCAGCCCATGACCTCAATGGCAGCAGCACCTGAACATAAGCCAAATCCAATTCCAAAACCACAGTAGCTCCAGGGCCTTTTCTGTGATCTATCCCTCAGATAAAGCTAGATCTCACACATTTTCAGTGGCACAATCATTCTTTCCTTAAATTTATTTTATTTTTTTCTCCTTTTTTGAAGTGTGCAAGCTGGAAACAAGCCATGGCTGAGGTCGAGCTCTTAGGAAGATTGATTTTAGGTGGTATATGAGGAATTTTGAGGAATCCTTTATCTCTTTGAACTCCTCCTGAAATGAATAAAAGCACAGCTTTTCAAGTTTGCTGACCGAAAAACATAAGAAGGAGATTCACGAATATCTGTTTTCCATAGTCACAGGAAGCTCACCCCCACATATGGTGTCCTTAAGTCCCTTCTTGTCCTTCACAATCATTGTAGTTTTAGAATGATAACATTAATCATAGAATCATTCTGGTTGGAAGAGATCTTTAAGATCATCAAGTCAAACTGTTAACCCAGCACCGCCAGGTCACCACTAAACCATGTCCCTCAGCACCACACCTACACATCTTTTGAATACCTGCAGAGATGGTGACTCCATTTCCCTGGGCAGCCTGACCCAGTGCTTTACTACTCTTTCTGTGGAGAAATATTCCCTAATATCTAACCTAAACCTCCCCTAGCACAATTTGAAGCTGTTTCCTCTTGTTCTTTCACTTGCTACTTGGGAGAACAGACTGGCCCCCCACCTCCCTCCAACCTTCTTTCACGTAGGTTGCAGTCTTGTGCCCAAGAGGAAGAATCAGCCACATCACAGAAAGTTAGGGGTTGGAAGGGACTTCGAAAGATCATCTAGTCCAACCACCCTGACAGAGCAGGATCGCCTAGATCAGGTCACACAGGAACACATCCAGGCAGGTNGATGGCAGCACAGCCTTCTGCTGTGTCAGCCACTCCTCCCAGTTCTGTATCATCAGCAAACTTGCTGAGGGTACACTCTATCCCTTCATCCAGGTCTTGATGAATATATTGACCAGCACTGGACTCAGGACTGACCCTTGGGGGACACCACTAACCACGGGCCTCCAACCAGACTCTGCTCCACTGACCACAACTCTCTGGGTTGTGTCCTTCAGCCAGTTTCCAACCCATCTCACCACACGACCTCCAAGCCACAACCATCCATCCCGAGAAGCTGCTGTTCCTCTCCTCCCCCTCACTGCCCGGTCGCTTAGAGAGATCGAACTGACCTTATGCTGCGGCAGAGGTTCAGTGCCCTGCCAGCTGCAAACAGCCGCAGCACCCCCCAAGCCACACACCCCGTGGCTCTATGAGCAGTCGCTGCCCTGCCGGATGGTTCTTATCACCCGACCAGCGGTGGGTGGTGCTGGTCCCGCCCACGCCAGTTCGGAGCCCGCCCGGCCTGACTGCGAGGGGCGGGGTTCGGGCCCCGTGAGTCACCGCCGGCCTGTTTACAGCTCGTTCAGATCAGGCGCCGGGGGCTCTTGGCTCCGCCCATGCCACATCAGCAGCCCGCCCACCAGCTGCCTGCCCCTTAGAGCCGGCCGTCTGCCGCCTTGGCTTCAAAAAGGCTCAAAAAGCCACCCAAAAAAGCTCCTTGCCAGACTTACCTACACTGGAGCTGATCTCCTCGGTGAGTGACCACTGGTATGTTTACAGCTCGTTCAGATCAGGCGCTCATTCAGATCATATTCAATCCTCTGCGTATCACCAGACAGAAGCAGCAGCACCTCAGAAGCTTCTCTTTTTGTATTCCTTTTTTTGCTTTGTGTTGTACTGGATTTGCCCTTTTAGCAGCTTATAGGAAGGTAAATGATTTACAGTTATTTTTTTCCAGCTTCTATAATCCTCTAATATTTTCTTTTAAAAAGTGGGTAAGAAGTTTCACCAATGGAAGAACTACTTTAATTAATACTGATATGGTCACTCAGCTATCAGCAACAACATTTCTGGCAGGTGTGTGGACATATAGACACCTCCATGTTTCACAAGCTGTTTTTATAGACAGTCATATCTCCTTCCTCACCTCAAGCTGACAGTGGTGTTAGCACTGCCCCATTCAGGCACCTGTTTATTTGCTGGTGTAGGGTTTTAAAGCTGCAGATGTGTGAGGCTTATACCAATATCCAAATCTTGGCCATTTTGGCTAAATGCGTTAGAAGAAATGGTGAGAAGAGAAGGCTCTGGGGGGACCTTATAGTGACCTTCCAGTATCTGAAGGGGGCCTATGTAAAGGCGGGGTAAGGTCTATTCAAAAGGGTTTTTAACAATAGGACCAGGAGGAATGGATTTAAGCTAGGAAAGGATAGATTTAGACTGGATATTAGAAAAAAGTTCTTTAATCTGAGGGTGATAGATCAGTGGAGGGGGGGGGGGAGAGAGCTCTGAGCAGCCTGACCTAGGTAGAGATGTCCCTACTTGTGTAGGGAGGTTGGACCAGATGACCTCTAGAGGTCCCTTCCAGCCTGAAATGTTCTATGATTCTAAGATGCACACAGGAGCAGTTCAGGCAGCATTTCCAAGGGAACGGGGCAAACAAATTGTAGCAGAAGGATGGTAGTATGCAACTGAGACAAGATGGGTGCTATAATCTGCTGCTGCCACAATTTAAAACTGTTTAAAATCACATGAGGGAAGAGGAGTACACTTCCAAGGAAAGCTCCTGAAAATTGGCTCTTTCAAGAAGTGGTAGCCATACAACACACCAGGTTTGGTCCTGGGTATTGCAGCTCTGTAAAAGAAGCATCGACCTTAGCATGATGAAATTTAGATCCATTTTCTTATCTTTCTGATGAAGATTAGCAAGACCTTGAGAATACTATTTCCAATAACATTTCTGAAAAGCAGTGTAATGTTAAGACCACTCCTCGCTCCTGGAAATAACATGGACCCACTTTCACGTTGCCCAAATTCTACCAGAATCTGATGTTTCCTCTTGAAGGCACCTTCAGAAGCCTAGAGCACACCTTCCTAGGTGTGGAGGCTTGTGTGATGAAAGCCTAAATCTTGGAGATTTTCCAGTTTACTGTTTTTGAACTTAATCCAAAGCATATCATTCAGTTATCTGAGATCATTCCCGAGAAGCAGACAGAGCATTTTACACACAAATCCTCTGTAACAGCAGCAGTCAATGAGCTCCCAGGCTCTTTAAGACACACTGTAATATAGGTGTGATATACCATGTGCAGCTTATTCCTCAGAAATCCTTTCATCATATCTTAATCCCTTCTGGAACTCAGTTCTCCACGTATAAAATGGGGATCAGAGCACCATTCATCTAGGTTTTTTTATATGGATAATGTCAGACTGTACAGAAGCAGTATGCAATCTGTTCCCAAATTTCACTTTAAATTCAGAGAGCTTTCCCCAATATCTTCTTGCAGCTTTAGTTGCTTCCTTCTTGTTCACCTTGTACTTAACAAGGAAAATATTTACCTGCTCTCCTTGTAGTAATAATAATAATAACAATAGCGACAACAACTATCTTCTACCTATTAAAAGATTATGATATTTCCTTTCTATCCTCTGGCCAGTAACGCAGGTGCACAAACATAGCCACCTGGCACCATTTCAGATGTCTTAGTGATCCTGCCTGTTCTCCACCTCCCTCCCATCAGCCTGCCCTTTGCAAATGCCAGGAATGACAAAAGGCATCTTGAGTTTTCCTAGGCAGCCATGCTTTGGCAGCTGAATCAAGATTCCTTTTTCTAGGTAAAGCAAATCTGGCTCCTCCACAATAGTGGTGTTTTCTAGATCTTTCATCATTCTTCTTTTGATCTTCATCTCCTTTTATATGCAATGCCCTGTTAACAAGGATCTAGCTGATCATATTAACATAATTGTCACCTGAGACTTACATCAATCCCATCAATACAGCCCAGAAAGGAATGTACTCTTTTTTTGTTCAGGATTATACTGTTCACCCTCATCCTAGTAACATTTCAACTTTGTGTTTTGGGTTTTTTCCCCTCATGCTACTATCTAGCAAGTTATTTCACTGTTACATAAATTTGATTTCCTTCTCAGAAGTGTAGCACATTATACCTGTTTTTATTAGTATTGAAACACGCCATGAATTGGGATTCAAGCCATTTCTCCAATTTTTTTGTGCAACTTTCCACTTTGGTTTCCCCAGGGCTGGTAACCTTTCATTTTTCCTTCCCATCAGTTAAACCAAAATTTAAAATTCCATCATTCATATAAACACTGAAGAGGATAACTAGGCTCAGGCTTAGTACAAACCTATTTGATAGTGTCCTCCCAGTATGACACAAAATCTCTCATTATAGTCCATTGATACATGTTGATCAACTGCTGAAAATTCAAGCCTGGTTAATGTAGAGGAAAAGGAGCATAGACATATTAAATAAATTGCCCAAAAGTAAACAACAGAGCCTCATGATGGTGAAAAATATCTAAAACAAGCCTTAAGATGGAAATTAAGTTTCAACCTTAATACTACATCCACTGTCAGTGCTTCATTCTTTTATGATTCACTGTTGTACTGTTGCTGGGAGGAAATTACCAGAAACAGAATTTTCCAAAGAATAAAGTAGTACTTTAAAAGAAGCTCCAGAACAACTAGGTGTCCTTTCAAGCAAAATCTATTCAACCATTCACTTCTTCCAAGCAGAGGCAGACAAAATGATAATAAATATTAAGCAAACTAATTTGTATCCATCTTGGTTTATGATTGCAAGGCTTAACATACACAGCAACCCAAATACAATGGACTGCTCTTTTCCGGTGTATTTTTCTCCCTTCTACTCTGTGCTGAACCATAACTGCTGTTCTGAGATGCATTATTTTGTTGGCAGTAAGTGCTGCCAGTGTTATTACAAAATCGTAATATTTTGAAATTGAGAAGATCTATTAGATCAGCAAGGCCACTTTCCCTCCATGGAAAGGATATAGTCTCCCAAGAGGGATATGTCTTATATTAAACTAAGGCTACCTATTGATTGCAGCAAACACTCCCCCTTCCTGACGTCCGTGTGTGTTACAGTTTGCTTTACCCCATCAAAGTCCTGCTGCATTACCTCCTGAAAAGGTTTTATCATGGGCTGTGGGTGTTTAACCTCTGTTGTACAGACTGCAGGCATGAAAATGAACCCAAATGTCAGCCATCTCCTCCTACCCACCCTTTCCTGGGGTAAATCACATGGAAGTTGCAAAAGCAGCCTTCTTCTAGACAATGAATTTTTTGAGAGTCCATAGCATTAGACTCTTGCCTGTCTCTTACTACATATGTCAAATGTGATGGTATTGGGCATGCAGAGTATAGTCCTGCAGCACATATTCTGCATGCCTCCATGTGGCCAGGTTTACCACCCACAGGCAAACTGACTTTGCTTGGAATTTATGTTCCTGCCAGGATGAATTTCTCACATTTATGCAGTCTAGAGATTTGAGAAAGCATCAGTGCAGCTTCTGGGTTTGCAGTGGAGTTTCAGGAAACTCATTAGTCTGAGTAGCACAGGATGAGATAGTTCCTCCCATGGGTTCAGGCAACCCTTCAGTACAAACTTCTGCCAGTCTGGAGATAAAACCTGATGTGGGAACTGTACTGATTGCACCTGCGAGAGAGCAGAAGTCCGACAACTCACCTAGGGCCTTTTGGTTAGGAAAATCCCTGAAAGGTGGGATATGTCTGTTTAAATGTCTCAGCTTTATAGGTTAAACCTTGGAGTCTCACATCTGGGTGAAATTAGGAGGAACAGCAGGGAGAAAGTACAAGCCAATGGCTTCTGTGTAAAACCTGAGCCATGAACAGGAGTTATTTGCAGCATACATTCACTTCTGCTGTGAAACAGCCCTCGGGGACTCAGTTGTCAAAATACAGATATACATTAGTTACCAGATGGAGAGTGTAAAGAGCTGTTCTGCAATACTCCCCATTCTGTACAATAAACATGAGATAATTCAGAAATGGCTCTAAAGTTAACTTGAAGAGGATCACAGAGAAAACTAACGACCGGAGCCACTTCCAGATTTCTTTATTCTGCCAGAATGGCAGAAGTTGGTTGGTAAATTTGTCTTAAATATGAGTATATATCCAAAACTGGAAAAAGGAAATCTGGCTTGCATTTTCATGTGTCCCTGTGCTAGAATCAGGTGCCAAAAGCTAATGCTGATAGTGTTAATGGTCAAATAATTTCCCTTTCAGTAGATCTAATCTCCAAAGGTAGGTGATACAATACGTTTCAGAACAGAACTGAGATTAAAAGTGATGTGTTGGGAAGATCTCATTTGATCTGTGAAAAAGAGGATAAAGCCAGAAATCAGTCTAGTAGTGGTGCTTAACAATTGTTAGGGATTCGTCAGTACAAAGCAACAAGAATGTTATTATTTTCCACTGTGGCATCTAGATAAAGCAGCTTACAATGAATTCTAGATCTCACTGCCTTCATTTGTCGATCATCCCACGTTCACCCTTTCAAGTGAGTTAGACTCCATCATATCTGTGCATGTTACTGGCTCTCTGAAGATAATGTGTCACTTTTCTGTGTTCTCTGCTTAAATTATCATAACTCATAGGGACTTCCTTAAATCTTATGCCTTTTTGTCGCTATCAGTAGTCTGCTGTGATTTTTTTCTTATCACTCTAGCACCAAGAAATGCTGGGAAATATTATCAGTTCTGTCTGCAGGGAAAGGAAATGATAACTGTCGGTCTGCCCTACATTCTAGAGAGCTCTTCTGCACCCCAGAAACAAAGCATTTGCTGGCAGTTTGACAAGCCCTTTTTCTTTTAGTTAAAAGGAGAAATAATCAAAAAAGATCAGTAGGAAGTGTAAACTGCATGAATTTTACTGAATTGGAATTACTTTCTTGTGTCACTGCAGGCAGGGATTGACCACAGACTCATACAAGGGTTTAATGCAAGCTTTGGACATGGTTGTGTTATTCAGAGGAGCGGTCCTTGGAAATTAGAGGTGGCACAAGAGAATTGAGTGAAAGCTCAGGTTTTGCATCATTTTGTACACCAAAGAAGCTGTTAGGCAAGAGATGTCCACTGGCACAAGGCAGTAAACACACAAACACTTCTCATATTTCTGTATGTAGAAGGTGCAGGGGGCATTCCCATTGACCACTTTCTCCTGCATTGCTTTTCAAGACGATCAAGACCATAGGCCTTATAAACCTGAGATCAAGACTCTGAGACCATGGGTGTGGCAGTTAATAAAGTCAGAGATTATTATTATTAGTCATTATCTTCCATTATCTGAAGGGGGCCTATGTAAAGGTGGGGGAAGGTCTATTCAAAAGGATTTGCAACGATAGCACAAGGAGTGATGGTTTTAAGCTAGGAAAGGATAGATTTAGACTGGATATTAGAAAAAAGTTCTTTAATGTGAGGGTGGTAGAGCAGTGGAATGGGCTGTGCAGAGAGGTGGTGGAGGCCCCATCCCTGGACTCATTCGAGGTCAGGCTTGATGGGGCTCTGAGCAGCCTGACCTAGGTAGAGATGTCCCTACTTGTATAGGGAGGTTGGACAAGATGACCTCTAGAGGTCCCTTCCAGCCTAAAACATTCTATGATTTAGACAACATTTTTCAACCAACAGGGAATTCAGTGGAAATTGGAGTTTGAAGGAGAATGAAAGCATCTGCCTGTGCAGTTAGAATCAGGGTATAGTTACAGTTGGAAAAAGGAAAGAATTCATGGGTCAATAAATTAAAAGTTATGGAGAAAGGGGGTTATGAACTGGAACACAGCTACACCAGTCATTTTGTGTCAGGTACAATGCTACATTTGATCCAAAATGATCTTCCTTATTCTGGAAAAACACTCTTTCTTCTTCACTTCTTTTTACTTCTAAGTCTGTTTTGTCCAACCACTAGCCTGAGGACCCTGCTCTATCTTCAAATATCCTATTGTAGTGACAACTATTAGCTGAAAGATAAAGCCTCTGTAGGTGCTAGTTAAACACGGTACACAACCACTAAAAGAGGTTAGTCTGAATGAGGTAGGGAGAAAGGATATAATAAACAAACAGTTCCTATATAGAAGTGATATTCTGCATATTTGTACTCCTCCACATCCATTATTACCTGGTTCTTTATTTTTATGCTGGGCATTTTATCAGAAGAGCTCATTACTAATGGATTAATTGACCATTGCAAACTCAGGAATAGGCTTTTTACCCAAGCAGGATCTCAGCATTCTCACTGCTGTTAACACTATTCTTCATTATTTCTTAGTATTTTATTGGGGTCTGCAGGCTTACAAATATTCTTTAACTTTCCTGCATTTATTGCCTGCAAAGCCTCTGCAGAAATATAATGCAAGACACAACATTAGCAGAGGTTAAAGGAAATATTCATCTGACTGAGTAATGGAAGGAAAAATCAATTATATGGACATCTCTTCAAAATCCAAAGCCCTTTATGATTTTTTTTTTTTATTTTATTTTGTCCTTGGGGATGTTTTTATCTGATGTAACGTTGTTATTAAAGTACCTCAGCTCAACTGAAAATAGTATTGACTAACATATTGTAAACTCTTCTGGGCTAGCACCACATTTCTCTTTATGTTCAAGCAACTTAATTGTTATTAGGGCCCCTGGATAGTGCTTTTAGATAAATAAAAGTGCACTATTGTAAGACAGGAGGGAATTTGAACAATAAGTTCTGAGTATGGCAGGAAATAATGGTAAATCACAGTAACTTGTAATATTTTCATATGAAAGTGGGGATACAAAAAGAGAATAAACTCAGTGGAGGTGTGGGAGAATTGCAGTGAGAAAGTTTCATTTTCTCTCAGTCTTTTATATTGCTGCCCAGCCACTCACCTTCTGAACCCTGTTCTTGTAGATTCAAAACCAATAGTAAAATATTAATGGACACCATAGATTCAACAAAACATCCCTTTAGGTTCAAAATTCCTTTGTGGTAATTCCTAGGAGACTTATCTACAAGTTTTCCCAACTTGTTTTTTTTTTTATAGTTAATCAATTTATTCCATTGAGTTCCTGAAACAGCTCAGAGCCAGTCTAAATTTTCTGACTTTTTTGTTGCCTGAAAAATCTGAGTTGTCAAAATCAGCATGATTTTGTAAATAAGACTCCTTCAAAACAAGTGATGTTTAAGCAAAAAGATGAAATGCCATCAAAACTGAATATTTGAATTTTTCCTTAACGTTTGGTGTTTTAAATAAATCAGCAATTATATATATTTATTATATGCAATATTAAGGCGAAAGAATATTCCCATGGGTTTCAGTTGGAATATTGTGTACAGTCTGGAACACTAGATTTCAAGGAAGAAATCTACTGGAGGTATTGAGGTGAGAAAGAACAAAATTAATAGTCTAGAAAACAACATATGAGGAAAGACTGAAGAAATTGAATGTATTTAATTTGGTGTCTTCAGATATGTAAAAAGATTGTTGAAAAAGGGAAAGAGACTACAATGCTTTCTGTTTAGAATTTAAATGAGTACTCCTTTACAGGCATCAAAAAATGTGCAAGGTTTCCTGTAAAGGAAGAGGGATTCAGATGAAAGGTGAAGAAAAAACTTTAACATTAGAAAGGCTAATAAAGCATTGAAATAGATTACTTGGAAAGGTGTGGAATCTTAGTTGCAGGTGGCTTTAAAATTTTCATCAGAAGAACAGAATGTGGGAAATGACAGATAATACTAACCTTGCATTGGAACTTAGAAATTAATGAGACTTGTCCTAGGCCTTTTTTTGGATCAATTTTCTATGATTTCTTACAATATTTGTTCTTTATTACAATGCATATATAACAGTGGCCATTTATCAAAAGCTATTGCAGTTCTTTTGATTTTTTTAAAAAATATCAGAATTTCCTCTGTAACAGAAGGTTCAATTTTGAATCACTTCTAGTGGCGTTGTTAGGGATCTGAAAACACAAGGAAGGGTCAAAGGGTTACATGCAGCTAAATAAATGAGCGTTTCCCAAGGAGACTTTCTTGCCAGCAAGAGAATTAAAAGTCATTGCATGGAAGGTTTTAGCAATTGTTGTTACTCATTAATAATAATGAGAATATTTATCCCGTACAAAGGTGGCTAAAAGGTCATGCAATAGCACTAATGGGAAAAATAATTGTATGTATTTATAAATATATCACATTCAATCTCAAAAGAAATCTCTCTGCAATGGTAACAATTAGCAAATGCTTTGACTAAATTCCAGAATTTATTAGTTCCTTTAGATTAGCATATCATCCCTGGGACTTCACGAACAATTACCAAGGGAATAAAAAAAGGAAGTGAAGAATGTTCAGAAACAATTACATAAATTGTTCTCCAGAGCTCAAACATTCATTTATGCAACAAATAAAGTTAGCACTAATTGCTCCACAAAACAGACGTTCCAAATTTGGATTGTATCCAAAGCACGGGTGACTGCCTCAGTTTGCTCTGCTGCAAACTGATCCAGTCATCTGCCTAGATACCACATTACACATCAACGTGGATGTTTCATCTTACACTGAGGTTTACACTGGGGCCTGGTACTTCAGAAGAAGATCAGGAAATGGGTATTATGTGCTGAAAAAACACAGAATGAATATTATTCATACCCCTTAATCACAGAATCACAGAA
>VYZX01027403.1:67618-103973 GCA_013401335.1 Brachypteracias leptosomus | reverse complement strand
CTGGCCTGAGCCGGTCTCCTAGGAAGGTATCTCTTTCTAATGGCTGAGATGAATGTCCATTCATGAGGACAGGTGTTATACATCCTCTCCATCTAAATAGATTCCTTCAGCTCCTTAATGTCCTCTGCTACAGCTGAGACCCAAGCCTGGTGGGAGACACTATCCTCAAATTGCCTCAGCTTGTTTGCAAATTCACTAACAGTTGGGGGGGCATCATCTACAACACAGTGCTTCCTTATTGTTCCAGTGGAGTGAGAAAGTTGACTAGCATGTGGATCCAATGCCTTCCCAGCCTGCACAGTGTGAGTATCACCTTGTTCCATCCTGAAAGAATCCCAGTATGTCAATGAGTGGGATGGGAGACTTGGATGTGTAAGGAACAAAGTCTTGGGCTCTAGTTGACAGACCTTTGTTATTTGAGACATAAAAGGACTCTCTGATGGGGGACAGTGAACGTTAGTCATAATATGTGATTTTATTAAAACCACTCAAAGGGCATCGGACAAATGGAATAAAGAAGCAAATACAACAATTAGCAACAGATTTACAGAAGTTATGTAAATGGACATAAATGCCACAAAAAACAAAATCTCCAATAAGTGCAGGAAACTTTAAAGTGTTGGAAACATTTTCCTGGAAAGATGACAAGCGGATGTTGCAGGCCTGGGTGTTGGCGGGTGCACCACACTTGCGTAGATCATGCTATTCAGCAGTAATTTTCTCATGGCCCTGTGTTTGTGCTACTTACTGGCACAGTGTTAACTCTCCACAGTATCTCTAACTGCACCTGTCAGGGCAAATTGGAGACTTGTCTTTGAGGAATATGTAGTACTGATAGAAAATGTGCTGGGAGAAGGTAGATGTTTTGGACTGGCAGCCACTCACTGTGTCCCACAACATTCCCTTGACATATGGTCAAGTCCAGTTGTACCTTGCTGTCTGACCAGTTTTTAAGAACTAGTTAGACAAATATCTCTGAGAAATCAAACAGGTATAGAATCATAGAATCATAGAATCATAGAATGTTTTAGGCTGGAAGGCACCTCCAGAGGTCATCTGGTCCAACCTCCCTACACAAGTAGGGACATCTCTACCTGGGTCAGGCTGCTCAGAGCCCCATCAAGCCTGACCTTGAATGACTCCAGGGATGGAGCCTCCACCACCTCTCTGGGCAGCCCATTCCACTGATCTATCACCCTCATGTTAAAGAACTTTTTGCTAATATCCAGTCTAAATCTATCCTTTCCTAGCTTAAAACCATTGCTCCTGGTCCTATCGTTATAAACCCTTTTGAATAGACCTTCCCCCGCCTTTATGTAGGCCCTCTTCAAATACTGGAAGGTCACTATAAGGTCCCCCCGGAGCCTTCTCTTCTCCAGGCTGGACAGCCCCAACTCTCTCAGCCTGTCTTCATATGACAGATGCTCCATTCCTCTGATCATTTTGGTGGCCCTCCTCTGGACAAGCTCCAATATGTCTACATCCTTCTTGTGCTGGGGGCTCCAGAACTGGACACAGTACTCCAGGTGAAGTCTCACCAAGGCAGAGTAGAGGGGCAGAATCACCTCTCTTGATCTGCTGGCCACAGTTTAACTCATCCTGCTCCAATACTGGAGAAATTACCTTAGTAGTCTTGGGACTATCCACCTCTACATGTTGTTATGAAATCTAACATCTAACAGTACAATGCTACAAGATTCAGAACATTTGGAATAATCATCTACATTTGAAATTCTAAACTTTTGGTATTTTCCATCACTAATTCTTGGTTTTCTTCAGTTCCAGAGCCTCCCAGTTTCTTACGATGAATCAAAGGAACTCCTCTAAGGCAAAATTGCTCAACTGTTACTCATTCTAATAAGATTGCACACTAATAAAACCTCTACACATTTTTGGTCTTTTCTCCTTAACTAATATTCCCTCTTTCATGCTCTCATCCCATCTACAAATTTGATGCTGTTACTCTTATCTTTTTTTACCATTCTCCACTTTCTTTAACTTTCCTTATGAAGAATTTTTTCTCTGTAACAGATCTACGCAACTTTTTAGAGCTACCGGCTGTTTCAGTTTGTGCTTAACCAGGAAAAATGAAAATCTAAAGGATTTGACATTTCAGTTTACTCCTTTCATTAAAAAATGCTTTTATGTTTGAAAACAATGTCAAAGATGAGAAGCTGAATAACCATTTCAAACAATACAGTACGGACAAGGGCTGTTTGCCAACCCCATTTCTTTTAAGTTTCTCCACAGACCTTAACAGGAGGTGGACTGTACACTATACTGTTTGTATTGAATAAAGTAAAGCTGCACATGTCTGAAAAAAACAGAAAAGGCTTCAGGAAGAAAACTTAAATGTCTGAAAGTGAGATGGTATTATTGTATTTTCTTTAACAGGTCTACTTCAGTAGAGCAAGAGAAGGCTTTTCATCAGCTCATTATCTTCGCAGTTGAAGTTGGTACTTCAAAACCAGATCTACACTGATATTACTTGTGCTCTATGAAACTTATTTTTCTTTACTTCTCTGAATTCCCAGAGTCCATATTACTATTAGGGAGTAAGGAAACATCATTTCAATAGCCAGCTTTTCCCCTTTCTCCCGGTGGTGGCCCTCTTTTTTAAGGCCACGATCTTTCCCAAGAAAACATCAGCTTACTCTGTCTGTGATTGTCACTGCCAGTGCTGATCCATATGCCAGACCTCTGATCCAAAAGCTGTGAAATCAGAGTAGCTTGATTCTGAGACCAAGTCAATTTGTGCTGCTGGGATGCTACTGCTGTGTGAAAAGTTGTGTGACTATTATCTTCCAAAGTTGTACCTAGAAATAAAACCAGTATTAACTAAGAATCTTTCACAGATTCTATAGCTTGTTTGAAGAATCCTAGCATAAGCCAAAGTTATCACTTTTTCAGTATGTTTGATGCAATCTAGTGGATCAAGATAGAAGTTAATGACAATGTAACTGCTGAGGCCTGGGCTGCGGGCCCTGAGTTGAAGTTGAAATATGAATGAGTCACAACCCAGCAGTGTGTTTTGTTCCCAAAGTGGTTTCAGGCCCCAGAGACAGAACTGGCCCACCTGTGTGAGGCTCTGCCTGCCCCCAGGTGATCATGGTTGGGCTGGTGGGTGAGGCTAGAGCTGTATTAACCGGTAACCGATCAGTTTGTGAGAAGAAACCAGGAGCTGATCAATTTGAAGAGAGTGCCTGTTGGGGGCAGCTTGCTGAGCTGTCTCTCAGTGGTGTGTTCCCCCTTGGCTGATTTGAGATGGAGAAGAGCAAACAGATGAAGAATAAAAGATGAAGATATGCTGAGGGGTTGCTGAGTTTGGTGTTGGCCTGAGGAAGAAGAGAGCTAGCAGCACACAATGTTGCATCATTATTGCCAGTAGCTGTTAGCAAATAAGTCTCCAAGTTGATAAAATCTGAAGTTAACTTCAGAGTAAGGACAAGGAGAAAAGAATGGAAATGTCTTTACAATGTTTTTAAAATTGTGTTTTGCAACACAATCATGGGTTAGAAAATTACAAAAGTTTACAAAGGGATCAAGTAGCCCATTGCCCTTCAGTCGGGTTTTTCATGGCGTGAAACCTAAGCGTATTGTCTATAGGCATTGGTGAAATTTCTTAGAATTTATAGTGCGCAGCAAGGTCTGTCCTTTCATGACAGTGGGATATTTAACTTCCAAGTTACTCTTTAGTGAAATTTAGGCATTTAGTAGAGCACACTTTCTTAACAGACTGGAGAAGAAGCAGTGTCAGGTTAAGGTTTCAGACTGAATGAAGTGGGGGTCCTAATTTACTTCTGAATTGCCCTGTTACTCGTTATTAACATTATTATTCTTTGATGTATTATTTATTTAGCATGTGTCAGTGATGACTGTCCAATCTGACAGATGCCCTTTCTTACTAAAGTTTTCTAAACAGCAAAGACAGAAAGTATCTGTCAGTGAAGCTCAGGTTTCCTGTGTATGGCCAGGTGACTTGCTATATATGGAGAGCTACAGATAAAAATGCTCTCAATTCATGCCTCTGCTACCATGTATGTCAGCAGGTGTGGAAACAGCAAGATAAACACTATAAAAAGCAAAACCAAAATATATGCAAGGTCTAAGCCTTGAGCCTTCACAGTATTGAAGCTCTGGCAAACTGGGAGTAGAAGACATAAAAAGGTACCATTCTGACATGCTTCTCCTGTGTTTTGGTCATTACCAGGTAACAGGAGTCAGTTCTTGACTGCCAATACTGTCTATATATCAAAGTGAGACTGGAAGGGGTGTTCAGTGACATGACTGTTGTTTACACTGAGCCTTACAGAAAAAAGCAATTCAACAAGCAGCAGGACTGCAAAACCTTGCTTTCCTGTACATTTGTGTCTCATGGATGGTGGGGAGAGGAAGGAGAAACCTTGTAAATTTTCTCATGTCTAGTATTCAGTGTGTTGCTATTAGCATGGCTGGTGCTTTCCTTTAACAATACTTTTTTCTCAGAGAACATACCAAACATTTGATGTTTCAGAGCTCTTCAATCTTCTGGCATATTTGGTTGAGACTGATAAACTTTTACCAGGAAGGGTAAGGGGATATCGAATACATATACAATGGCCCTTCTCTCCACAAACACTTATGACCACAGGGAGGACATGATCTCATAATTCTCACATTATCAGGAAATCAGGCTAAAAATGCCACACTTTTCCACATAAATGGCAAGCTGTTCACTGAGATGAGAAGGGAGTAGAACAAAGAAGGCATGGTGGGAGCACGGCATGAGACTTCCCCTGGGCTTGTTTACACGAGCACAGTGTGCCCTCTGGTTGCACTGGCACAGTAGATGTTCCCTGAAATAAATGGGCTTCAAGAAAAGGATGGAGATTTTTAATGGGAGCAAAGTATTCAGGGACTAACCATGACTGTGGTACTATGTCATTTTCTGTGCCTGAGGTAGAGCCAAATACTCTCACTCAGTTTGCAGTGGCCATTATCTGCTGTGCCACTCATCCAGCTGGTGTGAGAGACCCTTCTGTGCATGATAGAGCAAAATGGTTGACATGGTCATGTGCTGAACATATGTTCACATACTGAACAGATGTTTTGTGGCTGGCTCACTGGAACAGGGACATCACACTCATGCCAGACATCATCTGAATGTGAACTGGTGCTACACTTGTGTAAGCCAGGGGAAAGAAGCTACCTTCACTACTCTGCTCAGCCTACTAATAGCCTTGGGTGGCAGCAAGGCAAGAAGGGAGAAACAACAACCAGCAGAAGCTTCTGCCTTGCCTTTCTCTGAAAGTGAGAAGAAACTGAAAAGGTAGGGATTGCACATCTTTACCAGGCACAGATGAGCCTCCTAGAAGGTGCCTGGGTTTGGTACAGAGCAGCTTAAAAAAGAAACCTGGAGAGCATCCTGTCTGAGTGCAGGCAGTTTGCATAGTGACTTCACAAAACTTCACAGAGCAGCGAAATTTATTCACAAAGAGAAATACTTACTTTGGCAGGGGAGTCACAGGCAACTAAACTCAATGCAAGACACAGGATTCATCTGCTGCAAGTTAAACCAAAGCACAGAGCCATCCAAATTATGAAAGGGTGATTTCCTCCTTAGGGTCTTACCAAGAAATGAATAACATTGCTTAATAGTGAAGGCAAGAAACAAAAGCACTAGAGTCAGCCAGGAAATTTGTCTGAAAAGTGTCAGTTGTGTGTGTCCCCCATCACAGGTAACAAGTTCTTTGTAAATGTTTGTGTGAACAGTGGCACCTAATTTGATGAAATCCATCCCTAATGTGCATGTGAACATTAACTCAGCCAAAATGGCAGTTATAACTCCTGGGAAAGCTGAAGAATCTCTTGTGAATTTGGTGACACATTTCAAATATATAGATAGCTAAGTAGCTGACACTGAGACCAGCATTTGGTCTTGAAATAATCCTGATCATAACTTCATTCAAAAATTAAGGATGAAACAGACTTTTCACTTTAAACCAAATTAAGGTTCAGATGGGCTGTCTTTATATCTGGGTCCAAACACTGGCATTTTTTGACAATGAAGAAACTTCTGGCTATATGTATTTATGCATCTTAGGGATATAACAGGATTAGCATGGAGTTGTTGCTTCATTTTCCTTCATAAAGGCACCACTTCACTGGCAGGATATGCCACCCTTCCTCTGTGTGCTCCAGCAATTCAGATACGATGACTATCCTTTCAGCTACAAAGGTATCACTATTCTGCTTGGGGGGAACTATGAGCAATGAATGACTTTTTGCTCAGAGTACAAAGCTTTACATGACAAAAAGAGAGCCTGTGGTGATGATGAGTTAATAACACTTGATGAAGACAGAAATAATGCAACCAACATGTAATAGGGACACAAAGCTGCGTAGAAAGCCCCACTGCGTCTGGCTTTTGTCTACTGGAGGAGAGCACATCCTTGGGCTCCCAATGTACTTTTAATGCAGTCAAATTCTTGGCTTTAGCTTCTAAGAGCTACATTAGCCAACATGTTCCCATGTCTCTGATTTCCTTCTCCTTTTCATTGTGTTGTATCAGCACTCATAGTCTCACATCTCTTTAACTGTGTTCCCTCAAAATCACCTTACTGCTGTTACACCTTTTTGAAATTATTTTGTCCTTTCCTTCCTACAGACATATCAACACCAAACCACATTTAAACCATCATGGCACACACACACACACACACTGACGTCACAACTTGCCTCACCATCCTTCTTTTTTCTTTTCGTTCTGTACTCCCTTGGTGTCTGAACTCTCCGCTGATCTGCAGATGGCTGTCTGGGTTTCAGGAAATGTGAAGGGTGCAGAGAGGCCGCAGCTCTTGCTGTAAAGATTGTGGAAGTGCACTGGAAAAAATGGTCTGAGCTCTCAAGCAATGAACTACCCTGTCCCTGTAACCACTGCAGTATTCACATTGTCGAAGATCTTACCACTAAGTACCCATGTTAGGAGGTTTCCTTGACTCCTAAAATCACCAGACACAAAAATGCCTTTGTAAACAGTGATTCAAGACACATCCTGCTTTGAATTCCTCTTAAGGAATCCATTTCTTTCCATTCGCTCTATGTGTGGAGGGCAGCCTAGGGAGGTCTCCTAATGCAGGCTTGTACACTATAAGCTTTGGATCAGCCAATGAAAATATCTTCTTGGCTGCCTAACAATTTTGAGAGCTTATCATAGAATGCTTTGAGTTAGAAGGGACCTTTAAAGATCATCTAGTCCAATATCCCCACCGTGAGCAGGGACATCTTCAGCTACATCAGCTTGCTCAGAGCAACTGTCCAACCTGACCTTGAATGTTTCCAGGGATAGGACATCAACCACATCTCTGGGCAACCTGCCAGTACTTCACCACCCTCAGAATAAAAATATTATTCCTTATATCTAGTCTTTAAAATCATTACCCCTTCTCCTGTTGCAACAGTCTCTGCTAAAAAGATGGTCCCCATCTTTCTTACAAGTTCCCTTTAAATACTGAAGGACCAAATAAGGTCTTTCCAGAGCCTTGCGTTCTCCAGGCTAAACAACATCAACTCTCTCAGCCTTTCTTCATAGGAGAGGTGTTGCAGCCATCTGCTCGTTTTTATGGTTCTTCTCTGGACCCCCTCCAAGAAGTCCATGTCTTTCATGTGCTGAGGACTCCAGAGCTGGATGCAGTACTACAGGTAGGGTCTCACCAGTGCAGAGCAGAGGGGCAGAATCACTTCCCTCGACCTTCTGGCCACGCTTCTTTTGATGCAGCCCAGGATACAGCTGGCTTTCTGAGCTGCGAGCACACATTGCCAGCTCACATCCAGCTTTTCATCCACCAGCACACCCAAGTCTTTCTCTGCAGGGCTGCTCTTAATTGCTTCATCCCCCAGCCTGTACTGATACTAGGGAGTGCCCTGACCCAGGTACAGGACCTTGTACTTGGGTTTGTTGAAACTCATGAGGTTCACAAGGGCCCACTTACCAAGCTTATCTAGGTCCTACTGGATAACATTTTGCCCCTCAAGCATGTCAAGCACACCACTCAGCTTGGTGTCATCTGCAAACTTGCTGAGGGTGCACTTGATCCCATTGTCTGTGTCATTGATGAAGATATTAAACAGCACTAGTCCCAGTGTGGAGCCCTGAGGGACACCACTTGTCACTGATCTCCATCTGGACATTGAGCTGTTGACCATTACTGTCTGGGTGTGACTATCCAACTAACTCCTTATCCACTGACAGTCCACCCATCAAATTCATATCTCTCCAGTTTAGAGAGAAGGATGCTGTGGGGAATACTGTGGTAGCAGAGAGGAAGGCATATGCATCCCACCCTCAACATGTCTGAGCTCTTAAGGCCATTCTTCTGTTCTACTGTATTGCAGTTCCTCCAGGTGCAACTAGTGCAACCTGTCTCTAAATCATAAATACTCTGGTCACAGGAACCTTACTTTTTTTGAATGTTGTGTAAGCTACACAGTACATAAGACATACCAAAACTATCACAAATAGCAACAGCACCATATTCACTTTATATACTAGAATACTAGATACCATGTTTTTTTTTAAAAAAGGATGCTTCTTGATAAAAATATTTAATTAAAAATGAAGAAAAGAATTGACAGAGTATGAATATAGCAATAGCGATGCTTTGTGATGTGTTGGTTGTCTCTGAGGATGTAAGAAATATGGGTTAAAATGAGAATTTGCTGTACGATAAGGCAATGGGTCAGAAGAAAACCATTGAACAGTATCTCTGAAATTCACAGAAAGTTGTAAAATTTTGAATTCCATGATGCTTTGATCTAAGTTAAACCTGCTTCAATAATTGTGTATCCACATCACTCGAGCCATATGGCAGGACCCAAGAAAGTGGGAGGAAATAAAATAATAATAATGCTTTCATCATGCTCAGCTCGAAAGTGGAAGTAGACTGAAATCTTTTCATTTTTAATTGCCTTTTGATATTTCATTTGATTATTTGATCAAAAGATTCAGGGTTGACACTAATAGGGCCATAACTTGGCTTTAAAAGTTCTTTGTAGTGATGAGAGTACTAAAAGAAAATATCACAGATAAGAGCGCATACAATATAAGAAGCTAGCTTAAGATAGGAATGATTATTACAAAATGAATTTATACATGAATTTACAGTGCTTGAACTTGATTGCTTTGTTGCCATTGACTTGAAAAAATATCTTCATTGCAAAATCTCAGTTGGACAAATGCTTCTTTTTGGCTTTTTGTTCAGTGTGATCAAGCCTGTCACTCGCAGGGAAAGAATTTTGTGTTTACTGAACTGACTGCAGTGGACTTTACATAAACATAAAATTGATGTGGCTGCAAAAGCAAGTTCTTTATTATTCAGTCAAATTCACCTGCAAGTGCAACAGGATTGAAAGATCTATTCACTGTCAAAAGAAGAAAAAAAACAGAAGTGGTATTTCTGTGAAGCACATCCATCTACAGCTGGTCAGTGTTTTGCGATGGCTGCTTCCTCTTTGGAAAGTTCTGCTTCCAGTTTGGTTTCCCTGGGAACGATATGTAAGAAATAGTCTCTGTTGTGCTGTCTAGAGGCTTGACTTATTCACCAAAATACCCATACTACTCCCTTGAGACACAAACACTTTCGTGTCCAGAGATAGCTGATACCATTGGCCTAGCTCATTGAAAGGCTTAATTTAGCAAAAAACCAGCTGATCATGTTGTTCCACCACTCAGATTTTTTTGGTTTTTTACTTGGTTTGTAATACAAAATTATAACAGAAGGGTCCCAGAATTCTGTTTTCAAGATTAACCACTTCAGGAAGTGGGTTTTTTCCTCCCAAACCCAGAAGCCTCTTGAAAAAAAACAAAACCCTGTGTTTATTTTAGTTTCTTTTGCCAAATGAAAAAAATCAACAACCCCCCAAAATCGTTGCCAATAGACTAAACTTTTCAGTTCCAGCTTGAGTAAATATGTTTGATGTGAAAATAAACAGAGAATTAATTGCCTGCCCTTGAAACCTTGTTAGAGTACCTATGGAGAGTGTTACTTCTAAGGGGCTGTTTTAACTGTTCTGTTAAAAAATACATTAACCTCTGATACCATTTCTCTTTCAAGCAACCGTTATCCTCATAAAGCCCAACAATTCATGTTCATTAGCTTGATGTAACACCACTGATTCCTAGCCCTTATTTGCACTGGTGCACTGTAGGCTTTAATCAGGCAATGCAGCAAACAAAGTGAGCTTCAATTTCATCCCTGAACTTACTATAAGTTCAAAGTTCTCCACACAGAGGTGTCAACAGAATCAGTGACATGATGAATGATGCTCATACTCACTAAATCTGTCACCAAAATGGAAATTCACTTGGAACAAGAGTGTTAATTTTTGTGTTAAGGGGATGTCTGAACTGAAATGGCAAAAAGTAACGCTTCTAGATACTGGGCATCCTGAGGCCCACCGAAGTCCCTAGAAGTTCTCGGTGATAAAAACTTCATGCAAGGCATTGAAAAAAGATTATTTCAAAACCTATTGAAGTATAAAGACTATCATTGATTCCAGCAGGCATCAGATCAAACTCAGTGTGAATGAGCATCAGAGTATATCTACATAGTCTTTTGCAGGCAGAATACAAGTTTCTCTGCCCAAGGCTTGAGCCAGTTGGATGTATGACAGCCCTGAACTGGAAGCCATGTTACTGCATTTACAGTGCAGAGCCCAAACTAAAGCCCCTGCTGAAAGACAAAAAATATCAATTTGTGCTCAGCAGCGTGCTCCATCCAAGGATGCGTCGACTGAATGCACATATGCTCAGGGCTCAAATAGGATGATTTCATGCTTGCTTGCAGAAGACCACGTAGAAAAGGTCCCGAAAGGGGAAGAGCATCTAAACTCCGATGTGAACACTTAAACATTCACTTCCCTGGACACAGGAAAACTGAGGAAAACAGATTGATGGGTACTTTCCTAACAGCATTTTTCCTAGTTTGTTTCTTTTTACATGGGAAGACAACAGATAGTAAGAGAGGCCTGCAGATGAAAAGAAAAAAATATTAATTGAACTAAATTCCAAAGCCACAAAATGATCGACTTTCACTGGCATGAGCTTTGCAAGCCCCAAAACAATACTTTAAAGTGTTTAATTTTTTCACATCAATTTTAATTAAGCTCTCATTAGGCTCTTGTGCCCCTAGAATTTGGCAGACAAAAGAAGCTGGCTTGCACAGCGAGTTTCCCAAGCTTGCACAGCTCTATTCCTAAGGAGATTTATCGCATTTTTTTCCTCCTCTTGAAAGAACCTTACATGAACCAATTCAAATGAAAAACACATGGACTAAAAAAGACTTCATCATGCCAGATACCTTTTTATATCCAAAGCAGTGAACTTGTAGTCAGTTTGTCCTTTCATGTGTTGTTTTTTCTGGCTTTGGGACCTAAGAATGATTTTTTACTACGTGCAGTAGTAAAACAACATATTATGCAATTCTATTTTTCAGGGAGAACACTATGTAATTCATAGGCTTTGCAATGCCACATTTTCTGTTCAGAAAATACATA
Source organism: Brachypteracias leptosomus (assembly GCA_013401335.1). Lineage (NCBI taxonomy): Eukaryota > Metazoa > Chordata > Aves > Coraciiformes > Brachypteraciidae > Brachypteracias > Brachypteracias leptosomus. The sequence goes on along the minus strand of VYZX01027403.1, from coordinate 92,441 downwards.
TTCTCTTTCTTTTGTGGGTAGACATCTAGAAACTTATGTTCAGCAAATGGTATTCCAACTTACCTAACTTGGGAATTTGGGGTTCTATTACAAAAGTGACTGCATAATGTAACAATAATCAGCTTACAAACTATATTTGTATCCCTGTCATTCAAGAACTTGGCATGTAAGAGGGATAGTATCTTTTATTGTGAGGCTTCCAGTCAAAGAATACAGGTGAAGACACAACATATCATTAATAGTTTGCAGCTCAACAGATCTGATAGAGGAAGATCTTTCATAAAAGGTACAGGATGAATTGGCAGCTCTGTAGAATAAGTTTTGGAAATGTACTCACTGGGATGATTTTGAAGATTATGCCATCCTCCAAAGAAAGCTTTCATAACTCTTTCATGTTTCTTAAAGCAAATCTCCAAAAGGGGCATTAGTTCAATTATTAAGAACACTTTTTAAATTGATGTTTTCATTTCATAGCTTGAAAAAGTAGTAATTCCAGAAGATGAGCTCTTTACCTCTCCTATGGATTTATTTGGTGCCTAGCATCTCTTCTGCATGCAAGGATCATTAACTTGCTAGATGTGTATTTGCTTGATGGATACTTACCTATTGGTTTTCCTAAACCAAAGCTCACAGCACAAAAATTATCTCTAATGTATAACTGGGAAAATTTCCCAAAGAATCCACTCTCCTAGAACTTAGAAATGTGCAGACAGGGAAGATGTGATTATGCTTAAGTATGTCTCATGCTCAGCAATGGTGCTAAGAAAAGGCCAAGTAGAGGTGGGACTTCTCCAGGTCATGAAAATGCACATGCAAGCCTTCTAGACAAGTTCAAGGGAGAATAATCCATTTATTACTATACAACAATGCTGCATCAGGATCAGTAAGCTCCCAGCCTGTAACTTACTGGAGGCTGGGAGGGTATTCTTGATAGTATTGCTATATGCTTGTCCTATGATTATAGTCTTCCTTACATGTCTAATCTTAGGTGGTGTTGGCTCTTCTGTTTAAGATATGGACTGCTTTCAAAAGGAGGTTCAAGACACTAGAAAGAGTTGATGTAGTCCTATCCAGAAAAAAATCCAGAAATTCTGCAGGCTCGTCAGGATTGAGAGGTAATGAGTAGTGATTTTTGAGGAGTTCACAGAAGATATTCCATCCATGCCTTCCCCTGTAAAGAAAAATACTACAGTAGTCCTTCCCTCTAGCTCTGCATCTGGATACCCCAGTTGACCTCCAGTTCATCCCAGCTAGCATTTAGGAAAGGCATCAATAGCAGAAAGATAGGTACATGGATAATATAGCAGACTGATTGTAAAGCATGATAAGAAGAGGTCACCCATTATAAACTGCCATACTCAGCCACCAGGCCAGCACTCCACACACAGATGACCTGGACTGCTGAGAAGGCGGTGATTGTCTGAGACAAGGTTTTGCCAGATCCCCCAGGCAGGAATGTTCTATGATCTCCATGTATGTCACTGCTGGGACCAGAATTTCTTCCTCAAATATGGTTCTGGAGATCTTGATGGTGTTAAAAACCATGAAAAGGACCAGTCAGTTAATGTATGAGAAACAAAAGTATCACAATTGTAAATTGCTAGCCATTCACTGAAAGCAGGAAGGCCAGTGTACATCTCTAGTGAAAACTGCTGATACTATAGCATTGCTAAGATACAGACATGCATGTGCACTACGGCTTTGCAGTCATCCTGGCACAGCACATAACTGAAAGGGAAATAAAGTGTACTGTGAAATGGTGGGGGCAGAGGAGCCTTCTTATGTCCTAGTACTACACGCACTACCTCATACACACAGTTTATCTCAGCTCACCTCTGCACAAGTTCGGGGTATGTATCTATTTGTGCTGCATGTTATAGGAGAAATTCACAGCGTTGTAGGTTAGCAGGAAGTCCATGTTATCACAAAACATATTTGGAATCTTTAGGATGTAATGCTGGACAGGCTATGCCTTCATCCTGGAGGCTGTCATGCAAGCCTAGTGTTCCTCTAGTCCCAGAGGTGCTGGTGGAATAAATACACTCTAGAGTGAATCTGATGGATCTTGTAGCAATTCATGCCTTACAAGCAGACACATCACAGAGATATCAAGCATGCTGGGGCAGGGCTGTGCTCAGACACAAGTAGGAGGGAGAGCTAAGCGCTCTTCATCATGTGGCACAGAAGGAAATCCCCAGCCTGCCTTGGGCGTGCTTCTTTAAATAATGCTTGTATGAACAAGAGGAGATATCACATGAGATGAAAAAGATGCACTTAAATTTGCATTATCCTTGGTCCTTGTTATTGGGAAGGACAAACGTGGCTGGCCAGAGTGGCAGTAAGAACAAGGGGTACGATGGGATTGAATAATCTTCCCAGAGGATAACAGGGTCTTTCTCCTCTTATACTCCCTCTATTCACAAAATCATGTTATTTTATATCTTTTCCTTACTTCTTCCAATTCAGATGGGATCTGTAACGTCTCTTATTAGAATACCTTTCTTTCTGAGAGTTTCCTCACACCTGTTCTCCTCAAGGAATATTGGTTTTTGGCTTGAGTTTCCAATTGGAGCTTTTGTCATCTTCCCCACGAGTATCCAGCTCCATGAATGCTGGTGACACAAATGCCAGTGGCATTCAGTAATGAGGGAAGTGTAATGACTATATTGCCAAGTGAAGTGGATGACTTAAGGTATGTCACATTCAGATGCTGTAAGAGAAAGATGGTTTAATGGCATTCTATGCCATGCTTATAAAAGGTATGATGGCTCCTGGCATTATGAGACTTCAGTTAGTTGCTGCATTTTAAATTATTTGATAAATACAAATGTCTAAGATATTGTCACTCGCCCTTTGTTCTGCAAAAGCATCATCTGCTACAGAGAGGAAACTACCTGAGTTCAGTTGGCTTTCAGTATTCAACCATGCCAGGAGAAGCAGACTAGGAAACAACCACAAAGGCACAGAGGAATTAGTACCTCTTCACCTCCTCTCAGTGCTGTTATACTTCTTGATAGCTCTAAGAACTGAAAGTCCCATATTAATTTAAATCTTTATATTACATCCTCTCCACTGTGATGCATGCCTGTGACTTTGGGTGTAGAGGCAAGCTTGGAGGATCTTTGGAAGCAAGCAATTTACTCAGTGACATTTCCATGTTTTTGTGTTGTAAAGATCTCCATACTCTTTCAGATGATTTGGAAAATTAATCTAACAAACCAAAATGACTTGTGCTTGACCTCTACATCTTCTGTACGCTATTTGTTTTGAACTCTGATAATTTGTAACTGGTCCAATATTTTGCCTAGACGCGTGCTACAGTTCCTTTTTTCTGACTAGCTGAGCACAATTTCTTGGATCAGACTGCTGCTATGAAGTCTCTGTGTTAATTTCAAATTCACTTTCTGGAAATATTTAGCAATATTTAATTAAAATTTACAGTGAGCATCCCTTTTTGTAAGCCAGACTACAAGAATACTTTGTGGGAGAGACCGTGTGGAAACAGACCGAATCATTTCATTTGGCCAACCAGAAAGACTTTAATGGAAAGTTTTTTGCCTACCTCTACTTCACCATAATGTATGTGTTATGTTACTGTATGATGATCAATAAGTCAATTAACTTTCTAAGTATATAGAACACTACATTGTGGGATAAACACTTTTTTTTTTCTACTTCTTGTTTTCTGGAACCCGATCAAAAACAAAATTTCTAATTCCATCCTAAAGCAATTTAAAGGAACAGACTGTCCATTTTTGTAACCTTTCATTTGAGGCTCAGTAGAAAAATAATGGAGATGGGAAAAGTACATTAAAGATATTATATGACTTGGACAGTTTAGAATTTCTCCCTTCAGAACCCATTTCACATTTGCCAGGGAATTCACTGACATCTTACAGTATCTCCTACTATAAATTTGAAAACTGGTCCAAGACAGCTATATAATCATGTCTGCCTTGTACATCCAGGCAGAGAATGGCAAAGATCCTCAGCTCACTGTCAGCATTAGGAAACATTAATGCTCCTCAGCAGACACATCATCTTCCAGTATAACCCTGTGGGCTGGGATAGGAATGATGCCAGAGTCTCCCACCATCTGGGAAAGCCTGTTACTCTGCCCTTCTTCTTACAGCTTAAAGATTTGATTTTAAGCTGTTCCCTACATCTTTAGAAAGCTGGAAGACAAGGCCAAGAAAAGCCATTGCCTAGACTGCCAGCCTCACTGAAGGGCAGATTCCCACTGCATCTCTCTGGATGACTGAGCTCGGCAGGTCCTCTCACCAATGCCCTCAGCCTAAAATGTGCAGTTTTCCTAGCTGTTGTCCAGTGGCTGCACCAAGAGTGGCTGGAGTAATTCCAGACTGGGAAATTTCAGGGGCTGCCATGTAATGGAGATGGTAAACTTTTTCCATCAACAGATATAGAAAAACTTGTAGATAAAATAGATTATTTTTATTTGCCCAATATACCTTGTGCAAGCTGAGTTCATTGTGAACCAGATGACCGCTTCAGGTGGCTAGAGGGAATCATTTCATTGTGTAAATTCCTTGTTAAAGCTTTGCAGTTAGATTTTGTGTGTGAAATAAAAGTACATCTGTGTTTAATTTTACAAGCTTGCCATACATCATAACCTCAGAAGAACCTCTCAACATCATGCAAATTACAAGCAAGTATTCAGATGATTTGCATACATGTTTTTCTGGGTTAGACATTACATTGGAATGCATTGGCAGTGACTGGCTGTGACTAATGTAACAGAGCCTTACATTTAACACACTGCATTATACAGTTTTATGCACAGTAATGTAGTAATTAGTTTGTTGAGGTATCATGCTTAGCTCAAATTTAAATAGTGTTGCTCTCTGCTGGTTAGTGCTGTGAACTACACATTTGTTTAATATGAAAACTGCCCATTAAATTGTTTTCAGAGATAAGGCTTCAGGTCCCACTTCACCAGCTGCTATCCAAGCAGAGTAATTTTGTGAGAAACAAGGAATTACATACAACAACTGATCACTTTGACCATATTAACTCGTTTCTCTACCATATGCCATCCAAAACCACCCTTAGCTCTTCTACAGAATTGCTACTTCGCAGCTCATTAACCCATCCTGTATTTGCACATTTGATCATTCTTCATATTCTTTCTTCTTCCTTCTTCCTCCTAACTTTCCCACCTCCTGAATAAAAGTTCTGAAGAGTAATACTGAAGGACACTTCACTGAATCTTACAACAAAGTAGCAGCTAGAATGGCATTTTCTGAAGAAATGTAACTACTCAGCACATTAGGCATGTTCTGATCATACCATTTGGACTGAACTTTTTGTCTAGTTTCTCTACCAAAGCTTGATTGAGATCTAGAAAGCTCAGGCATAGTGCCAAGGTGTTCAGTGTGTTCGTGGGTACAATCCCGTATACTGGGTGAATTGTAGAACTTAGGCAAACATCAGATTTTTTAGTAGCAATGACAGGCTTTGGTTTGCACTTTAATCACCACCTGACCAAGTTCTTGGCAACTTATAAACAGATGAGGAGCCTGGAGAGAAGACAATATAATGAGGCCATGCAAATCATTCTGCAGTACAGTGCAAAGAGCAGTTATCTTTTTCTCTGATTCTCTGCTATGGCCATTGCACAAGAGAACAAGTAGTAAGAATTGAAGTTTGTCAAGAATTGTCCATGTTATTCACACTGGTCATAATATTTAATTTAGTAATCTTGTAAATTTTGCTGGTTCTGCTTATTGCTTAAGCATACAAGTTCTGAGAGATGTCACCTTTAAGCTTTTTACATTCTACTTGGCTAGGGTGCATTATCATAACTGACTTTATTATATGTAGCGTTCTTTCATTGACTGTATGAAATTAATACCTGGCAGTTATCATAGCAAGTTGTTAGCTAATCATAGATAAAGCAAAGTTTTCAGTATAATCATTGAACAACCTATATAAGTAAGTGAGATTTTTAAAAAATCTTGAATTTCCAGTGAATTCTAAAATTTCCTTCAATTCTATATTTTAAATAGCATTCAAATCATGTGAACTATAGACTAACTCTTTCCCCTGCTTATGTTTCCAAGTACCAAGAATATTAAGATCCAGATCCTTCATATCTGATCCTATTTAGTTCACCAGCAAAAGCTCCTTGCTGCGTTTAGTTCATCACAGATGTGCATTGTATGGATTTGCAGTGATCTTCAAATACCTCTTGGTCTATTTTTCCTTCCAAAGAGACAGTCTCTGCAAGCCTTATGAATTTAATTTTAATTATACGCTTCAGTTGCTGCCATAAAACAAGTTAGTCTTGGCTCTGATGTCATAGATTGTAGGGAAACATTTTATGTTGAGTAACAATGTATAATGATTATATGATATAACTTGTGAAAAAGCTGTGCTCCTACAGTTTTCACTTAGGCATTATTTTCACTTATTATGGACTTCATTGCCAAGATTTTCCAATATGGCAACATCAGGACTCAAGAAGAAAATATAAATGATGGACAATATGTACTCACAGCAGACTGAGGGTTTATTTGATGCTGTAAAATAGCGAGGCCTTGGCAAACATTTGGTACATAATGTTACGTGACAAATCTCAAATCAAGACAGGGAGCATGCCACATAATTTTACTTTAGTACCATTCAACTGCAAATTAAAGGAAATGTTAGAAGAGAAAGAGTTGTCTAGAAAAGATTGCAGGAACATGAGATCTCTAGTTTTTCTCCTTTACAGCAATCAAATAGTAAGTACAGGTGATTTGTTTTAGTTAAACATAGCTAGCTCCCCTATTCCAAGGCAAAAGAATTACCTTTAGCTGTTTCAATCACTTTGAGATAACATCAGTCATTTCAGCTGGACCCCTGACTATGTCAGAGCCACTGGTGCACCGTGGCTCTTCCTACTCACTAGCTACTACCTAAGGGCAGTCGCGGTTCCCTGCAATCATCATCTGCCTTTCAGTATTTTATGCATCTCTATACTCTTTGAAGGCAGCTGGAGCCAGATTTTTTTCTTAAGGTCAACTCAATGTAAAACAATGAGAGCATGGAGTAGCAACTGTATCTTTCTGTCCCATACTGAAAAACCTATCTCCTTATCATACAAAGGTAGGCTTTGTCTTCATCCAGATAAGAATTTGTTTCTGAAAAAAAAAAAAAGTCCTTGAAATCCTTCTTTTTGTAGCTAATTATTTTTTATCTGCATTGAAAAAAAAAAAGTCTATGAAAGAAACACTGCAAGATGACTGTGATATGCTCTCAGATAGGTATGTTGAATTGGATTATAGGGAAGGAAAATGCAACACAATAGCACGATAGCATTTTCTTTTAAAAAATATTACTATTACCATGAGAAAGCTAGTTAAAAGGAAGCAAAAAAGGGGCAGCTAGAAGGACAATGTTTTTATAGCTTGCATGGACAATGTTTAAAACCACCACATCAGAGGATTGCAGTTAATTAATAGTGCTAATTAAACAGAACCATTCAATGAAAACCCAACTACAAAAAGAAAATGATCCAGCTTCGTGAAACAGCCAAATGAAAAGTTGTTCTAAAAGACACCCTCCTAAAAAGGTGTAAGTCATATCCAGTGGGGAAAATAGAAAAGGGCGCAAAATCTAGGAAAGAAAGAGCAAAGAATAATAAAGGTGTTAAAAAAACCCCAAACAATGACAAACAAAGCATTGAGGGACAACTTGATAAAAGTCATAGAAATTTTGGAAGTTGTGAAGAGGAAATCTACCAGAGAACTTCTCTGATTTACAAATGATCAAGATGCAGCAGGAACCCTTAAGCTGGATGAAAGCATAGGAGAAAAGTAATCTGAAATCTTGGCATCGGCTGACAGAGGAAGTGCTTTGGAGAATTGCTGAGCAGACAAGTATGAATGTGCTGCTGTGAATGCTGCATATCTTGAATACAATGTATAGATCTGATCATTTTATACAATAGAACTAATGTAGATAAAGTAGGCCTAGGAAAGGTATAGGCAAAATCAAGAAAAACTGGATGTTTGGAAAAACTTTCACACAAAGAACAAACAAACAAAATGAGACTTTTCACCTCAGAAAGATCTATAAAAACATGAACATTGAAGTAATAAGTAGGAAAATTGCTGAGCCTTTCTCTCTGTATAGTAGCATGGAGACATAGAAGTATCAAAGCAATAAAAATGAGTAGTTTTTAAAAGTACTTTCCACAAACTTAAACATTTACATTATACAACTCACGGGCAGATAATGTTGAGGCAAAAAGTCCATATAAGTTCAAAATCAAACGGACAAAATTAGCAAAGTAACCGTAGAAACATAGAATTGTTTTGGCCGGAAATGATCGTTAAGATCATCAAGTTCAACTATTAACCTAGCATTGTCAAGTCCACCACTAATCTGTGTCCCTCACCACCACATCAACATGTCTTTTAAATCACTCCAGGGATGGTGACTCCACCACTCCCCTGAGCAGCCTGTTGCAATGTTTGACAACCCCTTCATTGAAGAAATTCTTCATAATGTCCAGTCTAAACCTCCCCTGGCATAACTTGAGGGCATTTCCTCTCATCCTATCCCTAGTTACCTGGGAGAAAAGACCAACACCCACCTCAATACAACCTCCTTTCAGGTAGGTCTCTCCTGAGCCTTCTTTTCTTCAGATTAAACAACCCCAATTCCCTCAGCCTCTTCTGAAATGATATGTGCTCTAGACCCTTCACCAACTTTGATGCTCTTCCTTGGACACACTCCAGCATTTCAATGTCCTTTTTGTAGTGAGGAGTCCAAAACCGAACACAGTATTCAAGGTGCAGCCTCACCAGCGCTGTGTACAGAGGGATGATCACTGCCCTAGTCCTGCTGGCCACTCTATTTCTGATACAAGCCAGGATGCTGTTGGCTTTGTTGACCACCTGGACACACTGCTAGGTTATACTCACCTGGTGGTTGACCAACACCCCCAGGTCCTTTTCCACTGGGCAGCTTTCCAGCCACTCTTCCCTAAGCCTGTAGTGTTGCATGGGGCTGTTGTGACTCAAGTGCATGACCCAGCGTGTTTCCCACTGTTAATGTACAAGCAACTGGACCAGCTCTGCATCTGAAAAATGGGCCCTAGGTATTAAAATTTAGTTCTTTGGGGTGCTCACTGCCTAGCAGACTTTGCTTTGGATTTTAAACCACCAAGACTTATGTATTCGCAGAGGGAAGCAGACAGCCCTCCACCTGGTAGGGCGTTTGTCAGGGTCATGGATATGAACTTATTGCTGTTGCTGACATCTCTACATCTAGTTTCAAGACTACTGTCTACTGAGAGCATTTAAATGCTGGCTTTTATTTTTTTATGTATTAGAATGTCTACCTTCCCCTCAGGATTAAACCTTTTACCCTTCTCTGCTTGCCACCTTGTCCTCTATTTTGACAAGGTTTGTACCAAATTTGATACGCTGCTTGACAGTCACCATTGCAGTTTCTTGCCTACCATTGTATCTTCAGGCACTTATGATATTGGGCCATTTTATGCTGACAACCTGATGTAAAATGAGCTCCTACACATGGAAACAACCCTCAGGAGAGCAAGTTCCTTCCAACTGGCTTCGTATTTTGTTTACCAAAGCAGTTTGATTGTGTCTGTGTTATACTCACAGATCTTGTAATTTTTCAGTACTGCTTCTATTACTTTTGGTAGTTTTAAAGTTTTGGGCCAGGTTAAGTTCTTTGCCAACAATCATCCTTTGAATTCTCTCCTTATTAATACCATAAACCAATTTATATTATAGCATGCCCTCTAGGACATTTCCAAATGAACAACATTCAGTTAGCCTTCATCCTACCACACAGAGTTGCAGTTTCTTCTTGCCTCTCATCTTATTATGAAATTTAACACATTCTACAGAAACACTTAGCTTTCCTGAGTGAACTTTTAAGATCTTTTGCAAGTCTTCTAAATTATTACTGCAGTAAATGGGGTTGGAATAAAGTTTGTCCTGGGACATCCTTCTGCCCCCAAACAAGAGGGGTTTTACCTGATTGAGCTGTTGTTTTTCCAAGACTGTAACAAACTGAGTAGGAGGAAGTTTTATACTGCATTGATTAAAAGCTTTTCTTTATCTACAAATCTGGTCTGCAAGAATAGAGAGATCACAGCTTGCATAAATTGCTACAAGCCCTTATTTACTTAATTGCCCGAGTTCAGTCTTCCTAAAAAAATAACTGTTTTTATGATTATTACTTCCCCCACCCACACCAGTTTTGAAATGGGATCAATCGGCTATAGTCCAGAACCTAGCTCCTCCTGCAACTGAGCTGGTGTACAAAAGCTGGCTGCTCCCTTTCCCTTACCTGTAGAAACAAGTTTGATGCTCTGAATCCCAACTGGTTAATGGTGTTTACTGCAGTTCTGATGTCTTTCAGACACAGCTCTGAGCCTGATGCTTCAGAAAGACTCTTGGCAACTCTCTTTTTTGGGAAGGCAGAGTTCACTTTAGTCATGAAGGAGGCAGATACAGCTGAGACATAAGCTCTGACGCCCCGATGGGACAAGCACCTAACTTTTTCAAGTCATTGCCCAAGTTGGGTGCCTACAATAGTTGCAAGAAACAGCCTTAGGCTTTTATTACTTCTCATCTCTGTGCTATTTCAAGCAGACTGTATATTTGGCTGGATAATTTCTGTATCTTCTTTGGCCTTAGCTTTTTCAGCTTGCCTATTAGTTACTCAGAGAAGCTTTACCAAGGTTTTTGTATCTGGTATCACAGATGTAACACAGAGCTCAAGGGAGATGACATATTTTGGATCCTGTTTAGACTTGGTCTCTCAGGGAAACATTTACTGTTATGATTTTACTTTGTAACTTAATACTATTTTTATATTCAGCTCTGAACTCTGCAAATGTTATGGAGCAAAGCTTTCTGACTTCCCCAAGAGGTACAGCATTAGTAACATTTTATATACAGTGGAGTTAAAGGATAAAGTAGCTAAAAGAATTTGGTGACAGAATTCATTCTAATCAGGACTCTCTTTGCCAATTTAATTACCAGACAAAGCCCATCTTCTGCACTCTGTAAGTACCTTCCAATGATCTGAAAAAACTTCAGGTCCTGGAAGTGAGTTATACAGACTGCATGAGGAAGTCAGGCAGATGTACTGCAAAATCTCTGTGGTCTGGACAGATGAGCCTTTGCTTTCCTAACAGCGCTGACAAAGATCTATTCTGTACTGTACTAATTCTCATTGCTGCACACAGAGTATTCATGCTGGATTCAATAAGAGTTAAATAAAATGTCCAGATTCTGATCTAGCTTCTGTCGATTAGAATTGCCCATCTACATGCCACTTCATAAGTCTCATTTCTAAAGTTTGTCATTACTGAAAAAACAGTCTCTAAAGGGGTGGTACTAGTTTTATACATCATCTTCATCAATGACCTAGGAAAGAAAATGCTCAGGGAAACTGGCAAGTTTGCAACTGATATGAAGCTTTTTTCAGATCATCAAGATGCCCCAATGGTAGTAAAGAACCCCAGAAAGATCTCACCAAACTGCGTGAGTGGGCAGGCAGGAGGTGGTGGTTTTAAACTCAACAGTGTTGAAAATATCAGGTTAGGCATCAAAGGAACAGCAGTTTAAGCCATGTTTATGTGATGCTGGGCTCTGAACAGGCAGCTACAACTCGCAAGGGAGTTCTTACAGTCACTGAAAATTTTCCACAATCGCCAGCTCAGTGTGCAGCAGAAGTCTGAAAAAAATAACAAAAAATTAAGTCTGAGAGTCAATTTCCTAGTGTGACCCTGTGTAGGCTTTGTTACTGGGAAGCTGCAGCACAAGATTGAAGTCCAGTCCACAGAAAGACTTGATATATCCTCTCCTCATGTATCGTGGCATCTCCACACTGTGCAATTTTATCATTATCATGCATTGCAGTAGAAGAATGGACAGGTATTGCATATACTGAGCTGATTCATCTTCCCTTACAAATATTACTGTAGAGCCTCAGACACAGTCAAATGTCTATGCAGTGCACAACATAGGATAAAAATACTCCAAAAAAGACTAAATTTCAGAATACTTACGAAGTTACAAACTGCTTGGAGAATTTTAGACAAAAAATAAAAGATGCTGTATGACCAGAGACAGACTAAAAATAGGTGTTTACCTTTTTTGACAGGCAGAGGTAAAATCATCATTAGACAGAGACTGTCAACAGTGTCTATTGTTCACAATGACAGCGATCTTATTTTCTGCTATTGCCTTGGCCCTCAGGTTCTAATTTTTCTATGAGTATAAATTCAAATGAGTTGGCAGATGATGTCAATAGATTGTTTAATGTCTCTAGCAATTTATTTTTTTCCCTTGTAAATAATGTGCTCTCTTTTTCCATGCTCACTGTATGAGACCAACTAAGTACAATTTACTTAGCTTTTTCATTGGATGGCAAACAGGCACTTCGAACAATCTATGTAGGTCATTGCAAAACTAATTAATCCTGCTTTTCAGGCTGAAAATTATTTTCAAGGAAATATATTGTAAAACAGCTGCCCTAAGGATTTTAAGTAGATTCTAATAATATGCACATTTAGTGCATTATTAGTATTTCTAGAAAATAAAATTGATTGAGGTTCATTGACAAGACTGAAACAGCAAAACTGAGAATGATGATTCCAGGTACCTATTTCCTAAACAAGGGAAGGGAAATTGTCAAGCTAACCAGTTTCTGAATAAGCAGTGTAAAAGAAAACTAGTGATTCAAGAGAGCCATATCTGAAGTATTTTCTTCCAAGAGGGTAGCATTTGAACCTTAGGACCTCACAGAGGAGTTATGTCAATAAAGTTGCTTTTCCAGGCTCAACATAGGAGTTTCTTCATCTGTCAAATGCTTTTCTTTATATATTGCCATCTGATCAAATTTTAAAGGTCTGTGGATTGAGAAAGATATAGAGTTTGTGTTGGATTCAAGGTTTTACATTGGTACTGTATCACTACTTCTTAGTTTCATTTTTCAATGAAGAGCCTTTTTTTTCCTCAGACCATTGGGCAGAGTAGTAAGAAAGAAATAAATCCATGCACTCCCTCACATGGTTCCTATAAAACTCTCTCCCTCTATCCTCCAAGCTGTCAATGGCAGCCCTGCCAAACTACAGAGTTCACCCAGCTGTTGACTGCAGTTATTCATTCAGCTACAAGTCAGCTAATAGCCAGATTTCATGTATGCAATAGCAACAAGCTTCTTACCTGGTACAATCAACTCTGTTCACTTTTTAGCAGATGCATCAGGGCGAGCAGTCAAATGATCAAGCATGGACACTTCTAACACATAAATACATTAGACAGCCATCCTACTAATAAGATATCCTGCAATCTGCATCCAATATAGTATCTCCAATGGTTCTTTTGGATTGTGTTTCTCAAACTGTGCTCCATGTATCACTGGTGGAGTTTAATACGTTGGTCTGTGAGATTAGAAAGAAACTACACATGCTCCCCATACTTCTAAGCAAACAGATTTCCTTTCATTTTGTAATAAATGAACACTCGAACTTTATCCTAATTTTTAGTTGCTTGTAAGTGAAGACAATTGTGGGAATATTGTAGAGATGGTCTGTGGGTTTTTTTCCTAAAAACATCCTTAAGGTCATTCAATTAAAAGAAATTAAGAAACACTGGCCTACAGAGTGGATCTTTAGAATCAGGCTGTCAACAAGAATTGCAACACCTGGAACTAAAAGATGTATGGTTTTAGGTCAAACTAAGGTTTATAAATGAAAAATTATTCTAAAGAGATTTTTATATTAGAAATTAAATGGATCTTTCCCATTGTCTGACAGTGACTAAATTAGCTTCCCAAAAAATTTCTTGGGATTATGTTTCAAGCTTACAGGTAAATATAGAACCAATTCTGAATGCAGACCCCCTATTTTGCCCATATCTTCTCTTCTATAGTGCCACTCTAAACCCATCCATTCTTTCCTTCTTTGTCCACAATATTGCTAGAGGGAGAAGGGAGTAAAGATTCAGGGCTATTTCAAGCATCTGGCATCACAACACAATTTGAGATTTGATTTCATTTTACTTGAACTTTAAATTTTCACAATTTGAAGTGTTGGAAGTTTAGAAAGTAAATGGATCTGCTGCTCAAAGATGATCATGTCTGATCAGATGTCCCAGCCTTGAATGAAGAAACCATATTGTGAGCTATTATATAACAGGCTACTGGACCCTGGACCTTGCTCCCCAATCTCCAATTCTGAGCCCCCAGTCCTCCTTTTCCAGAGCATGTCCCTGATGGACGTGTCCACGTTGTAGCATACTCCCAGGAGCCGTGAGTGCTGCTCCATCTCCACACTCAGCTCTGATGACAGCAGTGCTCCCAATGAAGGCAGCTCTCAGATTCGCAGCTCTCAGCCTAAATCTCTGCATGCCTACCTACCTTCCTAAAACCCTCAGATTTGTGAATCCACGTTTTGTGCTGTCATCCAACCTATGCTTACAATTAGAGGACTAAGCCCATGAGACAGGCAGGATTTGAGACATGTGTGCAGAATACTTTACCTTTTCCAGACAGGCTGTTTTATGCAGTCTCCTAGATCAAACACTGGCATTGCACTTCTCCCATTCATTCACTCTTTTGGATGCTTCAGAGCCCCATCTGAAGTGGCACAAACCTCAGCATCATCATGTGAAGTGATTGTCCCTCTGTACTCAGTGCTGGTGAGGCTGCACCTCGAATACTGTGTTCAGTTATGGACTCCTCACTACCAGAAGGATATTGAGGTGCTGGAGTGCATTCAAAGAAGAGCATCAAAGTTTGTGAAGGGTCTAGAGCATAAATCTTTTGAGAGAGGCTGAGGGAATTTGGGTGGTTCAATCTGAAGAAAAGGAGGCTCAGGAGAGACCTACCTGAAAGGAGGTTGTACTGAGGTGGGTGTTGATATTTTCTCCCAAGTAATTAGGGATAAAATGAGAGGAAATGCCCTCAAGTTATGCCAGGGGAGGTTTAGACTGGACATTATGAAGAATTTCTTCAATGAAGAGGTCATCAAGCATTGCAACAGGCTGCTCAGGGGAGTGGTGGAGTCACCAACCCTAGAAGGATTTAAATGATATGTAGATGTGGTGCTTAGTGACATAGTTTAGTAGTGGAATTGACAGTGCTTGATTAATGGTTGGACTTAAATATCATCTCCAGCCTGAACAATTCTATTATTCTATGACCTTCTGTGATCTTTTCCAACCTAAATGATTATATGATTCTATGTCTAAGTTTCTTCTTAGACCTGAATCCAGTTGATAGAGATGGTCTGAACATTTGATCCACAATTTATAAGTTAATTCACTAAAAGCAAGAAGTATTGAGGAAGAAAAAGGTCTAATAAGCATTTCAGCATTTCTAATTTGCATGCATGGTTGAACTGGAGGGAATATGCACAAAGAAAAGATAGATCTTTAACATATTTGGAAACAATTTTTCATCCAAATAGAAATAAATTTGTAAAGCAGCCAAATAGGAAAGATTGCTGAGGCAGCTGTGTAGATGTCAGATTCAGACAGTAAAATATTGGGTGCCATCACAATGGAAACACATCATTAAGAAAACATTGAAAGAGTTTTAAAGAAACAAACAAAAAAAGCTTTTTCGCAACTCCCACCTCTACCATGCTTCTCACTCAACATCACCTTGGGTCCAGTTTCTAATGCATTACATTTCAAAGAGATGCTAGTGGTGAGCACACCATACACTCATAAGCAGAACAGAGAGAACATAAATCACCTATCAACTTAAAATATGCATGGTCCCTGAAAAAATATGAGCTGTTTGAAAGGTTACAAATCTGTCTTTTAAAAAAGGTGACACCCAGGTTATGGTGAGGGACCTCACTCTAAATTATATTATAAATAGATCAGTCTTGCTTCTTCCTCTCCCATGAGATTGATGAAAGACATTTGATATGATACACATTTGTAAAACTACTGAAAAAATATTTTTTGTCAACTATAAACACATAGTCACTAACTGCAATTAGAATTGTAAGACTGAAAAGCACCTCTTAGTCTGAGATGCTGTTCCTGTGATAGCCCAAACAGCTATGTCATAAGTGCTGCCAAAAGCTAATCTATGTCTAGAAACTAGTTTGAGACTTTTTTCTCCTTTGTGACTCCCTGAAAGCATTAGAACATACATACCAGTTTCATAAAAACATTTTTTCTTCTAATTAAACGTCACCTTAGGTTGTCTCAGGCAGTCATTTAGAAGTTTATCAGCTCTACTGAGGAAGGCATGGACTGATTTCTGCAAAGGTCTAACGAACAGGACAAGTGGACTTTGCAGTAAGGGTACAGAGTTCTCAAACTGAAATCACAAAGTAAGTACAGTTGGAGATTTCTGTATCAGTAAAGGATTGCTACCAATTCATATACCTACAGTTAATATGGCTTACTTAATATTCCTGTGTCAGTACACTTGGTTATACATGGGCATATATGCAAGCACGTAAACTCTTCTAAGTGCACTGTAAACAATCTGATTCATGCACTGAGCTTTTTAATCATATGAACTAGTGATAACTACACGCATTATAAAGTGTATACCAACATAATTCCATTGTAATTGTAGTGAGAAAAGTCTTGGTTTTTGCAAAGGCAGCAGCAATACTCCCATTCTCCTCCCTAGGTCAGGATTCCTCTTACATAAAACATTGTTAACTTCATCCCGTTAATTGCTGACTATCTATTATATGGGACTGTTTTGTTTAGCAGGACACACAACAAGGTGCTTACGTCAGACTCCTTCAGTACTTTTGGTGGGTTCCTGGAGCACAGACCTGGAAAGCATAGGTCAGGCATTCCATTGTGTGAATGAGCTTGTAGCCTGGGAAGGGCACAGACATTTTGCATTTCTTTAGTGTGACACCTGGAACATGCTTTAAAGGAGTAGTGAAATAGAAAATAGTAGTTTACTGAGTAGGTGGGGGAAATAAAATAATTACAATTGTGCTGAATGAAAAAGGAGATTGTGGTAGAGGTAGAAGCTGGGCAATTTCTATGACTGGCTACTTTTATTTTTCCCTTCCTTCCTTACCTACTGAGAAGCTGGACCATCTCTTCTCTTCTCCAAAGTGAAGTGAAATATTTGTAGGTCATGGAAATAGTTGTAGCTACACATTTATTGTCCTTTTAACTTCAGGTGATACTATTAGCAGATAGAAGGAATGAAAAGCCACAAATCATGACCGGGTGTCCCATGAGCAATTCTAGTATCCCTACTGCAATGGCTAATTTTAGCAATTGAACTATTTGCAGAAACATTACTTTTTAAGTAGATATTAGAGAATGTCCATGGAAAATAAGTCAGAAGAGTCATTATCTTGACCACAGAATCTCCTTACAGAATTAGTTTCAGCTTTCTGAGAGTAGAAAAAAAAGCCATGTGACCTAGTCATCCTTCAAACATTACTGGAGAAATTGGATTTTAAATACTGATATCACACACTGAAATGCTAGTGAGCAATCTATAAACCAAGATAGGTCTGGGAATGCTTGCAGGCACTGTAATTCAACACACACTCTTCATTCTTTCCATCTCTTTTATTGCTTTATTGCATTATATTAAACTGAATGGATAATTTAAGCAATTAAAAGGCAAAATAATGTTCCTGGCCTAAGAAATTACATGAGTTTCATTAGACTTGTTAAGATTTATATCGAAATTCAGCATTTTGATATTGGTGTAATGTAGAAAGGGTTACATGGATTAGACAGGCTAACATAAAATCTCCAAAAGATTAAAATATTTGCAACTTGACAAAGGCATACATAATTAAGCTGGCACCTCCTTACTACAAATGCATGTTTGAAAGTTTAGATTTGGAAAGGTTTTAAAGGATTAATTTTATTAAAATATCTTGGGTTGCTAGAAATAGACCTCATGGTAGACAAATGGTAAACAAGGTCACATACTTCCTACCTGTTGAATAAAGAAAAGCATGCCAGGCTTCTTTGCCAAAAATCCCCTTTTGTGCCTTTGTTCTAAATAAACCCAAGGCAACTCATTTCCAGGGCCTTTCTGCTTCCTGTGCACCCCTGGCTTAAGATTCCATTTCTAGAAGCAACAGATAATTGGGGATCTTTTGAAATCAAGTACTTGAGTTTTCTATTTTTAGCCACATTAATAATGATGAACTGAAATTCTTTCCAGAATTTCATCTCTTCAGCTTAGGAATGGGTAGTCAAAATTTGTAATAACTCCTTGGTTTGTGTTTTATGTTAATGGCTGAAGTGCCTAAACAGCCTTGGGAAAGGAACAGCTTGCTAGTCTAATTGAAGCTGGCAATATTTCCACGTCTTATTTCAGCTGGTAGGTACTGTAGAAACCAAGGTCATGTAAGAAAATTTCAGCATATGGTAACAGCTGTGTCTGTGATTGCAATATTTTCTACAGATGGTTTGTTCATCATTAGATAACAGTCATGATTATTAAGGGACTAATTGGACTTTGAAACAGTTCATCTTAGAGGGTGGAGGAATTACAAGGAAAAAAAAAGTTTAGTTTAGCTTAGGGTATCTCTATATTCAGCTCCTTGCCAGCTCAAGTTTTTCTTTAGTGTAAGAAAAGATTTCTTTCCTTTATTTGCTTTCTGCCAAACAATTTCATCTCCTGCTAGAGATGCAGTCTTCCTCTTTCAGATATTTAAATACTAATGTCATCTTTCTGCCATGCATAGTGCTACCAACAACAACAAAAAAATCTGGTTTTTGATTATACCATTTAAATACCTGGTATGTTGCACAATTCAGCACACCAGAGTGAGCTTATCCTTACTGAAGACAGCCTTGGACATATTCATAACAAGGTCAAGGAGACCAGATATATCAAATTACTGAATCAGAGTACATAGAGAACTGAGCATTGTTTACTTTTAATCATCAACGGGGCACTTTCTACTGCTCCAAATCACAACACTAAACATGTTCCTGTCCCAAGAAAAAAAAAAAGTTATGAGACTGATGCTGATTGTAAGGATTCCAGGGTTATTAGTACTATTTAGTCCAGTATTTTAATATGGCTTACTCTGGGGGTTGTGTTATGTTGGTATAACAGAATTGTTCTTCTGATCATGTAACCAGAAGTCCTCACTGGAAGACGGCAAACCAAACTAGCTAGCTTAAATTGCTTTTCTGTGTTTTGTCAAGTCAGGGCCTGACTGATTTTATTAAATTCCACTGATCTTAGAAAGAATATTTGGAGAATATTCACTCTTTCAGGAGTGAAAGCAACAGAATCTATCTCTTAAAGGACTTTTATTGGAAGCTAATGCTATTTTTCTTTTTTAAGTTCCCTTAGGAAATTGGAACATTTTGTCTAATAACAGCAACAACAATAGTAGCATCAGGCTGTTAAGGGTTTCCATAAAGATTAAGAGTACTTGGTAACACCTTGTTTTTAAGAATCCATCAATATTTAAATATACAATCTTGAATTCTTTTAGCCTGTGATAGTTCCTGGACATGTGGTATTAGCTACAAAACATAATGTACGACTCTTTAGCAATTAAAAACTAAAAACCACCATTTAGTCTTGCTGGATTTCTACATTACAATTTGCTCTTTTTCTTATTTCCTAAGGAAATATGTATTCTTTTGTTTCAGCTCAGCCACATAAAAGGCTAGGCTAAAAGAATACTGATGTCTTACATAATAGAAATTTTTTCACTATCTGATCTTTATTCTTTCTAGACTGGTTTTGCAAGTTATTTAAGGACACCTTAAAGTTACAGTACTCTAGGGCATTAATACAGTCTCCACAGGTCCAATGTTATGCTTGGGATTTCTGTGTAATCTTAGTAAATAATACAGTGGGAAGTGTCCCTGCCCATGGCAGGGGGATTGGAACTAGATGATCTTTAAGGTCCCTTCCAACCCTGACAATTCTATGATTCTATAATACAGGACATGGCTACTGCATCACTTCTGAATATGCTATGATCAGCATGTTATGTCTCATCCTATCATATACATAAGGTTTAGCTCTAGTAGTGTTACTGAACAGTGATTGTGCTATGATGAGTTTAAAGACATAGTGAGCTGAGATCCACTGTGGGAAGACAAGGTCCATCCTTCAATCCCCTTCCAATGTCAATAAAACACTGCTGGGCTTTAATCTTCATGTGTCTCTCTCTTCAGATATGGAAAAGAGTGGGACACATGCTGGTGAATGGAATAAAATTGTATTAAGAGTAATTGAGAGGAGAGAGAGGAGAAGAAGAAATTAATAGTAGCTAGCAGGTGAACAGCATGATATCTGTACCTGGAAAGCAAGTAAAGAACAAAAAGGGACAGGGACTTTGTATATAACCAAACAATATATTTAGGCTGGAACATAACCCTTATTCACTCTGAGTCCATCACTATAGCCTGACTAATGTGGACTCCCATCATAGACGAGGAGAATAATTATGCTAGGGAGATGCATTGGTGAAGGTATAGCAGTTCTTAGCCTAAACTACTGTTCTAAGAAGTCAGGTCTGCAGCAGGGCAGGTCTGAACACAAAGACATAATTCTACAATGTCACATCTTACAGGCTGTATTTCCTCTTTTATTTAGACAAATGGAAAAAAGTTCACCAAAAGGACCAGCTGAAATGACAGGTAAGTGTCCACAAGAGAGCTTCAAACAATTCTGAATACCACCTCAAGGGACACTGCTGCAAGCTGGGGAGGAGATAGCACTTCTTGGTATCACGCTGCTCAGATGTGGCACTGTTGAACTCAAAGACAAGTCCAATTGGTTTTTCATACAGAATACAGAAAGAAAAGAGAACTAGAGCAGTTTACTTAGAAGAAGCCCATGCATGTCAGAAAGACTTTCTGGAAACCTCATCTTTTCTTGCCAAATGTTCTTTCAAACTTACCTCTATAGATTTTATGAATTAACATCACTTGCCATTTGAATCGTTCCTTTAGGAAAAATAAATCAAGATATGAAAGGAAGTTATTAGAATAAGGGCTAAAATTTAGAACTGAGGATTGTACTCCACGGTCACCTTAAGCGGATTATGGAAACCCTGTTTCTTAATTTACTGATCTTCTACAATGAGGATAATCTTTATCCACAGGGTTTTGTGAATGGAATTTGTAAAGTGCTTTGAGGGATTCTCCATGAAAGTCCTATGATCTTGAGTTGCAAAGCTTCATTAAAAGGTATTAGTGTGTCTAAGAAACAGGTAAAGCAAACATAAAAGCTGCTAAATTATGATTTAAAATGTTTATGCTCACTCATTAATATTCTGAAGCAGTTATTATAATGAGCTAGTGTACATGGATGGCTACAAGACTTCCAGAAAGTCAAAACCAGCACTAGCACTCAACAACATAGAACTGTCTGGGTTTTTAATATGTATATTAGAAAATATACTAAAATACAATGCACTTTACAGTGTACACTTATCTTTTCTGATGTTTAGTATCTTATTTCCATTATTCTTCTAGTACAGTATCATTATACTTAGCACTGTCAAACTTTAAATGGTCTTGAAAGACAAAAATAAGAGTGACTTAAAGGAAACTTGGTTAAAGAATCCATGTTATTTACTTCGTAACATTTTAAACTTACAGAATAAGGTACTACCAGTATAATAGCTTATTATCTCATCTTCCTATTTTACAATATAAGTCATTATAATTGATGATTCCCTGTATATTGTGCCTATCAGTTGTGTGTTATCTAGGTTGCTGAAAAGCCAAATTGACCTGTGCTTTGCACAACTCCCTTCTTCAAATCTTAACATAAACATATATTGTGACGAGTAAACAAGCTATAGTGTACTTTTAGCTGGATATCTAACCTTTGTGCGAAGAATTAGATAGGAAATATTTTGCAACATTAGGATCATTGTTTCAGAGATTACTTGCTTCATTTACAAAAAAAAAAAAAGAAAAAAAAAATTTCTGTGTGTTCAGCTGGCTTCATTTTCCAACTTCTGAATAGTTATGACTTTTTCTGTCAGCTTAAATCTTTGTCTACAGTCAACCACCTCATGAAAGTACTTGTACTGAGCATGAATTCTATCTTCTGAGATACCCATATTCCCAGAAGTTCAACTCATCATATGCCTACCCTGCCATATATATGTAAGCCAGTTTCTGAAGCCTTGAATCCCGGCAGTTGCTGGCAAACCTAAGAAAATAAACCCTTCCAGAGGGCAGAATATATTCAGCATCTTTCTTACTTAGTTATCCAGCAGCAAGTGTGAACCAACTTCTACCTGTCAGGTTGTAAAAGAGAATGAAAGGCTCCCCTGTTCTGAGTCTACACACCCTACTTCTACAGGTCTCATCTCTGGATAAGGCCAGGAACTTTTTGCGAATTTTAGGGGGGAACAGAATTGAGGCAGAAGAATGTTTGATCCTATCTTCAAAAAGGCCAAGGAGTACGTCCCAGGAAACTACAGGCTGGTCAGCCTCATCTCAATCCCTGCGAAGGTGATGGAGCAGCTAACCCTGGAAAGCACCTCCAGGTGCATGAACAGCAAGAAAATCATCAGGAGTATTCAACATGGATTCACCAAGAGAAAGTCATGTTTGACTGACCTGATAAACTGCTAGAATGAAATGACTGGCCTGATAGACAAGGGAAGAGCAGTAGATAATGCCTATCTGGACTTCAGTAAGGCCTTTGACACTGTCTTCCATAAGATCCTCCCAGACAAGCTGTTGATATATGGGCTGGATGAGCAGATGGTAAGGAGGACTGAAAACTGGATGAACAGCTGAGCTTGGGGGGTGGTGATCCAAGGCACAAAGTCTAGCTGGAGTCCACTAACTAGTGGTGTACCCCAGGGGTCAATACTGGGTCTGATCTCACTTTACGTTTTTGATTGGATTTGGATAATGGAGCAGAGTGTACCATCACCAAATTTGAATATGACACAAAACTGATACAAGTGGCTGGCACCCCAAGGGGCTGTGCTACCATCCAGATGGACCTCAACAGGCTGGAGAAATGAGTTGACAGGAACTTAATGAAGTTCAACAAGGCAAAGGGCAAAGTCCTGCACCCGTGGAAGAAAAACCTCATACATCAATGTATGCTGGGGTAGTAGTACATGTATATAGCAGCTTTACAGAAAGGAAACCAAGGATCCTGGTGAACACCAAGTCAAATGTGAGTCAGTAATGTGCCCTTGCCACAAAGGAGGCTAACAGTATCCTGAGCTGCATTAGGCAAAGCATTGCCAGAAGGTTGAGATAGGTGATCCTTCCCCTCTACTCAGCACTGGTGTGGCCTCACCCGAAGTACTGTGCCCAGTTCTAGGCTCCTTAGTATAAGAGATACATAGACATATTGAAGAGAGTCAAACACAGGGCCACAGAGATGATTAAAGTTTTAGAGCATCTCTATTATGAGGAAAGGTTTTGAGAGATGCAACTGTTTAGCCTGGAGAAATCTGGGGGAGGGGATCTTATCAATGCATATTGATAAGGAAGGCTGCAAAGAAGACAGAGCCAGGCTCATTTTGGCAGCACCCAGTGAAAGAGTAATAAACAATGGACACAAGATGAAGCACAGGAGATTCCTCCTGAACATTAGGAAAAACTTTTACCCTGAGGATGGCTGAGCACTGGTACAAGTTGCCCAGGGAAGTTATGGATTCTCCAACCTTGGAGGTATTAAAAATCTGCTTGGACATGATTCTGGGCAACTGGCCTTGGGAGGACCTGCTTGAGCAGAGGAGGTGCACNCCTTTGACACTGTCTTCCATAAGATCCTCCCAGACAAGCTGTTGATATATGGGCTGGATGAGCAGATGGTAAGGAGGACTGAAAACTGGATGAACAGCTGAGCTTGGGGGGTGGTGATCCAAGGCACAAAGTCTAGCTGGAGTCCACTAACTAGTGGTGTACCCCAGGGGTCAATACTGGGTCTGATCTCACTTTACGTTTTTGATTGGATTTGGATAATGGAGCAGAGTGTACCATCACCAAATTTGAATATGACACAAAACTGATACAAGTGGCTGGCACCCCAAGGGGCTGTGCTACCATCCAGATGGACCTCAACAGGCTGGAGAAATGAGTTGACAGGAACTTAATGAAGTTCAACAAGGCAAAGGGCAAAGTCCTGCACCCGTGGAAGAAAAACCTCATACATCAATGTATGCTGGGGTAGTAGTACATGTATATAGCAGCTTTACAGAAAGGAAACCAAGGATCCTGGTGAACACCAAGTCAAATGTGAGTCAGTAATGTGCCCTTGCCACAAAGGAGGCTAACAGTATCCTGAGCTGCATTAGGCAAAGCATTGCCAGAAGGTTGAGATAGGTGATCCTTCCCCTCTACTCAGCACTGGTGTGGCCTCACCCGAAGTACTGTGCCCAGTTCTAGGCTCCTTAGTATAAGAGATACATAGACATATTGAAGAGAGTCAAACACAGGGCCACAGAGATGATTAAAGTTTTAGAGCATCTCTATTATGAGGAAAGGTTTTGAGAGATGCAACTGTTTAGCCTGGAGAAATCTGGGGGAGGGGATCTTATCAATGCATATTGATAAGGAAGGCTGCAAAGAAGACAGAGCCAGGCTCATTTTGGCAGCACCCAGTGAAAGAGTAATAAACAATGGACACAAGATGAAGCACAGGAGATTCCTCCTGAACATTAGGAAAAACTTTTACCCTGAGGATGGCTGAGCACTGGTACAAGTTGCCCAGGGAAGTTATGGATTCTCCAACCTTGGAGGTATTAAAAATCTGCTTGGACATGATTCTGGGCAACTGGCCTTGGGAGGACCTGCTTGAGCAGAGGAGGTGCACCAGATAACCTCCAGAGGTTCCTTCCAACCTCAGA
>VYZX01027403.1:9700-66946 GCA_013401335.1 Brachypteracias leptosomus | reverse complement strand
GGATAAGGCCAGGAACTTTTTGCGAATTTTAGGGGGGAACAGAATTGAGGCAGAAGAATGTTTGATCCTATCTTCAAAAAGGCCAAGGAGTACGTCCCAGGAAACTACAGGCTGGTCAGCCTCATCTCAATCCCTGCGAAGGTGATGGAGCAGCTAACCCTGGAAAGCACCTCCAGGTGCATGAACAGCAAGAAAATCATCAGGAGTATTCAACATGGATTCACCAAGAGAAAGTCATGTTTGACTGACCTGATAAACTGCTAGAATGAAATGACTGGCCTGATAGACAAGGGAAGAGCAGTAGATAATGCCTATCTGGACTTCAGTAAGGCCTTTGACACTGTCTTCCATAAGATCCTCCCAGACAAGCTGTTGATATATGGGCTGGATGAGCAGATGGTAAGGAGGACTGAAAACTGGATGAACAGCTGAGCTTGGGGGGTGGTGATCCAAGGCACAAAGTCTAGCTGGAGTCCACTAACTAGTGGTGTACCCCAGGGGTCAATACTGGGTCTGATCTCACTTTACGTTTTTGATTGGATTTGGATAATGGAGCAGAGTGTACCATCACCAAATTTGAATATGACACAAAACTGATACAAGTGGCTGGCACCCCAAGGGGCTGTGCTACCATCCAGATGGACCTCAACAGGCTGGAGAAATGAGTTGACAGGAACTTAATGAAGTTCAACAAGGCAAAGGGCAAAGTCCTGCACCCGTGGAAGAAAAACCTCATACATCAATGTATGCTGGGGTAGTAGTACATGTATATAGCAGCTTTACAGAAAGGAAACCAAGGATCCTGGTGAACACCAAGTCAAATGTGAGTCAGTAATGTGCCCTTGCCACAAAGGAGGCTAACAGTATCCTGAGCTGCATTAGGCAAAGCATTGCCAGAAGGTTGAGATAGGTGATCCTTCCCCTCTACTCAGCACTGGTGTGGCCTCACCCGAAGTACTGTGCCCAGTTCTAGGCTCCTTAGTATAAGAGATACATAGACATATTGAAGAGAGTCAAACACAGGGCCACAGAGATGATTAAAGTTTTAGAGCATCTCTATTATGAGGAAAGGTTTTGAGAGATGCAACTGTTTAGCCTGGAGAAATCTGGGGGAGGGGATCTTATCAATGCATATTGATAAGGAAGGCTGCAAAGAAGACAGAGCCAGGCTCATTTTGGCAGCACCCAGTGAAAGAGTAATAAACAATGGACACAAGATGAAGCACAGGAGATTCCTCCTGAACATTAGGAAAAACTTTTACCCTGAGGATGGCTGAGCACTGGTACAAGTTGCCCAGGGAAGTTATGGATTCTCCAACCTTGGAGGTATTAAAAATCTGCTTGGACATGATTCTGGGCAACTGGCCTTGGGAGGACCTGCTTGAGCAGAGGAGGTGCACCAGATAACCTCCAGAGGTTCCTTCCAACCTCAGACATTCTGTGATGTGTGATTTTAACACAGATTTTCTGGTACAGACAAGAATTTGGCTACAAGTTTTTGAAGAGCTCTAGAGAAAATGTGTGAAGATTTAAATGTTTGTTGTTGTTGGATATAATCAATAGTGTAGCTAAGCACCCTTCTAAATCAGTACACACTCAAGCTAAGAACTGGCCTAAACTGCAGGTGGGAGAAGGAAGGAAAGAAACTTCACAAACAAAGAATTCCCCTCATGTTAATGAGGGAAACACAGGTTTATCAAAACTCAGCTGAGTATTTTGGTGACCTCCTTCAATAGCCTCTTCTACTGCTATTAAATCAGATTTTAAATGAACAAGGAATAGAAATTCCTCATAATACTCATTCTAAAATTAGAAAAAAGGCTTAAAAACATGTTTCCACATCTAGTACATAGCCAGAGTATTTCATTATAGCAATCACAAAGCATTTGAAGAGAGATTCATTTAGGCCAGTGTTGAGCTGGTCAAAGGGGAGTGCAAAACTTAGGAAATACTTGTTATTCCTCTTGTTAAAATTAGAAGAGATTGGCATATTTTCAGACCATAGACCAATTGGTGTC
This sequence comes from Brachypteracias leptosomus, assembly GCA_013401335.1. Classification (NCBI taxonomy): domain Eukaryota; kingdom Metazoa; phylum Chordata; class Aves; order Coraciiformes; family Brachypteraciidae; genus Brachypteracias; species Brachypteracias leptosomus. The sequence goes on along the minus strand of VYZX01027403.1, from coordinate 64,928 downwards.
TTTGTTAGGTGTCCAAGAGCCTAAAGTTGTACTGATATAAAAGTGGTAAGAGTGAGAGAAAAATTCAACCTTAAAAGGAGAGATGGACCAAAACCACAGTGTTGAAATCATCAAAACTTCTCAGACCAAGTCTCTTGAGCTTAGTTTTGGAAAAGAGGCAGGTAAAACAACTTTTTGTCAAAATGACCTGAAATTTCAGTAAGACAGCTGATTCTGTGAGAATAGTTGGTTTTGCCTCAAAATATTGATGATTAAATATTTCATTCACACATTTTTTAATTTTTTTTTAAACTCTTCCCCTGGTGCCCTTCAATCTACTACTCTACAATATTTTATTCCAATAAAGTGCTCTTGGAAACAGGCTTTATGGGGGCATTGGCCCTTTCTGACATATTAATGAAGTACTTTGCTACAACATGATTACCTCCACTGAAGTGCAGTTAGGGCCTACTGTGCAGACTTCTCCTTCTCTGTGTTCTTTGTGTCAAGTTAGAGGATTTTTTTTTATTGGCAATATCCTGATTTACTTCTGAGCCATGTGGCACAACATGGGTGTTATGTGGCTGAGGCAGGGCTAGAGATTCCTGGGGAATCTGGGCACTGGGTCCCAGACCTTTGAGCCAACAAAGTCATTTTCAAAACACAATTTGGTATTTAAAAGACTCTAAATGAGTAGGATCTTAAAGAAGAAAAAATGATCATTTGCAAATTATTTTTTCATCTCAGCCTTTTCAATAAAGTCTGAAACAATTTCCTGTGGAGCTGGACTTCCTACTCTTGCTTACTTCCATTTTGGACACATGCATCCCAGGAAAAATAAATTAAAAGAATATAGCTTTTTGGGGTGCCTTTTCCCTGCTTCAGTTCTAGAGCATGCATAGCTAGCACAGGAGTGTGTCAGTAGGTGGGAACATGATGAATAACCTCTTAATCAGCTTACACTGACATATAAGATGGTCTGTTTTCACCGAGATGCAGGACACCTCAGGTCTACAGCAATGCTCAGCTTTCTTTGCATTTCTGGTGCTATGTGTGGCTCCAAATTGGTCCATGTAATAAAAAGTGTCTGTTGTATAGTAGGAGCTCTAAACCCATCCACCTACCTTTGCTGCAGATATTCTCTTTGAAAAGTTTTTAGGGTAAGTAGTAGTAGTGCAAGGGAAAGTAGCAGCAAGCAAGCTACACCCCAAGACAAAAAGGAATAGTCTGTGTGCCAGGCCTGTATTTCCTGTGGTTTCTCAATAGGAGGGGAAAATAATCTCCCACAGACCACCCCAAATCATCAAACCAGTATGAACTGTACTTGCTATGCCAAGAACCAGGCATCAAAGCTCAAGTGCTTACATATTCTATTAAGTGGTTTAATATTAGAGCAGGGAGACCAGGAAAACTGCAACCTTTCAGTTCCCTGAGGTCTCCTAAAGGCGGCCATGAGGGACAAAACACTGTATTTTTTTTCCTGTTCTTCTCTACAATATTAAACCACTTAATAGAATATGTAAGCTCTTGAGCTTTGATGCCTGGCTCTTGGCATGCCAGAGGCTTTGTTACATGTTTTTACAGTAATTGAAAGAAATATCCATCTGTAGCAATTCCATTTTTTAGCAAGCTGAACAGATTCTTGGGAGGTAGGAGCTGCAAACATATGAAACAGAATAAAATACTTTCTATCAAGCTGAATTCTTTTAGTTCTGCTTTTGAGGAAACAATCATAGAGGAGTGTTGTAGAACACTGGAGTCAGAGCTGGCATATTTGCAGCCTTGGTTCAAATAATGCTGCAAGCAGCCAGCCCTGGGGATGGTTAGAAACCTACCACACCATGTTCGCAGATAAGGCTGGGGTTATGTCAGCAGAATCTAAGTGTAAGACTGCAGCTCTTATTATCCAACTTAGTAGTTTCCTGAATCTCAATTGTCTGCTAACCAAATCTCATCCAACTTGTAGAGGTCTTTCCACCTTGTTACCCTTCACTCTGCTATGTTTTGTTTATATGATTTTGGGACAGCAATTTGTCTCCTGCTCTGTTTCCATACAGTGTGTCACGAAGGGCCCCTGATCTTGAGTTGTACAGAGTGCTATGTTACAATTAAGCAGCAATATTCAGAGAACAGCTATTCAGAAATCAGTTAAAATGAAAAAATGCAAAATGTTATAAGCAGAGGTGACCCGGTGTCTTGGAGAAGTAGGGTAAAAGTAAAATGGAACCTAGAATGAACCTACAGAAATTTGTAAAGTCAGAACCTCATAGACATTTGGCAAGGTGCTGAACAGGGAAAATTTCTTTGAATAGTAGAGAATCAAGTTTCCACAGTGAGGTTTGTTATGGCCTTTGAGAACTCAGAATTTTTACAGCTTCAGCAGATGGACTTCACCCAGGTAATATGTTATTTTTTTGGAACACAAGATGTGTGGTTAGCAGCACCCCCACCAACATCTTTCATTTCTGGAGCTGGCACTGTTGTCGGGATTGGCAACCAATTGCCTACGATGCGTGCTCACAGCACTGTGACATCCTGATGCAGAAAATATCACCATTCTGGAGCACTCCATGAACACTAGTTCCAAGCTTAATGACACAAAACTCCAAAAAAGTAAGGTTCATGCACCATCTTACCTATCTGCCAAAAAGCAGCAGGGATTTATTTGCTACTGTTTGCCCTGTACTATTCTCATCTGAAATACAGAGAATTACAGTGAGATTTCTCTTTTTCTGCCAGATATTAGAGTGAGCTCAGTTGTGTATCGAGCAGGGCCTTCCAGGTAGCTGAGCACCTCAGGGCAAAGAGAGGTGCTATAAGGCCATTCTGTTTGTGAAATCCATGAGGCTTTTATGAACATCAAAAGCCTTTGACTTTTTAGCTGCCTCCAGAGAGCATCTTTGATAAGCAGGAATGATCCCAGCAATGAAATGTCAATTGAGAGCATGTCATTTTGTGCAGCTACTCATCCTTTGTTTTTTAGTGCTATATTGAAATGCTGGCACATTCCATGGAGCGGACATCCAGCCTGCAGTAGTCAATACCACCAGAGAAATGGTGCTTTTGCTTATTCTTGCATTGCAAAGCAGGCCCATGCCCATAACAACCAGAGCTTTAAGAAAGGTGTATTTAGACTTTTTCCCTATAGTTTGCAACACCACAATGACAAAACAAAGAAAAAAACCCTTTAATCTGAAAAAGCTAGGCTTTTAACATCTCACTTTTAGACATATAGATAAATAGTTACTGCACAACAGAATAAAGATATTTATAAACAAAGCTTCCTTTGCTGACTATCTCTTTTCAGAAACAACCTTTTTTCCAGGCTTAGTTTCCATCAACTCAAAATCTGTGAATGTGCCCTTCCCTCACCATGAAGGTCTGGCTGCTGCCTGCTCACTGCCTTCTCAGCAGTCTGCTTGCAGAGCAAGTTCCCAGCTACTTGCTGCAACTGTCCCTGTCTGCTGCCCTGCCTCATCCTCTTGGCCCTGCACCTCTGCCACTGCTCTGCCCTCCAGGGAAGGCACACTCAAAGGTCCTGCCTGACCTAGTGCCTCTCCTCACAGGACAAAACACAAATGGAAAACAAGCAAATTAATCACTTCATGTCACAGGTGGCTTATAGCAAAGTGTCAGCAGTGACTAAAAAAGATCTGAGAATAGCTGTAAGTGTCTGGCAAAAAGAAAAAAAAAAAAGAAAAGAACATAATCTTTGATAAAAATGATGGAGGTCAGTAAACTGCAGCTAAAAATGGAAATCGCTATGAGATAAACACCAGCTGTTTTTTAAATCCTTCTGAAGCAGCATATGAGGTGAATTTCAGGTATTTAAGAGGACATCTGCAATGTTCTTGGAAGACATGCTGCCATAAAGGAACATGAGAGGAAGGAGGAATATGGTTGTTGCCAACCAGGGTAAATCATTATTAAAGTTTGCAATGGACGCCCAGATAGCAGGCACCAGAACAGTGCAATGGTTTGGCCTTAAAAATCATCTGGACACCAACTTTTTTTATATAGCAAGATGTAAAAGGTCCAGTTTCTGTGTTTTGCATTAGTAGGGGGGAAGTGAATAGAGAAAGCTGACAGCTGCCAGATGGCACAAATAGCTCCACATTACCAAGTACATTTCTAGTCTAAGTTTATGACAGAAGATTTGCAGTTTTGCAAGAGCTCAGCCTTCAGAAGTTACACTTAGAATTTCTTATTGTATGAATTGAGGTGACTGAACAGGTTTCCTGGCTTCCTCTAGAATATTTCTTATCTTTGTGGTTTCTGGCCATCAGCTTCAGTCCCTTGCTTAAGTGACTTTTGAATGCCATGTTATTAATCTTCAGTCCCTCTCACAGCTCCTGCATTCCTTCTCATAGCACCTCTTCAGAAAATGTTGATGTTTCTTAGGATTTAACTTGGCTACTGTTTCTCCCCCTATCTTTTACTGACTGGCATGAACTCCTGAAATCACCTAGGGCAGCCCCAGCAAGAAGGGTGTTGGTCTGCAGATGCTGTGGAAGAGAATTGGGTAAGGTCACAAGAAAGGACAGAGATTGTTTATATCTATCTTGCTATCAGTTCAGAGGCTTTCCACCTTCAGACAGATTCAAGAGACAAACAGAAATATTTAGATTGGAGTCTTAAAGTTACATTGAGCTAGCCTTAAAGGCCAAGAGAGCCAAGACTGAAGACTTCCATGACCAGTTGTGAGTGAAGATCCACTAGCATAAAAGGGAGAGGTAGCTTATTTGTGTACTTCTTCCTTTCTGGGGGTTCCTGTGTGTAATTCTACTCACCTGGCCAGCTAGAGGACAAAATTGTATTGCTGTAAGCCAGACTTTTTCAGGCAGAAGTAAATAGACCCTATATACTGATTAGTAGTAAGATGGAACCAGGAAACTTTTCTTCATATATAAAAAATCAATGCATGCTCTCTGTAGCCTAGAAACTTGCATAAGACCTCATTTTTGTTCTAAATTTTTCCTGCTTGTTCACCAGGTATGCACCAATGGGAAAAGAGGCTCAGCCCTGAGTTAGTTTTGAAGTTTCAACAGTACAAATGAAAATCTGTTTTGTGTCATCGGTATTAGGCACAGAATTCTTATGTCTGCAGTAATTGCCAAAAAAGTTCTGACTCAAGCTTTGTTGTGATTCTGATGTTTGCTAAATGTCAGTGAAATCAGATAACTACCCTTTCCCTAAATGTCTGTCCTCTCCCTCTGTCCAGGGGATGAACATATTGTGAGGGAGTTTTAAATAGAATGAGAGATGGGGAGTGCTGAAACAGCCACATGTACTTCAAATCCTTCTTATAAGAGCAGTTGTCTTTAACAGATTATTTTTGCTCATTGCATATGTACCTTTTCTAAGTACAATTCCCAATATGCTATTGCCTCTTTCTCAAAAAAGGCCATGCACTCAAGCCCAAAGTTATAGGAAAAGAAAATTTTCAACTCTTTAGAAGGCAAAATAAATCTTTCTTTGGGAACATAGCCAATCTGAGAGTTACTGCAAATAAAAAACAGACAACAACTCACTTTCTTCGGATCAGTGACACCTGTTTGCATGTAGACAGACCTAGTGTAACTGATGTGTGCAGATCTACGCACAAATGATACTATTATTTATAGAAGGGTGTACAATCCACTAGAAATCATCTCATAAAAGAGCAGACTTTAAAACCTCTGAAGAGGTTTTAGGAAGCCTCCAGATGCTTGGATAGTCAGCTAAATCCCTGGTCCACAAGAGCAGGATGCAGATCTAAAAAAATCAGGTTGTATTTTTAATTTTTTTATGCAATATCTCTTGCACTTGGCACCAAAAGAAGACATAATAAACCAAGAAAACTAAAGGAAAGGTTCAGTTCAGCTTCTAGATGTCCAAACTGGCACCCTTTCCCTAGAGGTGGTAAATGCAACTGGAGTCCCTCATGAGCTTTTCTACAACATGAACAGAAAGGTTTGCAAGACCAGGTCCAAAAGAATGAGGGTAGTTGATGCTTCATTCTCATCTGAAAGAACAGCATATCATTACTGACTTCCCTTTCTTTTTAGTATTGTTAAAAACTTTACATGTTAGTAAAAAAAAAATAAAAATAAAAATAAATCTATATATCATAGGGCTTGATCCTATATAAGGAACAGAAATGAATGAGTGGACTAAAGAAGGGTGCAGAACTGAGTTCTGACTGTGCAGTATTCATGCAAACATCCAAACACACAGCTATGCTTCTACCGCACTTGCATCTATTTACTATTCAGTACCATGATGTGTTCAGGTAGATGCTGCATCCTCCTTATTTCATCCCTCAAAGACCTTCTGCAAAGCTGTTAAGTGATGGAGAGCCCTTTTCCGTTAGTAGTGCTCTGTTCCACCAACATTTGCTGCTTCCATGCAGTGAGAAATACACTTGCCTCCCAGCTAGCACAATTTAAGTCTTATCACGTAGGTAAAGGCAGTCTCCTGGCAGTCAAAACATACATATCTTACTTTGCATTTTTCATGATACCAGTACCTGTGAACAGTTTCTTCACAGATTTTCAGATTTAATTACTACTGGCTTAGTTTACTTGAAATGCTAAAGTTGTCAAAAAAGAAAAAAGGGCAACTGAATGTGAATATGAGAAACAACTGAGGGGTTTTGCTGGCCTTTCACTATTTCTCCATTAGATTCAGTTGGACAGTTTTTAGAATCAGATTTTCAAGGAAGCTCAATGATTCAAGAGCCCTAGGTCAGCCAGTCTGGGTTAACCTGCAGTACCTGGTGGAGCAGGAGAACACTGGTGCTGACTGCACTGGCTCTGGAAGCAGAATAAGCACAGCTCTGCCAGTGCACTTCTGCCTTGACCTCAAAACCCAACTAGGGAATGAGTGCAGGGGCAGTGCTGAGCCAACACAGCTACCCTAGGCAACTAATCCAGCTGAATGCCCAATCCACACTCTCCTGAGCATGCAGGTTGACACTCAGCCTGGCAGTGCATGGTGGATTTCATTTTGGTTTTTTACTGTACTCTGAGTCTACAGAGCTTCAGCGCTACGTAGGATTTAACACATACAGCAAGGCACTAGAACAAAGGGCCATGCCCAGAAAAGTAATGAATACATGCTGTCATAACATGACAGTTAAAGTAACCTCTCTGCCCCTGTGAAACCTTCTGTTTCTTCAACCTCCTCAGCACATATGCTTTAGCAGCTCAAACTCACTCCTGCACTGGTAAATATGTATCATCAACTACCCTTTGACTATTTTATGCTAACAGAGTCCACATCCCTGCTGGAAAACATAACGCCATTTCGTTTGGTTTAATAAGTTTAAAGAGGGTTTACTCAGCTGCAAGCAATACCACTGGATGTTGCATAGTGTATTTTTTACCATCTGACCACAGACACAAAAACCAGTACACAAAGGGGAAATTTCAGAAGTGTAATTCCTGGTTTTCTTCACTCTACAACAAATGTCTTTCAAGAGTTCAAGAAGTGCTGAGTAAAGAAGCAACTTTAAGGTAGCCAACAGAGAGTGATCAAGATTGGGTTTTTTTCCCCCCCACAGAAGGCAGTTAGTATTTCCCTTACAACTGCTGTATCATTCACAGAGCAAACTAAGCCTATGGAAGATGTGTCTCAGGACTGAGGACCTAGAAGTCTACAGGCCTCATAGCAGAAATCAGAGCCAGAACTCAGGACTCTGGCAAGGCATCAGTTCTATAATTTTGAGGAAAATAAAAACATTTGCCTGATAAAGGAGTGCCAGAAGACTGAGGTGATGTTTGTTAATTGAAGCACTTATTCTAAAAGGAACTCAGACCAGAATTCAGAGTGAGAGTCAAAACCAGTGCACACTAATATGTGGTTTATGTAAGCCACTCTCATGCTTTAGACTGGACACGTTTCTATTTGGTACAGGTGAAAACAGTATTTACATCTGTGCTTTTCATAGGAAACAAAACAAAGTGTTCAAAACCTAAATCCATTCTACCATCCAGCCTTTGCAAAGACTTTGGTGACAAATCTTTCTGAAATGGGTGCAAGTATTCCATGATTCTAAGAAAAACCTTTAGCCCTCCTCCACCACTCTCAAGTCTCAACAACTTAGTTGTCCTGGAGAGGATCTGAAATGATAAAATTCAGTAAGACCAACCTTTCAGCAATGCTATTTCAAGGAAAAGTTGGTACTTTTTTTCCCTAAATCAGTTCGGTAACATATTTCAGCATGAACAAAAGGGTGTAATTCATAGCTCCTTTTTTATTCCCTCATGTCAAAATGCTATCTTACAAAAAGAAATTGATTCTGCAGAGTACACTTGTTGAAAAAAACCTGACCATTTGGATAGAATTAAAGAATTGCTGGACCCTCGCTCCAGCCAAACCTTTTGAGCCGCAGCAGCAGTTGTGTGCCAAGGCAAAATAAGTTTGCCTTATGTGATGCACACTGCTTTGCTGAAGTACTAAACTTACATATCCCAGCAATCATAAGATATTCTCATTGAACTTTGAGAAGAATGTGATTGTGTCAAATAAGAATGCAACCCTGAGGCCCTCTGTGGCTCTAGTTTCAGTTCTAGTTTCAGACTAGGAGCTTTAGCCTGAAATCTTTATTCACACATGCATACAGTAAAATATTGAATCAAACTGCAAGTGTATTTTCTTCCCACTTGCCCTTTTCATGGGCAAGGATCTCAGATAGGCTTTGAATAAGCATTATGAAGCTTTTCAATTTAACAGTCTTAAAATGTCCATCTCTGCCACTGGAAGGCATTTGGAGTAAGGATTTCAGGTCCTTTACACTCCAGACACAGAGACCCACACACTCCTGCAGGATAACGAATCACCACAGCCAGCTGCATCCTGTAATCCTGTGCAACTGAGAGCACACAGCAAACACAAGGCATGAGTTCACTGAAACTGAAAGACAAAACAACTCAAATTACTTTATTTGCTTCAGGACGGGCAGCTTCATGCTGCCTGTAAGTAGGGCCAGTTAAAGCACAATAACTTATATTCTATCACAGATAACATTTCAGCCAGAAGCTCTAAGGCTTTGGGGAGGTTGATCTCTGACCTGCAGGAGGTGTACTTCTACTTTTAAAAGGCTTGACATTTATCTGGATTGGTTGTTTCTAATAAACCTGGCATTTGCATCCCTCACACTTAACTATTGAGCTAATTAGAAATTCATGACAGCCCAATAAAACTCATGTTAAAAGGACATGAGCAGCCCTCACAATAGTACTGTTATGCTTCAACACGACCATCAGGTTAGTTTTAACTAAAAAGTAGAAGAGAATCTCTTCTCATCCTTGGAAACCAAGCTGGTTTTTCACCGAGATTTAAAACATTAGCCTGAGCCAGATACTGAGCATGGGAAGCCTGATTGTGGATGATTTGTATCAGACATTGCTATTACAGCCCCAGCACAGGCTCCTAGAAAGACCATTGTCAGACAATTTTCAGTATAGGCAGGCTTACTTACAGTTTAAGTGCAACACAGGCAATACAAATAATAGTGAAAGCTTGCTGAATGNTGGCTTCAGAGCTCAAACCCAAATTCCCACTTATCCCATGGCTGTAATTGTCCCTCCCCAAAGTTGAAGACAGATACACACACAGGTAATGACTACCAGTGCTTTCACAAGTACCTGTGTAAGAAGCAGCTATCACCACACTAGTTGCAGTTTCTACACACCACATGGCAAGTGCACCATCTAGTCACAGCATTGCTCACTGCCATAGCCTGATAAAGCACCTTACAAACATTCAAACACACACTGTCCATGTTCAGACTACCCCTTTTATTTGTTTTTAATAAAATTTTTAGATTTGGAGGCAGCAGGAGACAGGTATTATACACAATCACTTGGATTAACTGGAGCTTTATAGCAAATGTGGTTGGAGCAAATGTGGGCAGAACTTTGTGGGCAGCCTTAGCTGGAACTTTTTCAATGGAAACTCATTCGTTTGCAAACTCAGCACTGCCCACAAGAAACAGAACATATGTAAGTGTTTATTACGTGAATACATCTGAAGACCTATTTAGGCTGATAGTTTAGTGCTCCAACATTTGTACCACAGGCTTTAATAACATTTTGTCTCCTCTACATCAAGTTCTTCCAAGGACTGGAGGAAAAAACAATCAACAAAGAACCCTTTTAAGGTACAATTGTTTTTTGAAAGAATTACATCATGGTCCTATTCAACAGAACAACACTATTTTTGCCTGTAGTTTGGCAAATCAGGCTAGAGACAGCCCATCAACACCTCAAGCATTTAGCTTAGTCTTTGCTGAACAAACACAAGCTACCACCAATCCCATTTCAGCCTCCTCACTTCCTAACTCTCTTTAAACTGGGAAATGAATGGTAGGCAGTCATCTGCAACAGGATGGCTAGTTCTCCATCATCTTGTAGTGGTCACACATGGCCTGCCTCCTGTAAGCAGTTGGGTAGAGTATCACAAATCTAACCAACACATCTCATGGAGAGCAGAAGAGAAGAAAAAGTCTAATTCCCAGCTTCTTCTAGCTATGCCACCTACTTAGATTTCCTCCCCTGCTTCAAGCTAATCGTGCCTGCTAGACTGACAAGGACTTTGAGGTTCATTGTTTCCAGGTTAACTGGGTGGCCTTCATTCCTCTTCTGTCTTGGGGCTCTGTGCAGACCATCCCACCACACTGGTTTACTTCACATCCTCAAAACAAATGCTTGGATTTACCATTCCATTGTCTCTACGTTAGGCTACTTCTTTTCCTTCTTTTTTGTGTCCCTCTGCTAAGTAAGACACATAACGCCCTTTGCTAAAATTTTTACTGGATTATGTCTGCATTGATTTGTGCATGAGCTTTCATTCTTAAGTGCTCTACCACCACTATATTTGTTTGCTTTTATTCTTATTTAATACACATCAGCATGTAGTTAGTTTCAAAGATAGATGGATTCGAGACACTAATATGTATAGTGTAAAACAAACCCCTTTACACACAATGTCATACTTCTGCAAATCGTATCAGTGAACATGATGACCCTGGATCTACCTCCTTAGGAACTGGAGGGAGCTACTAAAAAGCCATTTGCATGTCACAATTTTCTAACTTGGCCAACAGAGTTAACCATCTCTAACCTTTCTTGTTGGCTTCTCTGGAGAAGAAAGGCTTGAGGCCAGGGGAGAGCCTGAATTTTTTTTGCACCCTTTTTCACTGATTAGTACCTTTGTTTGGTGAAGAACATGACTGTAAGATAGAAAAGGGAAAATCTCCAGCTAAGATCAATGCAGAATCTGGGTAGTAATGAGCAAAATATCAAAAGGGCTGATATTCAAAAGGAAGACAAGACCCCTAGGCAACAGCAGCAGTCTCATTGAAAGCATTGGACAATTCCAGGTTTCTGGAGCAGAGAACAGGACTGAGCCTGCAGGCAGCTGTGGAGATCAAACCTAGCAGCTTCTCCCTCTTAGCTCCCCCAACCTCAGATGTGCTCTATAAAGCACAAACTCAGATCTCCCCTGATGAGCTCATCTGTTAGTGGTATAACAGCCCTGCAGTTGTCCAAAGAAAAACTTCACATCAGACTTGTCGCTTTATGGCTCTATCCCACCACTAAATCCACACGTGACTTCTTATGCTTTCATCTCTGGCTTCCAGGCAGTCTTTGTTCTCCCTCAGAAAGGAGGCATCACTAACTCTTTCTTGGGCTCAAAACTACAGGGATTGCTCCAACACCTCCTGAATACAGGCTGCCTCTCATATCTCTCAGCAATCCAGGCTCCCAGCCATCAGATCAATCAGATCTCTGTAGTCCTCTGAGTCCCATTATTTAGGAAGAAAACTAGGCACAGGTGAAAGTTGGGGCTTAAACCCCTTAAAAGCTTACGTTTGCCCCATGATAAAGTGCAGGACTCCCAAAATACTTCCAGTAATTTAAACACTGGAAGGTAGAATGGAATAACTCCAATGAACTCCCCATTTATTTAGCCTGTCAAAACATTATGTTTTCAGCAGGGAATAGTTAGATGCACAACTCCCAGCATGTTGTGAGATGCTTGTCACTGCTCTGGAAAACCTAGTGAAGTTCTAGCCTTGAGCTTTATACAAAAAAGATTTTTAAAAATTAAAAACATTTTCCCCCTTCCAATTTGAACATCTTTGAAAGTCAGCAAGACAGAGGCAGGCAAATCAAAATTTTACCACATGGTGTGGGGAGCATGAGAATCAATGTGAGATTGCTGACAAAGTTGCTGCACATGCCCTTTTGGGTTGAAAAAAAACTACACAAATAAAATGCAAGATTATACTAGTATACCAAGAACTTTCCACTTACCTGAATTTGTATAAATTATTTTCTTGTTTTTTCTTTCTTTGTTCTTAATTTTCTCTCAGTGACTGTTCATTTAAGCTATCTTAAGTCATATAGCTTTGTTTATAAAGTGCATACTGTCTGTGTTTGATCTACTAAAAGCCATGCACAAGTTAGAAGAATGGATGAATTTTGCCTGCCACAGATAGCACACCAAAATCCAGCATTACTTATGAATGTGTAGATGTGCATATGTTGATGTATGATGGCAGAAGATCCAACCCTGGTGTTCTTATCGCAGTAACCTTTTCAAAAGTATCATTAACCCCACGGGTCTGTAAAAGTCAGGCCTCTAGTCTCCAGCTTAGTTTCAGAGGACACCAGTAATTCTGTTGGTGAAACACTACTGGCTTTCTCTACTGATGCGGAGGTGGTTTAGGTTTTGCTGCAGCTCACCAGGCCACGAGCAGTAGTTACCTACAGGCAAAGAACCACGGGCATGTTTTCATTCTCCATTTTTGCCCTTTTCCCATTAACAGTCACTGGGGTTGGGTTACAATCTTCCCGATGCAAAATGCAAAGAGGACAGAGTTTGAAGAAGTTCAAATGGTTCTGTGTTCAAATGCTGCCATCAAGTGGATATACAAGGTAGAAGGTTGCAATTAATAGCAAGGATATCAGGAAAGTGGATAGACTAAGACAGTATTTTTGTTCTAAGTTTCATGTGGAAAAATGTTATAGAAATATTTCTGTTCTAATCAGAACTTCTAGTTAAGCCTGGCTCAGTCCCTCTTCTTTATATTATACCACCTTCATATTTTAGCATCTTTAAAGTTTCTCAGACTTGCCTCTGAGAGATGATCAACATAAGGATGTTGCCCTATGCCTATGAAATTTGTCTAGATTGATAAGGATAAGGACTACACTATGCTTTGTACTCCCATGAACTTGTCCGAGACCCTGACTCACATATGAGCTCCAGCAAAGGTCTTCCATCTCAAGGACCTACAGGGGAGTGAGATGGAAAAAGTATCTTTTCGAGCTTTAGAGCTAATGACCAAAATTAAATAATTCATTGGTTTTCTTCAAATCCCAGAGCAGCAGTTCAGTTTATATTTGAGTCTGAAACACTCCTCTTGTCTTGTTAGCCCCTTGCAAAGTTTTAAAAGAGCCATATACTCATTTCCTTCACAAAATATAAGAAAAAACTTCAAAATATTACTTGATGTTATTAGAAGACAGTACAATCTGGCCCATCTTTGTGGGCCTTAAGTACTGGCTCCAATATGGGTTGAGCAACCATAAGAGTCTTCTCTCAAGACTCTTCTTTCACCTAAACCAGGCAGATTTGGATATTTTCCTGGGCTGCATGACATCCAGGATCAGAGACTTGTCCATGGCTCATTCACAAGAAATGCCTAGTAAATGAGATGTGTTCTGGAAAATCAACAGTGCATGCATAGTACGTGTGCAATAATTTAGTGTGCTCTGGATGCATATGCACATAGTTCTGCCAGAAAAGTCCTGGGTTAAAAAAAAAAAAAAAAAAGAAAGAAAAAAAGAGTCCTATATACATAGCAAATTGTTTTGCTCTTAAGACTTTTATGGTAAATAAACTTTCCAAGGCAGAGGCAAATTTGAAAACTTGGAAATGGAAGGACATAGTCATGAACAGTATCGTACTTGGGAGGTACAATCTGGACCATTGTCTTCAGTGATGGTTTGTATATGTTCCTGCAGCCAGGTTCTCAACACTGCTTCACTCTCAAAAGCTGAAAGTCTATTTTAAGTAGGAATAATACCATGGTCCCTCTGGAGCTAAGCATTTCTTTGAAATCAGAACTCAGGTTTATCAAGTCAGAAGAGCAAATTAGCTGGGCTGTTGTGGAGGTATCAGCAGATGGTTTAGCACTTGCAAATAGAATCCTTATTAACCAAAAGCAATGCATGCATTATTTGCTCAGAGACAGACACAAAGGATGGCAGTAAAAAGAAAAGCCATGCATGTATTCTCTATTCAGACATCCTTGTCCAGAATTTGGTGATTACTACTTCATATGTTCTACTTTTACAGCAGCCAGACCTCTTCCTCACTGTGGCCATGAAAGAAAACAAAAACAAACAAAAAAGCCCAGAAAAACATCCACACCCTATCTCTAAAATCCTGATCTTTGTGGAACATCTATGGGTCTTTTTTTGTTAACATAGCAGGAACAGAGGTTAAGATGGCTCAAAGGAAAATGGTTAAAACAAAACCACCTTTTAATATATTCTCCTATAGCTTGGGGACAAGAAGGAGCTCCTGTCCTTAAACTGTTCCGCTGTCCCTGCACATTCCCAAACCTTATTTATTTTTTCACAGGCAGTAAGGCAGAGGTGGGGTTTGAGACTCAGACTTCATTGCTTGACTAAAGAAGAGCATTCAGAAATCAAAAAAGTAAGAAACAGCAACATTGATTGGCACCTCTGGCAATGGGTGTCATAGATATGTTGTTCTCTGTCCATTAATAAAAAGATATGTAGAATAAACATAAAATTGACACGACATCAATGTTCTTTGTTTCTTCTCTGCCTTTATGTCAATGTTTCTGCACAATGCTTGTTTTAAGTGTCTTGCTTCGGGGACCTGTTGCAAGCTACTGATTCAAACACTACAGCCTTCTAAAACTCAGATCTTTCTTATCATCCCAGTTCTGTGTCATGTAGTGTCCCACCTTACACCTATTCATTATGCTAACAACACAGATATGTTTAATTCTTTTCTGGAACAGAGAAGCTAAAGACAACTATTATTTTTTTTCCAGCCTTTCATTTTTAAGACAACACTTTTTCCCTTTGGAGAGTATAGCAGGACAATAACAGCCTTCTATACCATTCATTGCCACCAGCACCGACAGGAAGGATACTAAGAAATGAAATCTGTGTTTTTTTCCATGCTCAGCTACTGGCTTTTTATTCAAAGAGACTCTCTTGTCTACATAGGAAGAACTACACAGCGATGGAGGAGCTGCCAACTAGGTCACTGTCATAGGTTAACCTCTGATGACAACTGAACACAACAAAGCCACTGCCCACTGCTCCCTCCCCCATCCTGTGGGAGGAGAACAGGGAGGAAAAAAAGTGAAAATCCCATGGGTTTAGAAAAGGACAGTTTAGTAGAACGATTCAAAGAGAAAAAAACAACAGTAGTTACAATAATAGTAATAAAAATATTTTCTATATTTTTATTATTGCATAATTTTAATATTATATATAATATACATAACAAGTGTTTTTCTATAATTTATATAAGGCAAGTGATATAAATTGTGAGGCTCTACCTGGTACTGGAGATGCGATGTCCCTGCTCCAGCCACACCAGGAAGCCACTCACTGGAAACAGGTGCTCCTTCCTAGGGCCAGCCCTCCCCTTATGTAGCAGACTTGAGGTCAGTATGGCCTCTCCCAGCTGCAGCCTCTCCAGCTGGTGTGAACATTAACCCTATCCTAGCCCAACCCAGGGCAGTCACCATGGCCAAAAATCATGCGACAGTTTATAAATATGAATTTTAATTACCTGGATTTTGTATTTTAAACAGAAGCTTTGTTACTCGAAGCCTTGCTCTGGCGTAGAGCAGAGGAAGCTCTAAGGACTTGAGGGAGTCTTCAAAGGGAGGGGGAAGGTGCAGAGCTGACTCCGGAATTTAATCACCAATTCCTAGCAAGTATCTACAGTTGCAACTGGTTTTGAATCAAAGCTGCAGGCTACCCAATGGAGTTATTCAATGTTTCTGATTATCTCCAAATTGGGCCAAAATGTACAATACTGAATTTCATGTTTAAAATAATTTTAAAAGAAATGTGTAAACTCCCACAGCTCATGTTTCATGGCTTCAAATTCAACATTGCTTACCTGGTTTTACCTTCATCTGGATTTCAAGGTTAGTCATCTTCAGTAAGGCTGGTTGGAAAGTTGCATTTGATGAATATTTCTCTTCTCAAGTTGTGAGAAAGAGCATCTGTTTCCTTTAAAATTTTCATCTTGCTAGAGATCAACACTTTCCACAGCAGTATCTCATCACCATTTTTCCCATTAGCTCTAACCTTTGCATTATATTGTAATGCTATTGTCTGTGTGAATATTCTCAGCAATACAGCAAACTTGCTATATACTCATAGCAATTAAGAAGAAAACCTAGGGTAATGACCTATATGTGCTTTAAGGCTGGGTTTTTATTTAAAAAAATCATTACTGGATTTGAGAATAGCATAAGCTGCTAGATGTTCCTATCTGGGGTGGCTGGGGAAGTAAATTGTTACCCAAGAGCAGCTAAAGGCACCTTTAGACTTTGCAATTCAAAGTGATTTGGGTTTTTTTGGGAGGGGGTGTGTGTTTTTTGGGTTGTGGTTTTTTGGGGGTTTTTTTGTAAGGGAGCAGTCAACCTCAGGCTGCCCAGTAAGGCAGCAAAGCTGGGAGACCCAGAAGGGTCATGCCCCAGTGTGGGACATACCGTCACCCAACTGGCACTGGTAGTGGCGTCCATCAACAGTTGCAGAAACAGCAGGTGATGAACCAGGTCCAGGGTCCACCCATGGTCTCCAGTCAGGAGCAGGAGACAGGGTCAGAAGCAGGGCTGGAACACAGGTCACAAGAATCCATTCAGCATTACTACATACAGTACAGGTCTGAGGTCCATCCAGAAAGCAGTGATAGAGACCAACACTCCAGCATAGCTCAGATTAGGATCAATAAATAGACCCAGGCTGACTTGAATGGGCTTGTTGGCAAGGGATGGCTAAAAGCCCTAGGTGAAGCTCCTCAGGAATATTAAGACCAGTTAATGCCCTCAGATAAAGCCATAATGATTTTATGGCTTTCATGAGCCTTTGCCTGTTTGCCAGTGCTGTCTTTGATTCTTGAAAGTCTTGTCCCCTCCTTGAAATACGACAGAGAAAAAGCAGAAACAAAGAATTAAAAGCGGCTGTCCTCTTTCAGGTGACACATACTAGATTTTCATTTCTCTCCATGACATAGGCATGAAGGATACTTCTCTCAGCAGAGTTCTTTGAGGAATATTTATAGAAAAGTCAGAATCAGATTCTTTACATCTCTTCTAGGTCTCTAAACAGAAAGCATGACCAAAGGCATTGCACACTTTTCTATCTTTTAAAAATAGATAAAAAGAACAATTTATAGAGGCAGCACCGCAAGCGACAAGAGACCTCTAACCTGAAATCAGTATCACAAAGACCTGTAAGATTCTATAGAAGGAGTGATCTATTTTATAAGTATGTAAAAATAGCAAAACTGACTAGATAGGTGAGACACCAGTGTGAATTTGCTCCTGTTGATGACAATCTCTAAAGCCTTTATCACACACAGTATCAGAATTAAGCAGTTGTTGCAGACTTTGCTGTAACATAACATTGACGAACAAACCATTGTAGCCCTTAATTGCTGTTTATTAAAAAAGGCATTACTGAGTAGTTTACAGGTACTGTATTTGCTAAATAGACTATGCACAAGACAAGAAAGCTGCAATACAGTTCCAGTGGTAAATTACTTTTTATTTTACAAAAATATAGCTGCCTTGAAAAGAAATCACATTAACATTCTCTTTTCTTCAATCTTGTGGGGTTTTTTCCCATTTATTTTGGGGAATGAGAAAATCCTTAGCAATACAGATACATTATATTTCTCCATTACCATTCAGCACAAGCTACAGCAAATGTACCCACAAACACTGAAGTCAACCACAGGCAGTAATTCAATACATATTGCTATGAAAAGTTGCAAGTTGTCACTTGGCTTTCAAGAGTCTAGATAGCAGTATAGTTCTTAGTGTAATTAGTCAATTTGATCTTCTCTGGGAAGATAATATTAACTGAGAGGTTTTCCCCATTGTTAGATTTCAGGAAAAAGTTCTTTTTCTTGCGTAGGAGATGACTATATTTGGCATTAGCAAGCCACATTTCACATTTTGAAAAAAACACAATCCCGGTTGTACCCAAGACAACAAGACATGTAAGCAAGCCCAGTACAACAAAGCATATCACCTGGCTTCTACTCAGTAAGGGATCTGCATTTTGGATTGTTTCTTTCATTGTTATTTTGAGGATTTCTTGTTGTTGATGTGCTGATCTGTGACGAGCTTTTGAGGGTGGCTTGTAATTCTGCACATGCTTTGTCTGCATATTCACTTCAGAAAGACTTGTGTTTTTGCTGGGATGTTTGCAGGTCACACCAACGAATTCTGGTTTACAGATGCATTCAAATCCTCCTTGGGGATGTTCACTACATGTCCCTCCATTCTCACATGGGCCACTGGCACAGAATATAACCCGGCTGCTGCAGAGCTTTCCTGTATAGCCATGGGGACAAAAACAACTGAAACCCACACCAATATCTGTACACGTGCCTCCATTTTCACATGGGTTGGGTTCACAGTCATCTCTATCTATTTCGCAGAAGTTGCCAGCAAAACCAGAAGGGCACAGACAGGAAGCATGGGCTGCAAAACCATTGTCATCAATGCATGTTCCTCCATTCTGACAGGGAGAGCTAGAATAGATAACAAACACATAGACAGAATTGAATTAAAGTCCAAAGAAAGAAGCTATTAGGAAACAATTTATATAATAAAAGGAGCTGGTTTTCTTTAGAAGAGCCAATTCCAAATGCAAATCCACTGAAGTCAATGAAGTTGAATCAAGAATGAGTTTGTTCAACAGTTTTGTCAATACAGATTATAGTAGCTTCTGCCAACCCTTCAGGTAGGACTAGTACATCAGTATATAAATTCAACCTGAAGAGCTGTGAAAAGATTTTAAATTTTTTCAAACATTTATTCAAATTAAGCTTTCCAGCATTTCCATACGCTTAGAGCTATTTAGCTGAGCAACTACTCAGACAAAACTGAACAAAGACACTAGCAGCATGGCTTTCTTTTCCACCTGATTATTCATAAGATAATCTACGTATTGTACTGGCAAGGCAAAAGACTTTGCCATAGCAGCTAGATGTAAAGCTGATTGTTTTTATTCTGCCTCTCCAGTGCTCCATAACACAAAAAAATTAGAAGCAAATAGATACATCCCTGCAAACTGCTGTTCAGCAAAAAAAAAAATTGATAAATACAATAAAAACTATAAATGGGATCATTTCAGCCTTGGCAAAAGACAGCTGTAATGTGAGAACAGGACCATAGAAAGTCAAGTATTTCTGCAAAACCTTTAAGAACTCAATAATTAATAGCCTGATATTATGATGTACATGATATAAATTCACTTAGACACCTTTTTTTTACCTTTGCAATATAACTGTACCTTACTGAGTGTAAGGCCAAAAGACCGGGCCAGCCATTGATGGAAAGGCACAAATGTGCCAATTCAGTGGAGCTATGCAATATGGGCTTGGTCTTTTAGCCAGCCCCATTGGCAGAAAAGGGACTGTGGGTCACAGGTTTAAAAATAAATCTCAAAAAATACTTTCATGGCAGTTAATTAAGTATGAAAAAGCTTTTAAAATTTACCTTCTAAAAATGAGTAACACTTGACAAAGCTTGCAACAAATCCCTCTGACAACAACAGTTTCCCTCATACCTACAAATCTCTGAAGACATACAGCATAGTACCAGTACATAGTTCAAAAGTTCAAGCTGCTATTTAAGGGTTACATTTCCAGGGGAAGGTCCCAGGGGTAATGAACATCACAGCTTCATGAATGCTGACGTTCCACACATGCAGTGGTCAGTAGCAATCGGACATTATGGATTACCATAGTGGGACACTGAAGACAAGACTGTTTTGGCAACGTGTAGAAGTATGAGCCCTCATGGGCAGGTTGACATACAGGACTTTCTAGGGAAATAGAAATAAATTGCTGAAGAATGTAAAGTGTAAAATTTTTCTGAATCTTTCAGAAGTGTAAACAATTTAAATAAACAGTGTGAAATATGCAGAATTTTGAAAATTTTCCTTATTTATTACTAACACTGAGTTGCATTTGCCTAATTTTAATATGTTTAAAGTTAAAAAGTATTAATATTAAAAGTGTGAAAATATTAATATTAAGCTCCTTTAATAGATTCCATTACTTTGCATTTTTGGCAAGGTGTGGTACATGAAGAATGAGTTATGGAAACATGGACGTACTAATTCTTTGCTTTCCAAATATTCTGCTTTGATTTTAGAAAGTACTGCTTGCTGCTCTGCTTCAGAGCAAAACTTCAAAACATCAGACAAATGTCACTAATGCAGATACATCTGTCTGATTTTATAAACTAAACAGACTAGAACAATCACTTTAATTTGCTAATTGTCTTGGTTCCATCTGTGAATATTAACTAAGGAGCCAACAGCAATGCCGGCTACTAGTATCAACATTGTTAAGACAGGAACTGAGAGGAAGTGAGAGGTGAATGAGATGACGTCATATGATGCAGTCTCTTTCCAGGACGTGAGGTGCACACTCTGGTGGACTGTGAAGTATTAGGAGCCACAGAGTGCTTATGCTGAGAACAGTTGTCTTTTTGAACTAAAAACAGATTTGCAAAGTCTGCTGCTCATTTTTCCTGAAAAAGATACAACTTCCTAGAGAAAGAGAATTGCTGTTTCAAGTATGTTGTTTCCTTAAGAAAAACTGCTCATAATTTCCAGACTAGTTTGTGAGAATTCAGTTCGAACACAGAGTACCATCATAAAAATGTAGTTTCAGTGATTTAAAACCATGAGGATTTTAATGAAGTACATGGAACTAATCTGTGTTATTTCATTGATGCTGTACCTCACCTTTCTTTGGGATAGTTAATATACCTCTACGTTGAATTACTGAAATATTTGCTCTACAGATGAAAAGTGGAGAAAGCAAGCTATTCACATCCCCTATGTTAGGCAAGTACATTGTATGTCATTCAAGGCACTTGCAAAGAACTTAAATTTCCTCATTGTCAATGAAGAGAAATGGGCAAATCAGAGCTGCTGTTCTTACTATTGGTGTATGCTTTGTATGCACTATTATCTCTCACTACAGGTGAGAACATAGGATCAGAGGTTACTTCATTTACTGAAATCATGGAAAGGCATAAATTCACCATAACAAAATCTGCAAATTATCACTTTTAGTACACAAATTACACACACAGACTCATTATGGTAATCTGCAAATCTTTACGATATGAATAGATCAGATTCATCAAGTTTGATAAAAGCATCAGCAACTAGCAGAAGCATATATTTTAGCACAAAGATACTTCCACTTAGCAAAGAATTCTGAATAATAGTCAGAAGGAGTGTGGATTTTAAATCATACATCATAAATCAATATTTACCCATTAATAATGCAGGGTCCTTTTTTAAGATGGCAGTTTTTTCCTGTAAATCCCTGGGCACACAGACAAATAAATCCTCCATCGCCAGTCTCAATGCATGTTGAGTTGTTGGTGCAGGGCTTTGCAGAACATGGGTGAATATCTGTTTAAAAAACCAATCAGAGCTCAATTAATCAAATGAGAAAGAGTCAGTAAACAGTATATAATGCTTCAAATAAAATATCACTTTAACGGTCCTCCATCCTGCATTTTATAAATTTCAATTAATTCCTCCCTCTATTAAAATGGAGTTCAGATTGTTCAACTATTGCAAGCACTTTCAGCTTGTTTCCCTCTTCCTAGCTCCCACTTGTAAAATATGTTTGAATTGTTCCTGTCTATAAATAAGTAATATTATCAATAAAATATTAGTAGGGGAGAACTATGCAGTCTACTCATCCTTTTAGAATCTTGGCTTCTCCATTAGCAGAATTCTGATGAAGCAATCAGGAATTGGGAATTCTCCTTGCTCCATGCCCAGAGCCTATAATTATGTGCTTATGAACGAACATTTCATAATAATGGAAATTAGCAAGTTGCAAAAAATCTCTTAAAATTTCATTTTTTGGCTGGGCCGCATCCAACCCTTACATAACTGTACCAGAAGAGAGAGCTGTATGATGTCTGGACCCAAAGTCACACATCTCATTTTCTTTATGATTTCCCTGCTGAGCCATTTCCCACTCAAAAGATTACTAAATTTTAAAAAATAAACAAACAAGTGCATATTTTAGCCATCTAATGGAGCAGCTGCAAAGAAGTGCTGACTGCCTCACACACACACGTGCTCACACACACTTTCTAAGAAGATGAAAAGGCATTTAAGGGCATTTATATTTTACTTCCCACAACATAACATGCAAGTTACATGATATCACGAGGTACTGCAAAATTTTAACCACAGCAAAACATCTCAACAGCCTTAGCTTTCAAATACAACCTTGCCTGGATAAGAAGCTCTATTTTCTAATGTATTAGCCTATTCTCACAAAGACAACCACTTTGCATGTACTTTTTGAGCATAAGCTCAAATTTTCACAAGGACCAAAATAACTTTGAATGTTAATGAATGAAAATGCCACCCATTTTCACAGGCTTTGAAGACAGGTAATAAAGCACGAACTCTGGTGCAAGAGCAAGGAAATTCTCTGAAATATATATGGATAGGTATGTGTGTATAAATATATATACATATACACATAAATTACTGTAATTTGTATCAAGAACTTAAAACAGAACTTAAAAGCTTGTAGGAACATACACTTTTAAAACATAAATACTAAACAGTCCCAACTAGCCCATTCTCTCGATTTTGTCTAGTTTGCCTCTCAAAGGCCAATACTGAGTCTGAGACGTGTCCCCTGAAGTCAGGGGCACACTAACATGACCATGCAGGCACAGTCAGAGATGACAGATAAGCCTGATCTGATTTAGCAAGGTGGATCATTTTTTCTTGGAAATAAATTGACTAAACTGGTTTTCCTTTTGTTATGTTCAGTGTCTGATGTGGTACCTGTTCTTGTCCCGTGTAGTGTATGTCTGAAAGCCACAGAGGGAACACCCTGTGCTGTGCAGCCTGGTTCCACATGGTCTTATACCCAATTTCAAGGCTGTGTTTCCAGAGGATGAGAAGATGCCATGGCATTCAGTTTGACATGGTGATGCACTCCATTGCTAAGAGGTTAACCAGCAGTGATAACCAACTCCTAGATTTCTTTAAGTGCCATGTCTCTCCATGTGACTGTAATAATGGCTATAAATAATACCAGTGATCCTGGCCTACATGTTTACAGTGGATCACATCCAACCTATAATCTGCATGCCTGTAAATTACTGGGAAGGTCATTCTTAATCTCAGCTGAGGATCAGGATGTCCATAGTAAAAACAACAGCCACACAGTCAGAGGCATTAGCAAACCACTTGATGATCTAAAACTGCTCCAGAAAGAAAATTCCATGATCCAAGCCAAGGAGACTAATCTTTCTACAAAACAGAAAAAGAGATCTCACTGCCAGTCCAAATAATCTTTTTTTCTTCCATGCTTAACAAGAAAATAAGATGCTGAGACTATATTTTACAATTTCAGGTGTTTACAGTAGTGGCCAAATGAACTTCAGACCCTCCCACAGTTTTCCAACCCTGATTTTGTCACCCTTGTGAGTTGGCATTAGCTCACAGTTGGTAACACTAAAACAGTAGCTATGCCAGAAATTCCCATCAAATATTACACTTTCTATAGCAGCCCAAAGGAAGAATTTCAAGAGGATGTCAAAACTGCAGTACTCATGACCCTTCATCAATTTCCACAGAAACAACAGAAATGTATCTAACATGTCTTATCTCATTACATACCTGAAACTAAAAATTGTCTTCAGTAGCTAAAAAATGGCACTTAATGTCATATGTATGTGAAAAATGTAACAACTGTGGCCTACTCAGATCAGACACTAACATTTTGTATTAGAGGAGAGAGGCAGGGAGTCTGATACTTTATGGTAAGAAATTGATGGGTTTGTATTTCCATACTTAAGAGATGGTCATGTGTGGCCAGTGGTACCCAAAAGAGCAGAAGCCTTCAAAAGCCTTCCTTTTTCCTGACCTAATCAAGTTTCATTTGGTGGTACTTGCTCATGAATCATGAACAGTCTGTATTGACTTTATATAGCCAGGAAACTGACACCAACTTTTTGGCAGAGGATGATGAGATCAGTGGCTGAGCAATTAACCCATTTGAGGTTTCACCACTTTACTGAGTCAGGATAACAACCTTCCAGTAGCAAGAAAAGGAGGATCCTTCTCTTGATCCTTTGTGGCAAACCAACACATTCAGAGCAGGTAAATCCACTGGGATAAGAGATTTTCAACATAACATATCTCTGCAGATGAAAAAATGGTTATTTCTTTTTTGCTGAATATTCTTAGCAGCTCTTC
This sequence comes from Brachypteracias leptosomus, assembly GCA_013401335.1. Classification (NCBI taxonomy): domain Eukaryota; kingdom Metazoa; phylum Chordata; class Aves; order Coraciiformes; family Brachypteraciidae; genus Brachypteracias; species Brachypteracias leptosomus. The sequence continues at coordinate 40,392 of VYZX01027403.1, read as the reverse complement.
TTGGGGATCTAGTTTCAAATTGACAAAGAAGACTCTGAGATGACACTGAGTGTTGAGAGAAATAATAGTTTCTGAACTTAAGCAAGAGATAGAATTTTTTGTATTATAAAACTATTTTAAAGAATATGTATTAAAAAAAAAAATCCATAACAATATGGGTACAGCTTCCATTCTAAGTACCAGTTGCAAGATGGAAAGGTAGCAAGGCTCAGAATTGCAAAGATATGTTAAGTGCCTAGAAATTCAGCTATGCACCTCACATGGCTTTTAAATGTATGCCCAGCTTGAAAACTTTAATATTATCTTACAGTATGAACTTGGTACCTTCAGAAATCTAGTCTTTTGGAGCCATTGGCAAGCCACAGAACTGAGCCTCCTAAGGTGGCAGTGGATGATCATTCTGTCCGGTTTTAGAAATCTATGAGTGTAGATCATGTTTGAGGGATCCATTCCTCCTCACTAATTGTAATGAGAATCTAGATAGCTGTTTCAGGTACAGACACATCTGTGAGAGGTGTCCAGAATAACATCTCTGGGAGCTTATAGTCTCATCTGTACCATTGCTACCACAGCTCCTTTAAACACAGGACTAGCTTTAAGCTAAGAAGTCTGTCTATGCTTATGTGTGCAGCTGGTACGGGCTGCAACATCTGATGAATGAGTACCTTAAGAATCTTGCACCAAACTGCCACTGCAAGCATGTGAACCACCTGAAATCTTCTGAGTCTTTTAGTCATCTGGAAAATTTTATTGAGTTCAAACTGTGTCATCATTAATTGCTGTTTGGGTATGCATGGGCAGAACACAGGTATGCTCTATAAATGATAAACTGTTTAATAACAGAAGCCTGAAAGACGTGACAAGCGAATGAGGCCCTAGACACCCGTCCTCTTCCTGCTGCAGCTACATGGGCTGAATGCAGACATGCTCCTGGGATGCTCATGCCATTTTAGCCCCCCCAGATCTCTTTGCCCAGATGTTTGCCTGTGTCAGTCAAAATAAAGCAGCTCAGCAAAAGGCCAATTCTTCAGCTTGCTTATGCTAAGCTGGCTCATTCTGACTGGCAAGGGGTGAGAGAGCATACAAGAGCCATGCTTACCCCTCTGACCTGAGAGGGAAGTGGCAGCCTGTTCAAGTAGACTCTCAGTTATACTAATGCTACTCCACTGAATCATCACTTGGTTAAGTAAAGGAAGAAATAAGCACAATGTTTTTCTTTTCAAGAAATAGTAAGAAAGTAGTATATAGAGATAGATAGATAGATTGCTAGGTAAATATTTCAAATTATTTAATATATCCAAGATGACTTGTATTTTTATAGAAAGGTCCGATACAACAAGGGAGCAGTTACTCATTGGCCTTGTCCACCATAATCAACATTTAAAATAGAATGATGAGTTTACGCTTTGCTCGTACATATGCCCAATTACAAAAGATATTGCATGCTTCTGCCTAAATTATTATAAAAGTTCCAAGTTTATGTGCCGCTGGCCAGAATCCCTTTAATATCTGGCGCTAACATTCAATCTTTTAAAATGAGCTATCCAGAAGAACTTTTGCGCGTCTCCAGCACCAGATGGGGCTGTTTCACCTCACTTGCTCAAGGGCAGGAAAGGATGCGCAAACCTATGTCACAGAGGCTTCCAACCCAGCCCTCCTCACAGATGCACTGCCAGGGCTTGGCACAGCTGCCGTGCAAACACCCAGGGAAAGGAACACACTGATCACAAAGAGCACCCTGCCAACCAGGCTGACACCTGAAAGAGATAAAAGACAAGATAGGGGCATAGTTTATTTTTAATAAACATAATTACAAGGATGTTCCTCTTTCTGAGGCACAATAAATAAACTTTCAGATACAAAATTGTATTATACAGCACATTTGAACAAAAAGATACCATCAGTGCTTCTAGGATAGAATGTCATTCAGTGAGGAAAAAAGAAATAAATGCTAATCTATGTAAAGACATTTCTTATTGGAGAAAGCAGAATAAAAAGGCACCTGGCTGTCAATGCTCTATGATTCCAGTTACTGTATCTTAATAGAGTGCTGCTTCCTTACAGTTCCGTATTTTCAGAGGGTGAATCATTTTAGCTTCTGTATATTTTACCGGGACTATAAATTACTGAAGACATCTGTTCCTGTGCTAGTAGCCCTGTCTGACAGACCTTTTTACCTGCATTCGCTGGGAAATTCACAAAATCCATTCTCTGGGTGGCAGCCAGTTTTACAGTTCATTCCTGAAAGAATAGATTTATAATATCAAAGCAGAAAAATCAGCACTCAGCAGAAAAATCGTATCATGTCCTATACACTGATGATATTACTGATGTTTTAAAGGAACCCAGACTGCAACATCTTCTAATTTTTTTCTTCAAACACGTTTTTACAACATAAAATTTGAAATTAACTTAATCTGGAGAACGTTACAGAGTGCTCCTATGACATAAAGAATTAACTGCAGAAGAATGCAAAGTGTATGGAATACACGATACACTACTTTCAAAGGGAAATTTCAGAGCAGTTGTCATTTCACAACACACCACTCCAAATGCATTGTTTCAGAACTACTTGAAATGCAAAACTACCTTTGGTCAGAAAAGAAATTCCATTTAAAACAACTTGCAGTTGCAGTGAGTGTTGAATTCATTTCAACCCTATGTCGGATAAAAAAAAAATTTAAAAAATCACCATTTAAATTAAATAATGGATGAACAAAGTAAGTTCAGGGGAAGAGGTCTCAGTCATATATTTTAGGTCGTTTCAAGTGTTTGCATCAAGCAATGCTCCTCTGAAACACCCCCATGAGCCACAGTCACCCTACGCAAACGGGACGAGAAGGCACTTAATGGGGTGCAGAGGAGAAGCTACCGAACGACCACCACAGGCTCCGGTCGGAGTGAGCGCTGGAGAAGGCTCTGCCCCGGGCACTGAGGGAGGGCTCACGCCGCCGCTCACCGCCCAACTCTGGAAACTTTCCCAACTTTCCTCCCCTCGCAGCTTCCCGCGGCAGCGACGGAGTGTCCCCTGCGCGTCACCCTCCCGCCGCCCTCCCCCGGCGTTACCTGGGGCTGCGGGGAGAACGAAGGGCAGCAGCAGGGAGCAGCAGCCGAGGAGCCCGGCGGCACGCAGCCCCATGGCCGGGGCCGCTTCGCAGCGCTCCGCGGGACTCTCGGCGGAGGACACGCGGTTCCTCGGCGGGCAGCGGCGGCCGGGAAGGCGGTACCCCCCACCCGCAGCGCCGCCGGGCTCCAGCACGACGGGGCGGGAGGGAGGAGGGACGGAAAGGAGGGGAGGGGAAGGCTGTCCGCCTCCTCCCGTGCCCTCCACCCGCAGGCGGGGGACCTGCTCGAGGGACGAGGCAGCCCCCACCTCGCCCCGCCGCACCGAGCCCGCTCTTTTGCCCCGGGGGACGGGAGCGGAGCCGCGCACCCCGGCTTCTGCGGTCGAAGGCAAGGGGAGGGAATGTGGAGGGGCGCAGGAGAAGGGAGCTCTAGTGGAGGTGTGTTAAGAACGCCTCTTCCCTCGTTAAAACTTACTCCGGCTAATTTTGTGCTTATCTTCAGAAATCTGAAGACTTCCCTCCTTAGTCATTCCCATCAGAGCTCCAACTTTTTCAGGAAAGACTCCAGCAAATGCAAGAAAGGTAAAATATTTTATGTTTCTGAGGCTAAAGAGTTAAAAAAAACCCCAACACCAAAACATTCCAAATGCTACCTTCAGCAGTCTGTTATATGGATCAGATCGAGAAGAAACATTACTTCCACCGCAAAGCAATTTAAATTCTGCATTTTACTCTGTGTCTGTTCCCTCCTCTTGTCTATCTTTTTTATTCTTCCTTCAAGCTGTCCATTATGGAAATAGACTAGCTATTTCTTATTCTTTGTATTCTTTCTTGTTCTTAATTTTCTTCTTTTAAAGAAGTTATTCCTGATTTTTAGGATTCCTAAGGGACCTGTTTTGTGCTTTCTGCTTTCTTCCAGCAGACCTCATTTACCAATTTGTCTGCATTTATGTGAAGCAACTAGAGATCCCTATAACATGGTACAAAAACTACACAAGCATCTGCTTTTCATCTAGAATTAAAATGGACTAATTCAAGACTATCTGTCTGAAAATATACGCACTGAAAAGCACACATTAGATCAGATAGTCCATTTACTGATACTTGAAGATGATATCACTTAGGTTGAAAAAGTTTGCTTCTACTAATGCTGGCTTTTAGTTTTAACCAAGAATAGGGGAAAAGAAGGACAGAAAAATGAAAAGCAGAGAATGAGGGATGGGTTAAAAGACAACACTTAGGAATGAGATGTGAGAGGCAGACACTGCTGCTTCAAAGCTCTCAAAAAGTTTTGACATCTGAGATAAGCTGTGCATATCTGACTCTATAGGCACAGATTGCCTCCACATCTTTTCGCTTGCCTGGCTTTCCTTTCACTTCTGAAGGTTACTTTGATGCCACAGCTTTTGCTGTAGCTCACCAGACCAAACCTTGGTGGGGTATCCTGAATGGCACTCTAGAGAAGTGAAAACATGGAATGGTAGTGAAGGCTGCTTAATCCTTTACTCCTTTCTATGAACCTGTGCTTTTCTAGGGTAAATATCAGCAGCTCTTTGTTAAGTCTGTTCACTTTGCTTTTATTCTGACTTTCTTAGTTATTTGTTTACACTCAGTTTGCCACAGGTCCAAGGTTGGTTATTCCTCCCTTAGGTCATTAAGTTCTTTGCTAGGTGATGTAGAAGCCTTGTTATGTTAGACCCTTCTTTGCATTTTTTGACCAAGAGATAACCTGGGTAGTTAAAAAGCTTACAAATGTTCTGTGATTTCAGTGATATTCCTATAGAAGCTTAACCAACTGGTTAAAGGAAGGCTTTAATCTTTCTGCATTCTATCATAGAAATTTCTCCTTGTATTATTTTTTCTTCAGACCTTAAGAGTAGAGACTTTGTAGAATTCATGTGTTTAATCTGTACACTCATCACTGTCAAATTATCTGTTCTGATTTGCATTGTAAATACGTACTCTGTCATATGATGACACATTTCTTCTATTTTCTGTCTTAACTACTGAGTATCAGCTGTATTGTCCAAAATTGATATGAAAAAATCATAAGGAATATCTTGTTCTCATAATCCTATATATTATATGTTATAATCACCATTGCAAACTTCAATTTTTGTATTCTCTTTTTCTTGCTTGTTTTTCAGGCTTTTTAAATTTTTTGCATAGATACACAGTTAGGCAAAAATAATTTTCTCTAACAACTCTTACTTTTTACTCTTCTATGTCTCAGGGATGCCTTTTGGATTGCTGAAATTAGGACAAATCTCAATTTCCCTCTTTCTACTTACCTTAAAAAAAAACCCCTGCTAATTTTATTCCGAGAGGTCATAATCCTTTTTGTTAGAGTGGAGTCTATCCAACATAACAAGAATCTGCTGGAACAGAATCTGCCCAGATACTAATCCAAAAATAACTTCAAAACAGAAACCCCAGCATTCTGTAAATCCAGACTAATTCTCCTCTCCTTCCACCTGAGCAAACCAAACAGGAAATAATTTTTACTTAGCTTATTTGCTGCCAATCCACTGTAATCCAAATCTCCATAGTTTTCACAAGAGCCATTGAAAATTACAGTAACTGTATTCTGGCAGATCTTAGTGATTTCTANTTTTGAGATCTTTCCATTAGAAATTGAAAAAGTAAAGAACCTCATGAAATTGTTGTCTGTGTAAGGAGATCATGCAAGATGTTAACAGTTGTACTCATTTCTTCACCTAAAAATACTTGACTGGTGAATACAGACTGAGGAGTGCTGGTCTGGTGAGCCCCCAACAGTCTGTCATTCTTGGGGAGCAGTTTCATGGAAACCTTGGGACCCTGGGAGACCTACTTTGGAATTTGTTAAAAGAATCACGGGCATCAGGTCATCAAAGACACTGACTGCAACAATTGATTCCAGAACAAAGTCTTCAAGGATCCTTGTCCAGAAAATGAGATATTGTTATTTCGTTTGTTCCAAGAAAATGGCACACAACAATCCTGCATTCTTAGGAATAATGAATATGTTCAAGGACTGAGCTACTGAAAAAAGCAGACTGAGATTGAGAATTTAAGTCTGGTAAGAACTTCCTTTTGTACATTTAACATAGAAACAGTGCTTCAACCTCCTGATCAGCAGCATGCAAGCAACTTTCTTTGAAAATGCAGGAGCAGCAAAGAATCCTTAAAGTTCTGTCCTGGCTAGGAGTACTCCCAAGTGCCTGTTACTAATAGAACACTTTTTGGCTGGAGAGGAGTTCAATCAAAGTTTTATTTCATTGTTGCAAGAATCTGGAGATGGAGAATCTGCATCAGTGACAAGAAACAAAGTAAGTCATCAGTATAACAGCTCATAAAGGTCCCTGCAGACTCCTGGTACCTAAAATCTCAGGCTAACAGCAGAGTGACATAGAAACCATATATGAGATCCTACATGAGAGGGAGAAGTAACTGATTAATTTGGGCTATCCTTACCTGTATTGCAAAGAGAAATTAAAAAATACCAATCATGAGGCAGTGCCATCTCCCTGTCAAAGCAGCAATACTTTTTGAGTGAAAGTATCAGGAACTCTGATTTTATCAGTGGAAATGTTTACCTTTTATCCCTTGAAGGAATCTCATCAGCCATGGATACACACAGGCACAAAGATTTTGGATCTCTTATCTGGGTTTACAATTTTATACCCTATACTGTACTCTGTGAGTAGCATTATCCATTAGAAAAAAGCTCATCAGATGCAGCTGGAGCCTTGAGGAGCTAGTTTATACTTTTTGTGTTAGGCTGTCTCATCCTCATGTGTGGCTGGACTAGATGGGCTGAGTCAGCGTACAAGCTTGTTGGGGTTGAGCAGAGCATCCCCTCCTTTTCTCCTAACCTCCTTGCTGTGTCATAGCTGCACAATTACATTTCTCACCCCATGCCAACTTCACTTCTGTTACCTCTAGCTCTTCAGTGAACTGATTGTGCTGGCAGATGACTGACAAGAAAAACATGAAATTTTTTCTGCTGTCATCATATGCACTTCAAGAATGTGTTTCTCCCCTCTCAAAAGGCAACAGGTGAATGTCTGTAGACTTCAGTGGGGAGACGGGCATCTCATCCAGCACCTTCTGTATCAGGGCACATAAACCAGAAAGTTTTTCAGCACAGAACAGATTTCACTACACACAGAAATAGCAGCTATCAACAGTTAGCTAAAGATTGCCAAAATATTTTTTTATCATGGCAATTTTTTTTCCTGTTGGAACAGTATGCAGAGTATGTAGAGCTAAAATATACAGCAGTAATTTACAGGAGTTAAAGCCAAACCCATTTCCTTGCCTAGCACTGAAAGTCCTCATAACCTCCTTCTCAAACTATTGACAAAGCACTAGCTCAGTGCTATCTAACATCCAGCTACTATATCACAGAGAATTCTGCCAGCTATTTTAGAAAATACATTACATGAAATCTTGGCTGCTCTGAAGACTGAGGCAGAATTTTCATCACTAGAGCAGCTTTCCACTGACTGTAGCAGTCTTGATCAAAAAATGAATGCAAATTTCCTCTTTCCTCAATGGTAGGAAAGAGATTTTGCTATAACTGAGATCATAGCCTAGCCCTTCTTTGGTATTGTAATGAAAAGGCACAAAATGTAGAAGTTTGAAATATTCAGTAAGATTGTGTATTTGAAGTTATTCCACTGATAGATGCATCCATCTAGCAAATAAAATACAGGGTCAAGAAACTACTACATAAAAAGTAAATCAAGACAAGAACAAAAAATCTTATTCTTCTAGTAGATTCTTTTCCATCCTACTATTTACAGCACAAAAGATTAGCAACTAGAGGAGAAATATATGTATTATAGTCATGAAGTAAAATAAAATATATTTAGGAAATACGATTCTGCCAGTAATGTGGACAAAAACGAGATCTTATCTGAAGATGTTACAAAAAAAATACATATGCATTTAAAGAAATTTTAAATAAAGACATTTTTTAAAGAGCTGGAAGGGTATCACTGTCATTTTGCATAGTACTGGGTTGTCTGCACTTGAAGTATAGAATAACATAGATGGATTCATTGAAAGTGTGAGAATCATGGAAGGATATTTTTAGTCTAAAGAGAGAGAAATGCTAAAAGTTATATCCATCGTAATATGTGAAAACAGAAAAGACAGAAGTGCAAAAATTTGTAGCAGGCAGAAGTAATGGCCAGAACTTTAGTTGGAAAAAACATTAATTCAGCCTGAATATATAGACATTTTCTTTAACATTAAGGTTGGTCAGACAATATGACAGTTTGCCACCTAATAGTTAGATGCCTTTAAGGAAAGGTTAAGTACACTTATGGGAAGACTAATATAAAACCATCTTGCTTGAAGCAGATATTTGGATTAAGTTATCCAAGATGTCCCTTTCAAAGCCATCATTTATGGTCCTGCAATATCTTTAGGTCAGGAAAATGTTCCTTTGCAAACTGATATTAAAAAAGCCTGAATCCTAGGAATTTTTAAAAGGTGCTTGGCAGTCTGGAAGATGTTAATAGTAGCAAGGAAGATTTTATCATACTATGTCCAATGTATGCAACATGCTTTACCCACTTGGAGATGAAGATGGTGTTCAGTTTGTAATTCACACCCCATTGTTATGTTTTATTTTCCTGCAGTGTGAAAGATTTGGTGCAGTGAATATGCACCTAGATTCTTAATAGTCAGCCAGTAAACAGAACATTTTTCTTACTGTGTTAGTGATATTACATTTTTCAAATACATTTTTAAGTACTTTCCTGAGGCTAGTAAAGTAATTTTACTTCCTGTATAAAGCATAACTAGATCTGAGACTTCCTTTCAGGGCAGGGGCTGCATGTGTGTGCACAGGAGAGAAAGCAAAAGAGGGAGCAACAGTCTGTCTATTAAGGCACTATGTTCTTATGGTTTTCTGAAATGAAAGAATATATTATTCTGTCTTCTGGCTCAAAGGGATATTTATGAAGAAAAATGGACAGTTTGCTGTGAGACAGATGTATCAAAATGAACAGCTTAGTTTTAACCACGTGGAGCTTGAAATGATAGTGAGCCGCTGGAGATTACATGTCTGAGAGAGGGAAAATTCAACATTGAGATTCAAGATTTTTTTGAAAATTCTCCACATATAGATAGTCCAGAAAGAGAAAGCATTGTCATATATTTTTGAGTGTGTGTAGAACCTACTTATATATGATCTTTATAGTATGTATGTCTATATATGGTATCTATAAACAGATACAGGGGAAGTATATAACAGAAAAAATAAATGCATGAAGAAATTTTTTTTTAAATATCATTTATCCGTACAAAATAGAGGTACTCAGACAACTTACACAACTTTACACTTCAAACCCTCTAGTGTCTTCTGATAATAACAGTTTCAACCTGAATTTAGGGGTCCCTGCTGTTTTTAAAGCTTTGAACTGGCCATGATGGGGGCTTTAGGTGCCTGCAACGGCTCAGGAAGAAGTTGGTGCTTGGCAAAAAATAAATGAAAACCAATCCACACCTTTCTAGACTCATTACTGCTGTCAGAACTCTAGCAGCTATTCAATCTTTGATTTTGTCTTAATCTCAGCTGGGGTTTTTTGCTAACTACAGAAGCATGCTGTTATTTTCACTCTTAGTGCTTTATCTGGTTTTGTGCCATTTTAAAGGAAAGATGCTGTGCTTACTGTTATTGTACACAACTCCAAGCAGTTCCATTGTTGTTATTTATACCCACTCGCTAATGGGTGTTTGTTGTCTGCTGTTTCCTGTCGCATGCAAAAAGTTTCTGGTGTTTTTGCTTTGTTTGTTTTCTGCAAAGAAAACAGAACTTTACTCACTTTGTGTTGTTTGGGGGGGTTTTGTTTATTTTTTTCCAATATATATGTTTATTTGCCCAAATTCCTGTTTTTAATATACCTCTACTAATACTAGAAATTAGGTTCACTTAACTCTGTCCTAGTCCCAGTTCACAGTTTCTTTTTTGGTTCCCTCCTCTTGCGTTACAGACACCACTATGCTGTACAATTCTTTCCTTTTCCATACTGTCTCTAATTAGTTTCTCTGCTGCTATTTTTTTAATGTGGCATCTTATCATTATTGTTTTTATTCCTCTTTTTAATGTTAAACTATAAAAATGGAGCCTAAACTAAGTTCTATTTGCATTATTATGTTTACCATGCATTTTGTCTAGGTCTATTTAATCTTTATTTTGTTACAGGATGTTATATAACCATCAGTCAAAAATGGTCAGTTTTGATGAAATTTCAACTGTTCTTTATCAATGCATTTTAATCTCCTGGGTAAGGGACACATGAGGAAAGTGCCTCAAGACTATTGTTCCAGTTATAAATGTGAGGATAATATTTCATAACAATTGGTGCCATAAAAATAATTATTTGAGAAATAAAAAGAACCCATACCAGAAGGAACATCTGATGAGAATAATAAAGCAGAGCATGCCAGAAGCAGTCCTCTTTGCCATAGCCAGAGGCTCTTTTCCTCAGTCTAGCACCAAGGACAAGAAAAATAAAGATTGGCAAAACACCAACCCTTTATACACATGTAATATCGAGAAAGCCATTTTCACAAAGCTACAGAACCTGTTTCCCTTGGTTTAGTTTACGTCTCATCTCTGCATTTCCCAGGAAATCTTTATTCTTTCTAGCTTTATCTTGAAATGAAATAATTTACAAGTGAAGGACAAATGTTCAATAATGGTACTGCAATATTATATTTACTATTGTTAATGCTGGCAAATACTTACAGTCAGGAAACTGAATTCTCACATAACAAAAGGCACAATGTTAATTCCTGTGTCAGTCCTAAGATATTCTATAACTTTGGAAAGACAATTTCCAGTGAAAGATATCCAATGAAACAAATTAACTATTTCAGTAATGTAGAATACTCTAACGATGGGAATGATTTGATAAAACATGGTTTGAGATTAAAATTAAAAATTAATTAAGCAGGAATGTCATTGTTGTTATTGTGCCTGAAACACCTCCATTCCTTAGCAGTGAAGATTAAATAGGTGGCTGAGGCAAGACTGAATTAGCTGTGATTTATTTTTCCCCAAATCAGGTCTAACTGATAAGATTTTTACAAATCAAATAAAGACAAATAACTTGACATGCAAAAATGACGGTTTTTTACTCACTGCAGAGTTTACTGAGATCCTGCTTCTGCACTAGTTTGCTGCTGACTGTTTCACAGAGAAGGAAAGGAACTAGTTAAAAATCACACTCATGGCGAAGTCAAGTGTGCATGGTCAGGTCTCCCATATCCCTATTTCTTCTTACTATACTGCCATCTTTGGAGTGAACCATGGACTTGGAAAGAGGAAGAAAGACATAAGGGAGGAAAAAGAGAAAAGGAGCTATTCAGTATAGGTCATGTTAAAAACTGGAACTGAATACAGAGTTCCCTTGCATTCTGAATTTCCAATCCTGATGGATCTTGGCATTCAGTTTCTTAAACTAATATGAACTATGGATCTTCTGCTGGAAGGTCTGTGTGCTTACATTCTTGAAATAGTAATTTTTTTAAATGTTTGTCTTTTGATAATCTTTTTCACTGCTGTCATGAATTATGTCAGCTATAAATTTTTGACACTTGCAGGTCTTCTATAAACTTAGAATCATAGAATTGTCAGGACTGGAAGGGACCTTAAAGATCATCTAGTTCCAACCCCCCTGCCATGGGCAGGGACACCTCCCCCTAGATCAGGTTACTCACAGCCCCATCCAGCCTGGTCTTAAAAATTTCCAGGGATGGGTCTTCCACCACCTCTCAGGGAAACCTGTTCCAGTGTCTCACCACCCTCATGGTGAAGAACTTCTTCCTAACATCTAATCTGAATCTACCCACCTCTAGTTTTGATCCGTTCCCCCTAGTCCTACCACTACCTGACATCCTAAAAAGTCCCTCCCCAGCTTTCTTGTAGGCCCCCTTAAGATACTGGAAAGCCACTTATTAAATGTTTCATCTACACATTTGTGAATGTTGAACACACTCACAAATGTGATATTTCTCTTCCAAGTGCAGTAATCCTTAGACATTTTGTTCAAAAGTGTAATTTTCCCACCATCCCCTTCCCATCTTCAAACAGAAATGTGTCATAAATCTTTTGAGTCCTGTTCTCTTGCAGTGATATTGAATAACTTAGTTTTCTGATTTTGTAATGTTCACCATTACTATCATATAGATTTTGAGCTATCCTCCCTTTTTTTTATACCTTACAAAACCAATTTTTTTAGATGGTGATACGCAGTGGATACAACAAGGCCTTGGGAACTGGAAACAGAACAAAGAACTGATCATATATTATAAGATCATTGGCTTGCATTTTGCTTACTATAGATAAAAGCCTCTAGTGACAAGGAGGAGAATAAATAGCTATCCTTTTAACTGCAGCTCTGGAAAAAAGTGGTAAGCAAGTCTGATATGAAAGATACAACAAAGCTCTCAGTTATGTTTTTATATATGAAGAAAAATACTGAATTTTTGCTAATATGACCACTGTATTTTATTATTATTTCATCTGCTTGTGTCTTTTTTATACATCTGAATCTTATTTATATGGCTATGTCTTATTTTAAATGTATAAGCTCCTTGGGCCAAGGACTGGCTTTTTATATTGAATTTCTAAAGTACCAGTCTCCATGATGGGCTCCTAGTCATTTTTACCAAGATGATTTAATATTTATGTTGCATTAAACATCTCTCAACTACTATCTGGACTGTAATCTGACTGCACACAGGGTGCTGTATAAGTAGAAAGAAAGGTATGCTCTTAGAAAGAATGTGAAAGAACACAAAAATGAAATCAGAACAACAGACTGGGATATAAGCACAACCAAATAACACAACCATGCTGATCTAGAAAATGTACACTGTCTCCATGGCTCTGAAGGATGGGGTTTTCTTGCTGTTTCAACATTTGTGTCTGTTGTGGAAAGCATGAGTAAGTACAAAACGTGTGCAATGTTACTATGTTATATTGGTTTTGAGGCTAAGTCAAGCCTTCAACACATAACAAAGGCAGGAATTAAGATCTGTATGCAAACTTAATTTGGCCTTTTGTGATTATGCTTTCTAATTCCATCTGCAATCTCATCATTGCACGCTGATTTTTCATGGCACATCTGCCTGATCAAGTACTCACCTTTTAAATAGCTTTTCAGTATTTTGTTTACTCTTGTGGCTCCTGTGCCTTATCTCCTGCACTTTTCAAAACCTGTTCTAAGGACAGAGTTATTGAACGTTCTCTGAGACTTTTCATGCTGTTCATATTAACATTCAACAACTACACAAATAGAAATGAACATATTTTCAGAACAACTCTATAACATAAGGCAATACTCATAGATCAATTTTGTATCTGGATGACTGAGGAATAAAAGAAATTAAAATAAACAGCTCCTGCTTGTTTTAAGTTGCCAATGGAAGACATTTTTTTTCAGTGCATTTAACACATTAGATGTTCAAACCACATCTTTCAGACATGAAAGGCAATGGTGAGAGCACGACACCTTATCAATTGAGGCTCAAGTGAGAGACCCAGAAAATTAGTAAAATCTAATTGCCACACATGAATAGTTTGGCTCTAGTGACTTGCCTAGCATTGTTGGAAAGAGGCAGAGTAGAAGATAATTCTGTAGAAGCTTTATTGCAGAGATCAGACTTTCTCCTCCTGCTTCCCTCTGTACACACCTTCTGACCTGTAGGCCTGCAGACTGTACACCTTCCACAGCACAGCTGTAGCTTATTTTCACAACAGACTGTTCCATAAAACTGACCCCTGATTCCTGTTCCAATAAAAGTGTGTGACCTTTAAGTAAACCTTCCACTATAATAAAGTCATACAAGCAGGTTGAGAAAAGATTGCTCAGAGAAGTGCTCTTCCAGTGCTTTGTGAGCTTCATGTGGTTTTAAAAGCAGTGTGCAGGTAATATTCTGGGGTTTTTTGATGGTTGGTTTGTTTATAAATCAGAGGAGCAGAATACCCCATAATGTGGCATCATCCTGGTGACATCCTGGTTCGCCTGCATGTTGACAACATCTAGAGCTGCTGCACAGAAGTCTGCAGCTCTAGATGCTGCAGTTGCTACAATTACTTCACTACTAGTGAAGTAACTGCCATCGTGGCAAATTGTCCTTCTCGGTGGGGCAAGGAGCCCCTTTGCTAAGGAGTTTTACACATATTTACAGACAGCAAATGAATGGTGAGACTTACGAATTTTTAATTTAATTCCAGGCATAGGTCTTGCTGTTTCTCCATAAGATCAATCCCTTCTATCTCATGTTTCCATTATTTCCTTAGAGTATATTATAGCTCTTGGTCCTGTCTCAGTCTCTGTTACTCTTTCATGGACTTCTCACACCAGTCCTGCTTTGTAATCAGTCACACATTCTCCTTTCCTAGTCCTCAAGAAATCTGTCCTGCTCCTTCTTTTCCTAGTGCTGCACCACTGCTCTCTGGGAGCTGAACCTCTTAATTTACTGCATCTCCTCTCACTTCTCTTGGCTGCTTCCTGTGCCTCCCTTCTCTCACCTAAGTGGTTCTTCATCTGCAAAGCTGCACCCAGTATGTTTTCATTACAGGCTTCCTCCCCACAATATGCTTGCCTGTGCAGTCCCAGTTCTTCCCCAGTATCTGGGACTATGATAAAGTCCAGAACTCTTCTTTTCCCTTATTGTTTGCTCACATTTTAGACCTGGTCTCTGGAAACAGCTAATCACTAGTATTAAATCATCTTCTTCCTACAGGAAAAATGAGGAGGGACTCTATCAAGGAGTTTAGTGATAGGGGTAACAGTTTTAAATGGAAAGAGGCTACATTTAGATCAAATATAAGGAAGAAATTCTTTACTGTGAGGGTGATGAGACACTGAAACAGTCATGTTTCTCTTGCCAAGAGAAGTTGTGGACACCCCATCCTTGGAAGTATTCAAGGCTTTGGATGAGGCTTTGAGCATCTTGATCTAGTGAAAGACATCCCTGCCCATGGCAGTGGGATTGAACTAGATGATCTTTAAGGTCCCTTCCAACTCAAACCATTCTATAATCCTATGATTCTGCTCATCATCTTAAACTCATGTTGTCTAGTAGTCTTGGTCTTCCTCTTCATACAGCACTCATCTCAAGAGTCTGCTTAGCTCTTTCAGACTACTGTTTCATCTTCCCCTTGGACACTGCACTCCAGTCTCTGGCCTGCAGCATGCACAGTATAAACAAAAATTTTTGGGTCTTATCTGGTAAACACTAATAATTCTCTGTTGAGATGTGCAAATGACAGTCTTTCAGGGGTTTATATCTTATTTGGAAAAATGAAGATATTCATAAGGAAAACAAGAAGTGTGCTCTGAAGGAAACTGTAGCATGCCCTGATAAACTGCATATCCCTGCTCTATATCATGGGGATAGGGTAAAGTGTGTGAAATTTGTTTAAATTTTTTTAAGATTACTATAATTTTGGCACAGCTCCATGTCAACCCTATCCTGAGTCTTGGAAATGTTTTATGAATTTTGGCTGATAATAGTTACATAAACTTCAAGAAAATGTCTTCTTCATGCAGATGTCTGGTACACACGATTCCAGCCAGAATAGCTATAAACTTGATTAAGTTCTCATCTGTCTGAAAACAAGGTTTCATGATAGAAACTACCTTGCGATGTAAAGGATGGGTGATGCTGAAACAGTCCTACCAGAAGCTATGGCAGAGTGGGTGTGAGCTAATAGGACCACAGGAGTAGAAGAAGAAGTGTCAGTGAAGGCTTACACAGTGAAGAATACACAAAAGAATGGGAAGGAGAAAGGAAGAATGGATGTAAGAAAAGCCATGAGAAAGGAGAATGAGACTATAACAGTGAGGAAACCACAGGACAGAAGTCAGAAGAAATCAGTGCTCAACAGACACATCATTTCATGCTCCTCAGAAGAATACCTTATACACTTGCCCCACTACGTCATCACTTTTCCCAGTTTTTCCACCACCAGCACTTGGCTCAGCCATTCCCACTTTATTGTCTTTGCTTTAGTAATGTGTTTCCCTCTACTACTCAATTATTTCTTGGAGATCATTGCTGGTTCCTACAGTTGCTTTCACTCCAAACCCCTTTTCTTCACTCTCTGAGCTCATAGATCTAAGCATTTGCATATCCATGAGCAGGCTCACAGGCCCAGTACCTCCCCAAGAGCTACTGTGCCCCAGGGCAGATTAGGAAGGTAACTTGGCTCAGTCTCCCAGAAGCTCAAAGCCACATTCATGTTCACACTGATTTCTCTTACACACTATGCAAGAATGGAAGGAGCAGGAGTGGGATGACCCGTTTGTTTGGTTGCCATGACGATGTGTTAGCCAGCGCAGAATACTGCTCTGAGCAGCCTTGCTGCTTGGCTGCTGTGGGCTGACAATACTCTAAAAGAATAATGTAAGAGAGTCATCCATTGTGATTGCACTGCACCACATTGACCTCTGTGAGCCAAGAGCTGCAGCTCATCTGAAGTGACAGAATTAAGAAGAGTGTGGTATTCTGCTGCTCAGAATATAGCATTTCTTTGAAAAGAAGGTTATTTGGTTTTGGGTTGTTTTTTTTTTTCTAGGAGGGATTGGATAGATGAGATGGGCATTTATTTATTTATTAATTTGAAATTCCCAAATAGGTCATTTAATTTCTAATGCTAGCATGTTGTTGCAAATCAAACACATAAGGAAACCAACAGTGACTTATAGATGTAGGGGCAGGACTGTATTCACGTTGCAGCAGAAATAAAAACATTTTTTCTGGAGTGGAAGCTTCTGACATCCATAAGTGGATATGCATAAGAAACATGTAAAGATATGCCTGAGGTCTGATTTAGAACAGTGGATAAAGACTGCTCTGTATCTGACATAGACGAGGGCAGTCAGCCCTTGTTCTTCCTACCATGAGAAACTACCTCTGCTGATGCAGAAATGAAAAATACTACACCACTAACTTATTATCGTTAGGGGTTGGAAGGGACCTCAAAAGATCATCTAGTCCAACCCCCCCGCCAGAGCAGGATCACCTAGATCAAGTCACACAGGAGCACATCCAGGTGGGTTTTGAATGTCTCTAGAGAAGGAGACTCCACAACCTCTCTGGGCAGCTTGTTCTAGTGCTCTGTCACCTCACCATGAAAAAGTTCTTCCTTATGTTTACCTGAAACCTCCTATGCTCCAGCTTGTACCCATTGCCCCCTGTCCTATCACTGGATGCCACTGAGAAGAACCTGGCTCCGTCCTCCCAACATTTGCCCTTTACATATTTATAGACATTAATGAGGTCACCCCTCAGTCTCCTTTTCTCCAGGCTAAAGAGACCCAGCTCTCTCAGCCTTTCCTCATAAGGGAGATGCTCCACTCCCTTAATCATCTTAGTGGCTCTGCGCTGGACTCTCTCCAGTAGCTCCCTGTCTTTCTTGAACTGGGGTGCCCAGAACTGGATACAGTACTCCAGGTGGGGCCTCACCAGCGCAGAGTAGAGGGGGAGGAGAACCTCCCTCGACCTGCTGGACATGCTCTTCTTAATGCATCCAGGATGCCGTTGGCCTTCTTGGCCACGAAAGCGCGTTGTTGGCTCATGGTCATCCTCTTGTCCGCCATGACTCCTAGATCTTTTTCCTCAGAGCTGCTCTCCAACAGATCAGCCCCCAACCTGTACTGATACATGGGGTTGTTCTTCCCCAGATGCAGTACTTTACACTTGCCCTTGTTGAACTTCATTAAATTTCTCCCCACACAGCTTTTCAGCCTGTCCAGGTCTCGCTGGATGGCAGCACAGCCTTCTGGCGTGTCAGCCACTCCTCCCAGTTTTGTATCATCAGCAAACTTGCTGAGGGTACACTCTATCCCTTGTTCCAGGTCATTGATGAATATATCAAACAGCACTGGACCCAGGACTGAACCTTGGGGGACACCACTAATCACAGGCCTCCAACTAGACTCTGCTCCACTGACCACAACTCTTTGGGCTCTGCCCTTCAGCCAGTTTCCAATCCATCTCAACACACAATCACCCAAGCCACACTTTTCAAGCTTGGCTGCAAGGATATCATGGGAGACAGTATCGAAAGCTTTGCTGAAGTCGAGATATACCACATTCACTGCCCCCTCCTCATCTATCCATTTAGTTGTGCCATCATAAAAGGCTATCAGATTAGTCAAGCATGACTTCCCTTTGTTGAATCCATGTTGACTACTCATGATAAGCCTCCTTTCCACAACATGTTTTGAGATGGTGTCAAGAACAAGCTGTTCCATCACCTTTCCAGGAATGGAGGTGAGGCTGACCGGCCTATAGTTACTCGAGTCCTTCTTCTTGCCCTTTTTGAAGATAGGGATGACATTGGCCTTCCTCCAGTCCCCAGGCACCTCTCCTGTTCTCCAGGACCTCTCAAAGATTATGGAGAGTGGCCTATTCCTCACTTAATGTTGCAGCTTGCTATGAGACAAAGATTACTTTTATCTTTAATTTTGTGCTTTGCTACAGAAGTTTTAATGATACTACTATTATTACTATTATTAATGATGAGAATAATAATTTCTATAGCTGTAGAACTTAGGAATTCAAATCAAGAGTCTTGCTCTAACATGCCAGACTGTATCTACTTGCCCATTTTTATTTAAACTTTTATATTCATTCTTTTTAAAATGCATGTCATTGATCAGCGAGTATATGTGTCCCCTAGATCAGATGTAATTTCTTTCTATTATTCAGAAGATTTGGGTATGTATATTTGATCCTCCCCTGTCACAAGGAGGGATGTGCTTTGCAAATCTCTGTACTCTTGACAAAAGGACCTCTTAACAACTGGTGATTGCCCTGTGTGACACTCTTGGAGTGGATCTCCCTTCTCTCTATGTATTTGCAGTTAACTGAACAAGTTTGGCTTTCCTTGAAATTTCTGCTTAAATTAGTTCAAAAACAGTGTCAAAGCAAAGTGTTGCATGCACATTCATGGAAGAGATGAAATATTGAAAACTTGCACACGGATTTCTCCCTAGTCTACATCACCATCAGTTTTGACTTGCTCTTCAAGAATGCAGAACTTCTCATCTCGTTTTTAAGGGAATTCTTTCCTGAAGGAATTTTCTATTTTGAATATCATGGTAAAGGGGAAAGATGTAAAAGGGGTCTACCAAACAGAGATGCTATCAGAAAAAAGTTGATAACTTTCTTTAATATGATAATTGATTTTTCTAGACAACTGAAAGGGGAATCAAACCATCTGCCTGGATAACAGCAAAGCAGTGTCAAATGGGAATTTAGTTAAGTGGAAAAGTCAGGAAATAAAATGCAGGAACTGTAATCTGGGTAAGAAGTTGATTAGAGAGGGGATGGCAATAGGAAAAGTAGAAAGGGAAAGTATCTGGCTGGATGGAGGGAGTTTACTGGAGTTTTCCTTGGGTATTTTTCCAGATCAACCTTGTTTAGTATTTTCAGTAATGATCTTGGCATAAGAAATAGAAATGTATTGAGGAAACCCCTCATGTTGCAAACAGTCAAGATCTAGTAAGGTAAGATCTTCAGAAAAGAAAATAAGACATGAGGAAGTGAATAGATTAATAAGAGGTAAAATTAGGTAGAGTTAAATTGAACGGCATGCAAATTTTTTCATTTGAGGACTGAGATTTTAAAAGTCAGGAACCTTATTATAGAAAATGACCAAAGAGAAGGACCAGACCACAGTGTAACAGTGGATCTGTAACTGATTACTGTTGCCAGTGAAACACAATTGCTCAGAAGAACAATCCACAAATGGGCACTGCAAGATCTTGTTAATTTGCAGCGTTCCCACAACCCCAACCACTCAGCTGCATTTGGTCAGCCAGAGAGGCAATTGAGATGTGAGAGATGCAAAGGGAAGGGAATGGCGAGAGCTGGGGAGTAACAAATACAACCAGAAGAGACTGTTGAGCTCAGCCTAGGCTGAGAACAGCTGCTGTCTGTAAATATATCACTGAAGGTGAAAAGGAGTTATCTGTGCGAAGGACAAAGATAACACAAAACTAGGTTGGTTTGAATGGGATGTTAATTCAATTTGACTGGAAATGTGAAGAATGTTTATAACAAAATATTGAATAGTCTTTTAGAAGGTGTATCAAAAGCAAATAAAACATGCTGTGAATGAGGTTCTTGATGTATTTATGAAGAGATCTTGTGCTGCAATTGGTGAAGATGCTGGAACTCAGTGATTCAGAATCTGTTTTCTGGTTCTTTCTTTCTACACTTCCTTTTGCTAGTACTTCCATCTACATTTAGCCTCTAGATGTTCTCCACACATCCCTAATGGAATTGGTACCAACACAGATCATGCCTTTGACTTTTCCAGAAATGTATCCAGACAACCAGTGACATCTTCTGCTCCTCTGTAGTAAAAAAGCCACTGTTTTGAAATTGTTAGTGTTTGGCCTCTATCCCTACCATATGATTTGTTTTAAAGCCATAACACTCTCTCCTGATAGCCTTTGTCACAGGAAGAATGATTAAAATTCTATAGCAAATTCAAGGAAATATGATGTCTGTTCCAATTGTAAGACTTGCTTCTTTCTCGTTGCTACGGTAATTATGAAGTCCCTATAGTAGCAGCTTCCAAATATTTAGAAAAGTAAAATCTCTCACATTTTCCTGTTTTAAGGCTGTTGGAGAAACCACTTAATTATTTTGTTTATCTCTGCATGTATAGGATAAGTGAGGGTGGCTTATGTATGTATAAATAAATGACTGAAGGGAGACTAAATAATTTTAAATGAATGCTACATTTGGACACAAAAATTTTGAGATTCATGGTTAATTTTGTTTCCAAGAACTGCTTCAGAAACATCATCTCATTTGAGCTCATGCATTCATAATCTTTCACATTATAACAGTTCCATAGGACACCTATCATGAGAGGCCACTGCAGAATAGGGGATGAGCCATGTGATTTTCAGGCTTTTTCTCATAGAGGGTTTTCCCTTTTGGAAGATTAGAGCTACTGGCTCTGACGTGGATGCAGTTTGGAACTTGTCCCCTGTTAATAATGTACTCTAATTCAGCTTTTCAGTATTTGCTTCCTTCATGAAGCAAGCTTTCAACCTTCCAGATGTGAAGTAGTTTTGGTTTATTCTTTTAAAGCAGGGAGATCTCAAAGCTTTTTAAATGTTGCATAAATACCAAGAACAAACTGGACAATAGAGTCTGATTTCCTGTGTGGTTTCTTCAAATGAAAGTCCAGGCTCACACACAGAGAACTTGTTAACAGATGTTCTGTCTTGTGATTTATGCTGGTGGGTGGAAGAATCAATGACAAGAAGCATACAGTATCTGAAAAAGAACAGGTACTCAAGAGCATAAATATTTGCTTGCAAATTTGAAAACAAAAGCTAATGATTAACTAAGCATAAACTGTTTTGCCAGAGTCACTCTAAGCATTCCCTATTACCTTCTGACTATGCAGATGGTGGACTGCTGATGACTCCTGCTTGGGAGAAGTGAGAAATCTAATTTGACTCTTTAATAAGATGTAGAGCAAGAACAGAAGTATGAAAGGGACTTAAATTGGCCAGTGGTCTGAAAAGGCTTTGCCTTGACTTTCTCCTGTAGACTCTCAAAGACTGAAATGATTGATAACTCAAATAAGCTTAAGTTTTCATGGAATATGGACTAAAACAGTAGCTTTAAAATAGAGGAACCTGGAAATGACTGGGTAGGAAAGAATGTAAATAGGTTGATATATACACCCTTTATTTGTCTAGAAACAAAAGAAGAAACAGCAAGGACATTGAAGAGCAATTAGCAAAAGTAATAAAAACTACTCAGAAATATTTATTAATACTCATCAGAAGCAAAAGGCCTACCAGAAATTTATAGGGTCCAGTGATGATGAGGATATGGAAGACGTGCTCAGAGAACACAGAGAAGTTCCAGAAGCAGTAGAGATTTCTGCTGCATCAGTGTTCACCACTAAAGAAATAAGGGATATTGCTATTGAAAAATCATTCTTTATGGGCAACTTATCAGAAGCTGAAGTGATGCTGAAGGTATGCTGTAGCTGACTGAAAAAATGAAGTCACACATCACTAGGACCAGAGCATATTCACTCATGAGATCCAAAGGAAGTCAAGGATGAAATAGCTGAATTACTAATCATGGTGTATGCTCTCTTACTTAAATTGCATTTATACCTGAGGACTCAGGGGTGACATTAAGAAGTCCAATTTAAAAAAAAGCTTCCAGAGCAGTTATGGGGAATCAACAGCCTATAAAACCTAATAGCTATATAAAGCAAGTTAGTAGAAACTATAAGGAATGGAATTAGCGGACATGTGGTACATGTGATTTAACTGGCAAGAGTCAACCTGGGTTTTTTTGTGAAGATGTCAGTACATATTTTTGTAAAGGGAAGCCCTTCATTGCAAATCTTTTACAGTTCTTTCTGGAAGTCAAGAAGAATATGGATAGGGATGATGTGATTAATAAATCCTTTGATATTCCAAATGCTTTTGATAGTGTCTTTCATTTTTACTGCAACTTTGCCTGTGTTGTAGGAGGCTCACTGATAGAAACAATATATGAAGCAAAAGGAACCTTTGCCTTAACATGGCTATACTAATGTCACAGAATCACAGAATGTTAGTGGTTGGAATGGACCTCTGGAGATCATTGAGTCCAACCCCCCTGCCAGAGCAGGACAAAAGAACCTAGGGCAGGTCCACAGAAACGCATCCAGATGGGTCTTGAAAGTCTCCAGAGAAGGACACTCCACAACCTCTCTGGGGAGCCTGTTCCAGTGCTCTGTAACCCTTACAGTAAAGAAGTTCTTCCTCATGTTGAGGTGGAACTTCCTGTGCTCTAGCTTGCATCCATTGTCTCTTGTCCTATCACAGGGCACAAATGAAAAGAAGTTGTCTCTCTCTTCTGGACACCCAGCCCTCATATATTTATAGACATTAATTAGATCCCTCCTCATTCGTCTCCAGACTAAAAATCCCCAGGTCTCTCAGCCTTTCCTCATAAGGCAGGTGTTCCAGTCCCCTAATCATCCTTGTAGCCCTCCATTGGACTCTCTCAAGTAGGTCTCTGTCCCTTTTGAACTGGAGAGCCCAGAACTGGATGCAACACTCTAGGTGAGGTCTCACTAGGGCAGAGTAGATGGGCAGGAGAACTTCCCTTGATCTGCTAAAGACACTCTTCTTAATGCACCCCAGGATACCATTGGCTTTCTTGGCTACAAGGGCACATTGCTGACCCATGGATAACTTGTGGTCCACCAGGACTCCAAGGCCCTTCTCCACAGAGCTGCTCTCTAGCAGATATTTGTGCATTTTATTACTCCTTCCCAGGTGCAGGACTCTGCACTTGTTCTTGTTGAACCTCATTAGATTCCTCTTTGCCCAGCTTTCCAGTGTGTTCAAATCTTGCTGAATGGCCGCACAGCCTTCAGGTCTATCAGCCAAACCTCCCAGTTTAGTATCATCAGCAAACTTGCTGAGAAGACACTCTGCCCCATCATCGAAGTCGTTGATGAAGATGATGAACAGGACTGGACCCAGCACTGATCCTGGGAGACTCCACTAGTTACAGGTCTCCTCTTGGACTTGGCACCATTGATCACCACTCTTTGGGCTCTATTGTGTAGCCAGTTCTTAATTCATCTCACTATCTGTTCTTCTATCTCACACTTCCTGTCCTTCTGTTATAGCCAAGAAGACTCCTGCTCACTGTGTACTTGCAAGTACATTGTTGCTCCTGGACTAGTTTCAGACAACACAAAATACTTCTGAGTTGCAAAAAAATCCAGGCAATCCCTTCTGGCCCTGCAGTATTTATTCCCATCATTTTAGAGGCCCAGATTTCTGCTCTCTGTTCCTCTAAGTAGTTTCTCAGTCTATGCATGAGCTATGGGCTCCCTGCTCTGAGCTGAAACTCTCTCCACTCTCTTGTGCCACAGAAACTCCACTTCTATGAGCAAATCTATCACCTGGAAAGCAGAGATCTTCTCCTGCTTTCTACAAGGGTCCACCTTGCACAGTTAGTCCCTTCAAGGAACATAAAGTAGAACAAGAATAAGCAGCCAAACAAATTGTCCAACACAGTTATGGACAAAAGTGAGCATCCCTGTTGGTAAGGAACCTGATTATCAGCAAAGCCCTGGAAACACCTGCTGCCAGCTTACAGATGGAAGCGTCCTTAGTGGTCTCAAAGCCACACAGGCTGTTGAGATACCAACTGCCTCACAACATCTTGGCATAACAGGTGTTATGTTAGGAAAATAGGGAAAGAGACAATGATGTGATTTGTTCAGGGAGACAAGAGAGGGACACTATGCCACATTGATCAACAAATGAAGAATGCCCTTTAACAATCATGATCAATTAAAAAACTGTCTTTTCTAACTTACATTCAAGGCCAGGCTTCCTTTATGGAGCAGATCCTGTGGTGGCAAAGAATTCAGCCCTTCACATCCTCAAAGTGAATCCACCAGATTAGGCATTTAGATGCCTTTCTGACAGCATTGAAGTAACTGAGTTCAGATGACACGAGCTGGATTGATATATATATATGGCATTAATTTCTCAGCATTGCAATTTTAGTCATATCTACTTCAGATATTTGCAGCTATTCCTTTGTCATCCCCTGAGTATCGTTACATAATTAAGGCGCACTAATTTGCATCATTCATCCCTTCAATTCACTCTAGTTTCATCAGCCTTCAGTTTCTTAGGTAGAGTAGAGCTCAAAGCTGTTTGTTCCCTTGTTTCTCTGGGGTGGAGGATACAAGTCTTTTTCATTGTTTTACAACTTTTATTTTATAGTTTTATTTTAGTCTACAAATTGCTGATGATATCAGTTAAATGTTTCCAGGTGATTTAATCATAAAAATGATTGAAGTCCCAATCCAGCACTGAGCTTAAAATAAGAATAGCTATGTCGGATTAGTCTGAAGATTCATAGTATCTGTTAGTATAAGAAACAGGGTAGGCATTACCATGTGGTGACACATCCCCTTCTTCTCTTCCAACACTGGACTGCTATTGCTGTACAGTACAGAATATGGGGGGAGAGACCATAAACCAGTGTAGTGGGTCTGTCTGAGCTGATTTTCCCCATACAGACTGGAAGCCAGAAGGTGTTGATAACACACACCCTTGTTATGACTCCCACACAGCACCAAAGGTACGGCGTGTGTGGGGGGGGGCAAGATTTGGGAGGGGATACAACCCGGACAGCCGACCCGAGCTGACCAATAGGATATTCCATACCATATGACGTCAGCTCAACTATAAAGGGAGGAGGACGGGGGGGATTCCGGGAAGACATTTGTCCTCCGAGCAACCGGTACGCGTTCTGGAGCCCTGCTTCCCGGGACAGGCCCGACACCGCCTGCGGATGGGCAGTAGAGAGTAACGGCTTTGTTGCTTTTGCTTCGCGCGCGTGCGACCTTGCTTTCTCTGCTGTTTATTAAACTGCTTCTTATCATAACCCACGGGTTTTCCTTTTCCATCTTACTCTCTCCCCGCCTGCCTTGCTGATGGAGGTTTTGGTGGGGGGTGGAGGGGAGTGATAGAGGGACTAGGGGTGGGCACCGGGCACCCAGCCAAGGTAAACCCACCACAACCAGAAACACAGTTCTCCAGATTTCTCCACATGGCAAAGCATATTGTTCCTATTTCATCACCTGGCTACTGTGTGGATAGAGACATGGCTTTAAGATATACAGAAGAGAAAAAGTGGCTTAAAAAAACCCAACAGGTGACATAGGATGGTGGAGGAAAGGATAACTATTTGCTTATCATTGTGCTGAAGATATTTTGGCCAGAGCTGAAAATCAAGCTATATATGTCTATAAATGTGTGTTATGATATTTAATTGGTTGTTTGGGGTTTTTTTAATATGCTATTTATGTTTTAAAAATTCTCTACTTTCTGTTCTTTTTTACTTAAAGACTCAAAGAAAGTATAGGTCTTAAGCTAGTCCGAATGTTTTCCTTCAGATTTTATGGTGATTAGCTAATTTATACCTGAGGATTGGGCTCACATTCTTTGCAATTAGGTAATGGACATCTCCACAGGAATATGTCAACTAGAAACATAGGAAAACCTTAACCTTCAACATAGAAAACAAAGAATTTGAGGTATCTACAGGAAAAAAATGGAGGAAATGGTGAATGCAAAGGTATGATTCATTAAAATCTTGGAGAAAGTTCAGGAAAAGTAAACGGTCAATTCTAATTACAGCATAAGAATACACCAAAAATGTTATCATCATCTTCTGTTCGAATGCAAGACATCCTAAGAAATCAGACTGGAATATTTTCTCATAAGCATAATTAAAAGGATAAATATGTAAGATTTATAAAGATAAATATGCAAAGGATCTGATTGCTCACCCTTCAGGGAAGTGGTATTTTAGGAGAAAGGTTCATATATATCATATAAGTGGTGTGCAGAAACACCGAGCAGCCTCCTGGCCTTACTTTCCCAGAACATCAGAGAAGCAGCTCTCGCTAATGCATTATCCAAATGCCTTGTAACAGCACAGTACACAGCTATGGATAATATCTGTAATAGCGGTTTTTACCTTCTCTGATGATGTTGTACATCTGAGTTTTTCAAGTCATTTACCAGCTACACTTATATTTTAGGGAAGGCAAGGGCATAGGCACATGTCTGGGATTTCTAGTGAAAGGCAATGAAATTTGTAAGTGAGTTCCTGGATGAGTCTAATTTACTTAGAGTTGCTGCCCTTTGGAAAAGACATGTCTTTGCTTGTTGTTAGGATAGGTTTTTTTGAAAAAACTCAGAAATAACACTTCCCACCTAAACTAGCAGTTCCCGAGTTGATATTCTTCAAAGGGGACATAAAGTTCTTGAAGTACAAATGACTTAAAATACAATCTTATTCCAAAAATTAAAACAATTTTAATAAAAGATATATCTTGGTGGTTATGTCAGTGGGCCTATGATTTCATACCGGGCACATTACTAGTTACCAAGGAGAGATTTTGGTACAAATGAAAATTTCAATTCAAATAGAAAACTAAGTTTTCAGTAGAAAAGTAACACTGTTCTATTCCTGGAAGAATTCATGTGTACTGGAGCCAAAGCCTAGGTATTTTCATTGGCTGCCTTTAAAAAAGAAAAAAAAAATCCTTCTGTATTTCTGTGCACACAAAGTGGTCACTTAAAGGCAAAAGGTGAATAAAGAACATACTAATTTATACATTCTAGTGTGCTCAGTTAGCTGCTGTGAAATATCATTTGCTTTCAGTAGAAAGCCACAAGTATTGGACTGATTGGTATAGTATCTTTATGAGAAATCCCTGCAACACTTTCTATTTCACAGCAGGTCTGTTCTTTAATTTGAGTAACTGACGTACTGTGGCTGGAGGAAGAAATAGTGAACTTTTGATTTCAGCCAGCTTTCCCAAGGTACACACAGAGGAGCATGCAGATAAAGCAGACAAAGAAAGGGAAAAGCTGTAATTGCAACGTGGTGCAGGCTGGTTTCTGGCCAGCAGCAAGCTCTGCGTTAGCTCTTGCTGAAGCAGGAGGCAAGTAAAGAACAATGTCACACCAGATGTCTGCTGTGTCTGCTAGTGAGGAGACCAGCTTGGCTACAGCATCACACTGCCAAAATTCAGTGAGGCACCATTTTATCATCTCAGGATATGTAAAGTATCCTTTTCAGCCTTGACCTTCCCCCATCATCACCCAGGAGTGGATCTCAAAAGGCTCAAGAGAACAACTGGACCTTTGCTGTGAGGACTATGCAGCCAGACAAGAGAAAAGACCAGTGCTACTTTGGGGATACCTCCTCAAAGATGCTGGATGGGTAGGAGTGGATTTTCTTTAGGTGACAATGTGCTTTGTTAAGAGAAGGAGGGCTCTCCCCTCGTGACAGCAACTCCTGGGAGTACACTGGCACTACTATCATGCATTTCTCATTTAGTGCCCTCAGTCACTTTGTTCCTCTCATTCCCATATGTGACTAAAGACTGTCTGAGACATGTTTTATCAAAATGACTGCAACAGTCAGTTTGGGTTGGAAACTAGCAACCAGCAAACCTCACATCCAGGGTGGTGGTGGAGGAAGAGGGAGATTCAAAGAGTAATGCTGGCTTTTTTTTTCTCCCCAGTGATTCTCTTGCACATATGGAAAATTTCAAAAGACAGATTTAAGGCAACTGGTGGCTTCTTCCCAGTCACCTGATCTGGAAATGCATCCCTGTATCTATGCTGACTTGTACCTGAGTGGAACAAGATTATTCTCAGTGAAGCAAAGGTGAAGAAATATGAAGTAAATGCCACTACTGGGGATGTAAAAACTGAATTGTCTTCTACAAAGCAACTCCAGAAATGAAGAGTATAAACATAAATATCTAATGACTTATTCTTCTCAAAAAACCAAAAAAACCTTCTGCAATGCTAAAAGCTTGGATGATGCCGAAACTCAATTCCTGGTTCTGTCATTTAATAAATACACAATACTGTTGAGGATATTGGCACTCTTTCCTGAGGAAATCCAGCATGCTTTTAACAATTCCTGTACATTGCCAGGCACACATCAAAACTACATGTCCAAAAATGTAATATCCTGCTTTCTATACATGTAGATGGGACAAATAAGTAAGCCTTTGAAAGCAAAGCTTTTAAAGATGGATGACATTTTCAAATGAAGTATTTTTGGTGGAAAAAATGAGTTTCTACTAAGCAGAAATGTCTGCTCTCAGAAACTTTCCATTTTCATAACAAACCTGAAAATGGCTCAAAACTTGAGAAAATTCTGGCCAAGTTTTGAAATTGTTTTAGTTTTCATGTTTTTTTATTTTTATAGAAGATCTAAATGATCTTTAGGAACTCTTCTGCCTTTAACTAACTCTGCAATAATTTTACAAAAGACACTTAATAGAAAGTGATAAAACAATTTCCGTCATTTTACAGAAATCAATGATTTTGATTCAGTCTGACAACAAATATTTTGTGGCACTTAAGTATGAGATGATATCATTATCTCACATCTGCAACAAACAACTGTTTAGGAGGAGTACTAGAAAATTATAATCTCTTACTAGAAATGTTCATTCTTAGCCTTCTTACCATGTGCACATGCTCCGTGTGGAATTCTCTTGCATTTTAAAATGCAACGTGCTTGGCCTACTGCTGGGATAATAGCTTTATTTACATTTCCTGTTATGATTTATTCAACCCTATTCTCTAAAACTATTATACAAATTGCAGAGTATAAAAGAAGCCCTCAAGGCAATATAAAGCAACATTACAGGTTTCATTAAATCTTGTTGAAATGAGTAGACTGTTACAACCACAAGACCTTAAGGTACGTTCAAAAACACATCCTGATCCTGCTACAAAAAATCATTTCCTCCATCATAAATTTATGCCTTTTAATGCAAACAGTGCACCATGTGGTAGCATGTAAAGATACACTGAGCCAGGCTTAACAAACTAACTACCACATTCGAAGAGTTGCTCCATGCCATTGCACTATATTGTCAAAGCTTGTTGGCCTGTCATGAAGACTTATAAGGATGTTTGCTGTTGGCTTGGGAACATCCATGCAGAAGCACCAGAGAAGGGCTGAACAACTAAGCCAGGGAGAAGGCTGCTACAAGACCTAGGTTTTAGTAATTCCTTTGAGATTGGCCAAGAGCAGAACACTAAAAATGCCACTTTTCAGGCTGAGTGCTGACTGAAACAGGTGTCAAAAAGTTAGCAAAGGCAAATATTTCTGTTAGGTCCTCCTGGGTGGCATAAAGGAAACAACTGACTCCATCACCATTTTTTTTCTAAAAAACATCCTTCAATTATGTACCTAACTTGAATAAAGGGATAAAGGTAAAAATAATGGTAGGAATTACGAACAAGGCTTATTGCATTTTTTATTATAAAAGTTAGCAAATGTCTTTTTCATAACTGATTAATTTGTCTTGTAGAAGAGTTCTGAAGAGACAAAAGAAATTAACACTACATCAGGACACAGAAGTGATACAGCTTCTTACTACGTCTTTTTGATGTTCCTAAAGTAGAAAAATTTGTAAATGCATGTGATGATTAACAATTGAAATATTAATTGCACACATCCTTAGTGAGGGATACTGAGGATGACAGCATTGAACGCCTTACTTCTGCTTAACAATTTATTTGCTTTGCAGAAAACTAGATGTGTTAAAATTGGGTCCACATGGAGATTTAGCAGACTTCCTATTGTATCTCTTTATGTAAAGGCTTGTGTTTAATGCAAGCATAGGATTTTGCATGTATGCAACTTATTTCAGGATTTCCTTTTGCCCTCTGCTATGACCTGGAGCTACTTTGAGCTATGCAAGGACTAAGGGAGGAAAAGAGTCCTAGTGAGGACAACTAATGGCAGGAAGGGAGGGAATAGAAATACCTGATGGACACATTTCATTCCTTCATTAGCCTATGACCTAGCATACAGTTAAGCAAAGAAAGAACATCCGTAATTGTTCATCTGGGTTATGAAAAAAGAAACCTGTGCTGTAGTTTATACAAGGCCTGGCTGACCTTAAACATTCACACACTGCTCCCCCAGAGTCAACTCCTACAACTTGAATATATAAAGACCAGACATCTGTAAGACAGATGTGACAAC
>VYZX01027402.1:39693-82945 GCA_013401335.1 Brachypteracias leptosomus | reverse complement strand
CCGGGCTGAGCTGCGCATGCGCACAGGGCGCCCTGTCGGTCCCGGGCTGCGCAGGCGGGGGAAGGGAGGGGTGGGTGTGGTCCAACTGTTCCCTCCCTCTCCGCTGCCGCGCCCGCCGGCTCTGATTGGTTGAGAGGAGCGAGGGGTGTGTGCGCAGGCTTCTGTACCCTCCCCACGCGTGCGGTGGTTGGGGTGGTTGGTGGCGGAGGCGGCGAGGGGAGGGTCTCGGGTGGGCCCGGGCCGGTCGCCCCACCCGTCGTGACCCCGGCGGCGGGCAGGGGGGTTTCTCTTGTGACACCATTTCCTTGGGCCCTACGCAGGCGACAGAGCGTCACGCTCTTCTACAGAAAGCGGTGTCACAGGAAACCCGGCCATTCCCGTAGGAGAGACGAGAAGGGGCCCGAGAGGGGCTACCCGTGGTGACAGCTCAAAGCCATCCAGGCTGAGAGAGACACACTGTGAAACTCACTGGGTGGAAGGCATGAAGTGTCCCCAGGGGCCACGGCAGCTGCACAGTTCCTGCTGAAGGGGGAAGAAGCGCTGCTGAACTGGGGTTTAATGCTGGGGGATGATGTGCGTACACTGGGGCAGCAGGGTGTGGAGGCCACAGCTGGTGGAAGATGATGAAAACTAGGCAGCTTTACCAGGCTTGATAGTGCTGGAGGTATCTGGGAAGCCTGGCTCATGTGCCCAAGCACCCATGTCTGCTGTAGAGGCGCAGGGGGGGAACACCAAAGAGAACAAAAAGTTCCTCTGTTAAGTAATGGGAAGTGTAGGCAGAGCAGCAGGAAAACCTATGAGACGTGGAGACTCAGCTTCTGAAATTGTGTCCTTGAGGCACATGTTGGAAACCCTACACCTGCATGTCGTACAGTGAGACTAGTCAAAACACTAAGGGAACACTATCCTCTTAGACAACGATCTTAACAATTGACAGGGAGAACAACTGGATGAGCCGGGGGGACTTGTCTGTAATTTGTGTGGCTCTATGCAATTTAGTGCTTTGCTGAGCCACACTCCAATCGATACACTTGTACCTATACCCAGAAATTTTAGCTCAAACCAGTGACTGTGAACAAGCTAGTTAATGGAAGCAAAATTATCCCTATAAATCAGTATTTGAAACGTTTTGATCCCTAATACCCACCAACATTGAATACATACTGCCCATTCCTTAAAACAGTTTATAAAACTGTGGTTCCCTATTGTCTCCTTTAAAATATGTCACATCTCACACATTCGTTACAGTCTTTATTATTCTGAAGGGAGCCAAGGTAGTTACTGAAGATCACAGTTGCACTATTACATGTATTTACAGTTTCTCTCAGCAATTAAAATGCATTTTAACAGTCGTTGGGCAGCAGTGCAGAGAGGAGCAGCTGTAGTGCCTGCTTCAGCTCCACCCTGTGCCTGTTGGGTGAAGTATTTCCTGCCATGTCTTTCAGTATTTCATCTTTAAAATGGTGCTAAAGATTTTAAAATATTTTGAGTTCCATTTATGAAAAATATGTATAAAAGCTGCATGTCATTTTCATCTGTCATTTCCTGTCACCATAACTTAACATGTACTCAGCCAATTAAGAGGGAAATTGAGATAGGAATACCTCATTAAATATTAAATAAAATGAATTAGGGTGGTTTATTCTGCTTTGAGAGCCTGAAAATCAAAAAGAAAAGCTGTGCTCTGCCATAGAGGCAAAGTATCCATTTGGAAAGCCACATTTAAAAACAAAAAAATAGTTATGTACTTCCTGGGCATTGTCAGATAATTCTTAGAAACCACAACATTAACATAAAATATCCATTGCCTTAATTCCATCTCTGAATGATTTTGTCCTAAATACATAGCTCTGTGCTTTATGAAAGTTAGCAGCTCATTAGTTAACTCCATTGTTGTTCCTGAGCAAGAGAGAACGAATTTGCCTGTGGTAAATGAAACCGAGCCTGGCCAGAGTCATCACAGTGAATTGCAGAGGGCTGCCACTCTCAACACCCGGTCCAGATGTTTTCTCAGCCCAAGAAAGGTAATGGCCAAGCACTTGTGCAGCTCTCTGGGGCTGTGAAAGAGGCAGGGCTACAATTCACTCCAACACAGTGACTGTGACAGTCATTAAGTGACTTTGGGTCTACCCCACATCTTTTTAAATTTTTTTTCCCCCTGAAAGGCAGGACTAACATGTCCTTGCATGGCAACGCCTCATCCTTCCCGTCCCACATGATCACCACACTCCTGCAGTCATGCGAAGGACTGACACAACTATAAGGCAGTCTAGGAAAAGCCAAAAGGCAACTTATGGTTTAGAATAAAACTGCCTGAGGGTAGGGAAGAGCCTGGACCTTTTTTTTTTCAGGATATGCCTTATTGCTGCAAGCCTTTAAACTGTTTCATCTCTATTGGCAAATGTACTTAAGCAGTTCCTTTCTGAATTCCCCAGGATGACTGCCATCATGTGACAACACCACGGGGCAGCTCTAGTGACAAGAGGCACTGGGAGAGTTATTGTAAACTCCCAGCCTCCCTGTAAAGTGGTGCCTGCTCTTTCTCTTTGTGTTTTCTTCCTTGTTAGAGTCTTCTCCCTCCCACAAATCACCAAGGGCCTGACCCTCACCACACACTCCCTCACCTGGTGCTTGCTGCAGCAGCCATGTTCCAAACAGCCGGAGCTGTTGCTGGTACCACGGGGCCACCAGACCCAGCTTGCTTTGGGCAGGCAGCATGCAGAAGTAACTGTGACACTTAGGGCAGGTGTCCAACTTGAGTGTCACAGGGCAATCTTTAGTACTGCAGTTTATAGCTGCTCAGGGGGAGAGCTCCAGACTCTCTTGTTTGTTCCCCCTTTCTCTCTTTTGCTCTTTGAGGAATTGCTATGAGTAGCTCATGCCTTTTTGAATCCTAATGCAAAAAAAAAAAAAAAAGATTTAAACTGTCATTTAAACAGAGCTAAGAAAGAAGAGGGTATAGTAACAACTCCAGGCCCTGCAGGAGAAGACTGACAATGGATTGAAGGAAGAGCATGCTGTATTATACACACACATTGTATTATTATTTAAGGATTCACAACAGCCAGTCATTATTCTTTTTGTCTTTTCTGGCATGTGTCTTGTTGGCCACAGAAACCTGTTTTATCTTAGAGGCTGGTTATATTTAGACTTCAGAGCTGGTATGTTTACAACGTGGCCCAGTCCCAAAGACACCAGCTATCTAGACTAGAGATAGAGTTGGAGCTGGGACAGCATTCAACAGTCTCTGCATCCATCTGCCTTTGCACATGGGGTATTGGTGCCTGCACTGCCCTGGCAGGGAGTCAGGACATGTCCAGGATACACACCTGTACCAAAGAGATGGGGAGTCCCATGGATTAGACATAGCCAGAGTCTACTTTTGAGAAGGGGAGCCAGTATTAAATTGGTATCTGCTCACTGTCTGTTGTATGACAGTTCCTTCAGAGCCTGCCACTGAGTGAACTTGATTTCACAGAGTATCTTCCAGAGACTGTTTAACTTGAAATGTAGTTAAACAGAAGCTAAATGAAAGCGAATGACCATATAAGCAGCAGCTTCTGGAAAACCTTGTGACAGAC
The DNA here is from genome assembly GCA_013401335.1 of Brachypteracias leptosomus. Lineage (NCBI taxonomy): Eukaryota > Metazoa > Chordata > Aves > Coraciiformes > Brachypteraciidae > Brachypteracias > Brachypteracias leptosomus. The sequence continues at coordinate 79,364 of VYZX01027402.1, read as the reverse complement.
TCTTGAGAAATGCCCTTTAGTCATTGGAAGGTATTTCCCAAGGTCTCCTTGGGATGTCCTGCATCTACATCAGCTGATGAAAATACTCTCTATATTTCTGTACCCACAGGCAATTAGGAATTGCTCCCACAGTGTAATTTAAACCTACTAGGCTGCTCCCTGGACACAGTCAAGTGAGCAGAGTGAGACCCTTGCATGTTTGATTTTATATGACTGGACAAGATCTGCTTCAGTTGCAGTTTCAGGGCTACAAAACTTGGGTTCATATAGAAATTGTAAGTTATGCTCACACTGCGTGTCTGGGTTCAACTTTTCTGTTTCCTGAATTGCAAAAGGCAGCAGTCTCTCCATGACGTTGAGCTCTGGGTAGGCATAGACATTCTGGGGACAAAGAACAGGAGCCTCCAAACAATGATGGCCTAGAATCCAGCAGTGTTAAAAGGTTCCTTTAAATTTTCTCACAACCCTGCTGCTATCTCTTTGCCATACTGAATATAAAATGAAAGTTTCTGTCTGTTCTGGGATCAGCTATTGCTTCACTTACCTTGCAGCAGAACATACTAAGGCCTCATTCATTCACGTTATAACTTATGTATTACTAGCCAGTTGGAAAATGATGACAGATTTGCATCCTGTTCTGCTCTGTTTAGGAGCTGACGTTCACTGACTTGCAATAACCGTATATTTGCATAGTGCCTTTAACTCCAAAATATTTTAGTTTTACATGACTTACGGGTGGTCATTTCTATCAGCCTTGAAGTGCGGTGACTTCAGGGTTGGAATGTGGCAGCCGGTTACCAGCACACTCTCTATAATGGTGTATTGTGTGGATATCTTATCCACATGAGCTGCCAACAGAATTTGAGCAGACAGGTATTTGATGCAGAAACCAGGCTAACCGCCCTAAGCCTCACTCTTGCTGCAAGACATTCTATACCCATAAATAAACAAGCCTCGAGTTCACCTCTCTTTTGTAAAGCGGTCTTCCCTCCAGTGTCACACCAGAGCAGTGGGGCCTCTGCTGCAACAGACTCGGAGGCTCCTGCTGAGCCCCCCAGCAACCACCTCCGAGCATCTGACCCTCCGAGGTGCCACTGAGCCCCTTTGTCCCAAATTGAGCGTGTCCCTGCACAATGGGGATACAGCTGTCTGCCTGCCAGAGTTAATGAGCGTAGAGGGTAGGCCTTCAATGAGGTTTTTTTCAGCCATATTTCTTAAAAAGCTTTACAGAAAAAGGAGGTTTTCTGCTCCTCATTTTATACAGGAGGAGGCTGGAGGCTAAAATGCAAAGAAATTAAGTAACTTGTTGAAAATTACAAAGCAGCTAGTTGGCAGAGCTGAGAAATCAAGCTTAGCTCCCTACCCCTACATCCCTCTACCATTTTGTGCATCTAACAAGGCACAACTTAAAACCCACCACTTTTTAACTTTCACGGTAAAGCAGCAGTTCTGCTACAGCTTTCTGTTTGACTTTCTTTGGCCTTGCATCAAACCAAACCGGCTGTGCTCTTATTTTATACTTACTACCACCCTGAGGAAGTTCTTTTATGTGTGGGCGCCATAGAAATTAAGTTTTAAGCTGGAGTTTAACAGGATCAAATTTTGGATACAAAAACTCCCAGAAAGCAAAGACGACTGAAACTTAGCTCTTGTAAAAAAAATGGGGGGAAAAGAAGGAAATCCAATGATCAGGTCACTTCTATCGCTATATGGTCCCAGTCCAATAGGAACTGCTGTCTCCAACTAGGCTGCCAGAGGTCCAGAGTGCTGGAACAAAAGGCCAGAAATCATCTTTTTTCTATCCAGACAACATTTTAGGTGGAAAAAGAAGCACATATCCAGGGACAGCCAGATGAATAGTAGCCCTAACAATGCCAACTTTTCCTCTCCCCAAGTTGTTTACACCCACAAAATTAATTGTGGTGCCAAACTGCAAGGAGAGTTGCAACTCCCTTAAATGTGTGGTCTTTATTGAGAAGGCCAAATGAAATCACTTTGAATTATTAGACACATTAACAATGCCTGAGGGTGTCATATACAAATAGCTGACACCTTTAAGTACTGACGCAATAAGGATGGACAAGAACATGAGGTGAGGGTGGTGGGAGGAAAGGTCTTTTTCAGATGTATCCAAGGTAGGGTAAGTTTTATTACTGAGCTAGAAACGAATAGTATCCCAGGAGTGAATAGCTCACACATTTGATCCGATCTTGGGCTCAGTCCAGCTCCCACTGAAGTTTAATGGGAGTTGGATCAGGCCATTGCACTCACATTTTTTCCATGCATGGAAAACTATTTCCGTTACTTTGAATTACAATACCACTGGCTTTGGATTTTATATAATAAAATAAATCTAGGCCACTGTTTATATTCCAAGAAACTGCATTCTGGGATGCCAGCAAATATATTGCCTGTTGGATTAAAAAAAATAAAATAAAACCCGGACACATTGGTTTAAAAAAACAACAGCTCCTAATTATTAAACATAATTTTTCTTCCTTGTGCTTTTCTGGAGTCCTCAAATATTTGAAGTATGAAAGGTACATATAAATTCTTCTCTGGTGGTTGAAATTGTGGAATCTGTAAAACTGCAATGCTTTATAAGAAACAGAGGTTTAATATAAAAATAATCTTCGTGACTGGCTCTTTGCTTATTGGCATATTTTGCACATTTTAAAATTTACAGGAAAAAAAAAAAACCACCCTTGGAATGTCAGTAACAAAGGGGATGTATATTAGCAAACCCTTATATTTTGGGGACTGGCTTCTCTTGATTGTTCTGACTGCAAATGAGCTCTGCAGATGCTGAGAGGCACAGGAAATGTCTTGTGCTAGAAACAGCATTTGTTCCTTGCTATAGGAATCGAAATCTACTAAAATCCCAACGTGGTAAGACTGATTAGCAGACTTTGGTAATGCCTTCTGCCCTAGCACAATTTTATTACACTCTTCTCTTACCAAGGAAAAACACAGAAAAGACTTTCACCAGTGAACATGTGCCCACATTCTGGGAGCAAATCTATCTGTGGTTGGCTTGTGCTGGGGAAGAGCACGGCCCCTGGACTCTGAAATCCAGAGCAGCAAAATAGAAGACACCTCACCAAAAGAATAAAACAAAACCACACAAATACACAAGCAACAGAGGGAAAGAAATGTCATTGAGGGGTGTTTAATGTTCAAGAGAAACTATACATCTGGGATGGTGGTGAGGAGGATTTAATAGAGCTGAACAAGGTGACCACCTGCATCCACTTCAAAGAGGAAAACTGGCAGCAGTGTGAGCAGTGCTTATGCAGTCATGTGCACGTGTGTGCATGCAATGCTTCTTTCTACCGACAAAACAGGAACTATGCTGCCTTTGTAAACATCCCTGGGCACTGGCAGCTTCTCCTCTATATTGACAAATCAAGTTTCAGCATGGGATTAAAATGGGGAAAAAAAAAATAATCTCCCTCATGCACATAGCCATGTAGTTTGAGCTGGACTGATTTCCCCTTTGCCCAGGCGGTACAGAAGAGTGAGGTGCTGCCTTCATAGTGACTTTCAAGCTATGCACTGGTCAGCCACAGGTCACACCTTCCTTTCTCACAAGAGCAGGTTGTGAACCTTTCTCCACCACATTGTGGTCTGTCCAGCGTCCAGGAATGGTTTACAGAACTGCAGATTTTAAGTCATATTCTTGTAGAGGAGCCTTGGCTAACCTCTCCTATAACGTGACAAAGCCCTTTAGAGGGATTAAGAATTGGTTCCAAATTCCCCAGTGGGTTTAGTGGGGTGTCAGGGTTTGAAACTCAGATAAGTAGGATTTACCCACATCTGGCTGTGATTTCAGATATGCAGTAACTGCAAAATGCTGAGATTTACCAATGTGAGAGCAGAAAGAACCCACCCTTTTCCTTCTCGCTGGCCTTGTTTCTGTAAGGAGTGTGTGCTTGCATGCAGGGGGGAGTTCACTTTGTCAGCACATCATCCTCATCCTCTTCACCCTGACTGAAATATCCAAGGGGAGATGCACCCAAAGACAAACTCCCCAGCAGAACTGAAGGACTGGCAAACCAGCTGACCTGATGGGGGAAATTTCAAAACCAAAATGTCTCTTAAATAAGTTTCTTTAATTATTATCATCATCTGTTTATTTATACAAATATAAAATATATTTATATAGATTTATATAATATAGATTTGTTGCTTTGGTGGCTCCTTTCATTTACAGACGTACTGATCGACGATCTCTGTGCACTTTTTACACTTGACATAACAGCACCAATGGAACTTGCAGTGGCAACGCTCCACCTGTACGCTCTTGAACTGGTCATAGCCCCGTCCGCAGCACATCAGCTCACACCCATCCATGCCCTCTGAGGTCTTGTTGCACAGCCGGCCCTGGGTGCCCAGAGAGCCGGTGGTCTCATTGCGCAGGCAATAGTCTGGGCTGGGGTCCACGTAGACCAGGTCCTCTTGCGTCGGCATGTTGAAACGGTTGTTCACCAGCTCCAGCTTGCCCTTGCGGCTGATCCTCATGGCAGCGGCGCTGTCATACTTCTCCTTCAGCAGGTCGCCCACCTTGCGGAAGTCAGCCAGCTGCAGCCAGCACGTCTTGAGGCTGCAGGAGCCCGACACACCATGGCACTTGCAGGCCACGTCCGCCAGCTTGTACACAGCCTGCGGGAAAAGAGATGCAATCAGGCCAAGCTGTGTTTATTCCTGCTGCACTGGCAGCTGGCTTAATTGCAATGAATTCATCATGTTTTCGTAACTGCTTTGATTATCCCCCAATTTCTGTTTTTTTGCCCTTCAGAAGAGACAAAAGTCTTCCTCCTATTGCAATTGCTGTGTTCCTATTCCCGAAATATTCTATTTCTGGTCACCCTGCCTCCAAACAGGACTTCCCCACCCCACCTTCTTTTTCACTGGTATATTTCTGATTTGACAGCAGGGTCAAGAGCAGGAAAGAAGAGAAAGAGTCCTCTCTGCCTGGACTCTGGAAGTTCCCCCTATGTCACGGACCACCATGGTACTGCAAGTTTATTCCTTCAGAGCTGTGAAAAGGGAACACCTGGGAACCTGCCCATTTCCTACCACCTGCATCACAAACCCATGCTATCATTGAAGGGATACATCCTTAAATCCACAGGCCCTTTCCCTGTCTCTGCTGAGAGGTGCTCATTCAGAGACAGTGTCCAGAGGAGTCCATTGCTTTCCAAGGGTGCATCGCAAGCAGGAGTGGCAGTGGTGATGAGAAAGATGAACACCTCTACCCTGGAAGCAGCTCACCTCTGCTCGAGGTGTTACTAGGAGCCCTCCTTGAAAAGCAGAGCTGAGCTGCCAGCCCTCACTGGGAGCCTGCGCCATCTTGTGTCCAGACATTTCACCACACTAACAGGTCTCGCCACGCAGACTGGCCTCTTTTAAACAGCGAACGCAAGCTTTTGGTGCTGTCTTTTCCAAGATGCTCTCAGCTAAGTTTTCAGGAGTCTGGGGGGGCTGTAGATGCATCTCACCCCAGAAAATCCGGCATCAAAATTAACAAGTAGTCTTGAAAGTTCAGGTCTGAGCATTAAACCCTGAGCAGAACAAGGACATGATGTAAAAGGTAACAGTGATTACTCTCCTCCACCCCACTTTAGCTGGGAGGATAGAGGAATATTGAAAACTATTCCAGAATAACAAAGCTCAAATAAACTGAAAATGCAGGTTAGGTTTGTTCTTTACATTAATTTCAGAGACAGGTACAAGACTGCATGCTACGTGAGATCCTGTCAGCACTCACAGGCTCTGACAAGAGTTTGCAAAGGGATGAGCTGGCATCCCCAAGTAATCAGAGCTACTCCATCTTAGACCAGCTTACCCGCACAGCCCTTGCTTCTCATGCTCTTGCTATCAGGCTCACATCTGCTCTCCCATGACCATCCTGCATCCTGCTTGTTGGCAGGGCAGTGCCCCTGCCAGATCCCACGTGCCAAACTGAGCTATTTGGCATTAGCTGTAAAATTACCACCGATTGTATCTGATGGGAGAGATCAAGGAACGTGAGAAAAAACTAGGATGTTCTGAAGGAGATAACAATTCTAGCCAGGTTTTCTGCTGAAGAAAGCAGCCAAAGACTTAGGTTTCTTTTCTGCCTCACTCACCAACACAGAAGAAAGCTCCGCAGCTCTCTGCATTCGCTTGCCAAGGAGTAGGTGATTAAGGCAGTTGAGCATACTGCAAGAAAAACCTTCTGCCTATGACTACGTTCTGGACCAGCAGCAAGAGGTCAGAGTTCTACAACAACTGGTTGCTCCTGGTCTAACTAACGTCTAGTGCTTTTGACAGCTAGTGAAGATTCAATTTGGCTTAATGGCTAAATCACATGGAGGCCGATCCAGCTCCCAAGAAAGTCAATGGAGTGAGTCCTTAAAACAGAGGAGCTTTAGTTCTGCTCCTTGGAGCTCAATTTACTGAGACAATCCCTCACGGTGCAATCTAACAGCTACAGGCTGGGAGTTAAGCACTTGTCTTGGATTGAACTACAACTGTGGAGGACCGACCACACCGTTACTTAAGGATTCCTGCTGTACTATAACCAGACAGAGCTACAGTTGAATTTCCCGAGCCCCAGACATTTACTATATCCTCACTGCATTGCCAGCCTGCTTGTTATAAGCTTGTGTTAGCACTTTTTGGTTACCGTTCTGTCAAATCCCAGGCCACTCTTGCCTCCCTTGCCCTTGCGTGTGTTTTTATAAAGTATTATGATTCTTCCTAATCCTGGGCTTTGTTCCTTTAGAAAAACACTGCAACTTGATCCCTCTCAGCTAATGTCATGGGACTGAGTTCACTCCGACTTGGCTTTAAGCAATTGATGCTCAAAACATCTGGCCCATGTGGGTAGTAGCAGTGCTGGGGGATGTGAACGCTACCAGTCATCGCAGGTAAGCATGGCGCCTCTCAGCCCCCCACAGCTCCCACTGTCAACATCCCATGGAGGTAACCATAGCTTCAGCCACTAAATGTCTCTCTCACTCTCCCCCTTTGCTGCCCGGACAAGGAGAAAGCAGAGGAAACTGGAGAATTCCTCTCTAGCCAGGCTCAGGTCAAGGTAAAGAATAACAGACCCCACATGCAGTTCTGAGGGCAAGGTCCAATCAATGGCCATGCCACTTAAACAGGTTGAGAACACCTCTAATGGAAAGGCTTAAAGCCCCTTAAAGCCCAAGTTCTCTTCCAATTCTTCTCTTACAAGAATGGGAAGAGAATTAATGGAGAATTCCTATGTGGGCAATTAGACCCCCTTCCAGGCTCTTTTGGCAGTGGCTTGAGTGACTGATGACTGAGGCCTGCCATATGCCGACTGGGTAAACAGTGTGGAAGGACTGACCGCCACAGTCTGCCAGACAGAGGGACAGATAAGGAATGGGGGGAAATAAGAGAGGTTAATGGAGACCAACTGGAAGAAAAAGACAGATGGAAGGAAAGGACATATTGAGATAACAGCCAAAGACAAACAAACAAGGGCAATAAAGCCAGGAGCCACCACCACAAGGACTCCGATGTGGAGTGAAGGGGTGATGGGGTCAGGACTGCCTGAAAGATAAAAGACCTCTGGTCCCCTCCCATCCCTTTCAGCTCCTTCTGAAAATGACAGAGTGCAGGGACAATCTTCTCTTCTGCCATCAGAGCTCCTCAAGGTTCAAGGGGAACTTCCTCACCCACAGGAAACTGAGTGAGGGAACATGCCAAAAGTCTGCCTAGAAGTCAGAAGATATCAACTGAAACACAGATTGAGAAAGTGGGGCAAGGCTGCATGTGGGATGGCACCTGGTGGTCACTTAGCAATGCCCACTGCTGTGTCTCCAGTACTCCTTTCTTTCAGCAGCAACTTTTGGGAGTATGGAGTTACATGTGCATCTTCCTACTTCCAAAACCAGAATCTCAGAAGTGAAAACTTAACATCTAGGAATGCAGGACTAGATGGGACCTCCTCGGTTATTAAGTATGATCTCTTGCTATTGTAGGCACTGCTTCAAATAATATTTTCCTTAAATGTATAGAGTGCCCTTTTAAAAGCAATTAGGTTTTCAACTACCATTATTCTAATCACTATTCCAATGATAAAGTATCTTTTTCTACTTTCCAGCCTAAATATATTCACTTTATGCCCATTTGCTATTGTGCCAAATTGGCCTTCTGCTTAAAAAGTACTTCTCCTCCCCTATTATTTCTCCCACTAACACAGACATCAGTCATATCCTCTCTCAACTTTCACTTTGCTAGGCTAAACATAGCAAGCTATTCTAGCCCCCTTTCTTAAGAAAAGATTCCTATCCCTTGGGTCAACCATAACAAGCCTTTTCTGGTCTGAGGTCATTTTGCTTGGGAGTATGAGAACATACAATATTTTGGGGCCTCACGAGAGCTTAATACAATGGCATTAGTATTCCCTCATGACTTTCCCTAGTACACTGTAGGATATTTACCACCTTCCAAGCCACATTACATCTGCAGCCATCTGCAGCTGGCTGCTACACCCAATTCTTTTTTACTCCTTTCCTAATGACTAAAATGTCTTTCTTACAAGACTTCAAATGATGGTCTTAATGTAGCTCAGAAGTTCAGATAAGTGAGACCTATCAGACTTATTTTTGTTTCTTTAGGAAATCAGTGATGTTCTAAATGATTGTGTGATCAATCTTTGAGAAATTCTTCTCCAGTTATTTCCCATTTTCCTTCTTCCTCTGAGATATCCATCCCCATAGGTCCTCCTGTAAACACTGCCAAGGTCACACTGCCTGCACTGCCAGATGCCAGCTCTTTCAGAGTGCCAAGAAAGAACATAAGCACTCTCTATGACTTTAGAGCTTTACATTACCCAAGTTTTACTTCCACCTTGGTTGTGACAATTTCTGTTTCTAGCCCTCCTCCTTTGCTCCATGCTAATTAATACATTTCTAAGAGCCAAGAGGAAAGGCTGCCCTGAAGTGGCCAAATACCACACTGACCAGACAATCCTGGAACCTGTAGCAATGCCATCTCAGAGCCACCCCAGGTCTCCTCTCTATCCAGACCCTTTCATATTAAGCTCCTTTTCAGATCCCAGCATCTCCATTCCTCACTACTTCCAAATCCTCATCCTGTCAATCCATCCTAAAGCCCCACTCTCACTCCAGAGCTCTCTGTTCTTCCTCCTCTTCATCAGCAGTCCCTTGCAACATCCCACTCATCTCAGGTCCACTGCCCCAAACTTCAGTACTTGCTGCTCAGCTCCTCTTCCTCTATCCATCTAAACACAACAGCTGCCTCCTCATGCCTTCCTTGCTCCCATAGGGTGCCAGCACCTTTGGCCACAGCCTACTGTAATAGACCTTACCTGCCCCTAGGGCACCCTGCCTGGCTTCCCCCCAAAAGCACAGTCCCAGAGTGATTGAAAAACCTGCACTACAAGCACTTATTGCCCTAGGCAGAAGCGTTGAGGGCAGGAAAAGACACCTCCAGTGTGCAGCAGACATACAGTGCACATTCCCACAAGCAATGCTCCCCATTCCAACTTGATGCCTCAGGTAAAGTATTCACTCATTCTGGGGACCAAAACTACTCTGTCTTTAGACTCAGCCCATGCTCACTGACCAGCAGTCTCCTTTCTTCCAATCTCCTGCAATTTGCAAAGTTTAAAAACTTTTTGCCGTTTATTTTACTGCCCTTTGTAAGGTCTGACTCAGCATGATGTTTTACTGTTCTCACTTCATCTTTACACTTCTTGACCTCTAAGACAGAGCTTTTCATTATTTATTTGCTATCAATTCTTTTTTTCCATTCTTAGTAGGCTCTCGGTCTATTCCCAACAGCTTCTCTGTGGTACTTATTCATTCACTGAGGTCTGGATATTCTTCCTACAAGCTTTTTCCTCTTGCTTGGCATGCAGAATTCTAATGGCTTTAGCATCTTTGACTTGATAAAGTTCCAGACCTCCTCCACATCAAGTTCCTCGGCTGAGTTTACTAACTGGCTAGCAGAGTTTGTTCTTTGAAATCCACAAGCTTAATTACATGCTGGTTTATACCTCCATTTAATTTAATCTAAAATGACTTGTGCTCATTTAATCTGAGGTTATTTTCTACAGAAAACTGTTCTATAGAATCTACAAAAACCAAGCTTGAAATAGCATTGTCTTTTGCTGGCCCCTTTGGAAAGCTTTTGTCCTGTGTTAACTGGAGACAAAGAAATCACCTTGAGAGCTTGTCTACAGAGTCCAAAGAAGCACGGGTGCTGTAGCATTCCAAGCACAATTTAAACAATTTTCTGCACTGTAGTAAAGGCAGGACTGTTTTCAGCTCTGGCCTTAAAGCAGGACAAAGCTTTCTTCCATCTAAAACAGTGTCATCACCTGAAATCACAGCTCAGTGAGATTCTTGCCCATGTAACAAGAATAACAAGACAAGGTAGTGTTTTACTCATGTTGTAGAGCAAGTATCTTCTGATTTGATCTTCCAATACAGATGTTACTACAGTTCAGCTGGCGTCTCAAACTATTGGCCACATTCTGCCTCTGGATCCCTTAAGGCAATAGGACTGGCTGTTAAAAAGTCTCATAATATACTCATTCCCTATTTTAGGCAGGATATTTATTTGTAGTAATCCAAGTTCATGACTCCAGACATTTAAGATGTTCAAAGCAAGTAATGCAGAGAAGAATGTCACTTTCAGGCTCCTATTCTGTGGAGGAATGCCCTCCCACCCCCCACATTTCTAAACAAATGTAGACCCTCTGCCCTTCCAAGACAAAAAAACCCAGACAACCTCAAACCAAAGGCCACTGAATTCCACCATTTTCAAGTCTGCATTTTTCCAACTACTGCAAATTTACCCCAGCTTGATTTTGCAGAAGAACGATAGAGTATTCGCAATGCTAAACGATAGAGTATTCGCAATGCTACAACCTGACATGCTGGTTTCACAATCAAAAAATAGAGCAAATCTTTTGTGGCAAAATGAAGCTAAAATTACATGCAGAAAAGACAGACATATGTGGTAAAGGGGAAGATAATTCAATAATAATTGGAAATAAGAAAAGGCAGAAAATTGGTAAGCAAACTAAGGATATTAGTTAAGAATGTGCAAAAGAGCAAGGCTAATTTCTCTTATTAGGATTGTTTAATATGCATTGGAAATAAAATTAACCTTAGAAAAGCTCACTACCAGGAAAGAACAATAAAAGTTTTAAATACCCTGTGGAAAAGGCACAAATATTCAAGTAAGTATTCCTGTTGTGCATTTGGAAAGAGGCAGGATTACACAGTTGTACCTCATATGAATGATGCTGAACCTTCCAGGCTATTGGTCACAGACAGAGGAATTGTGTAAAAAGCCACTATGCCTACACTGAACACATACAAAGAGGGCAACTTCACCTACATTTACTGCATCAGTGAGAGCAATACCAGAAAGCAGCATGTCATTTTGGTATCCAGTTTCTTAAAGGATATGGGAAAACTGGAAAGGGTGCACTAAAGTGATGTGAAAATGACTGGATGGAGAGTGAGAACCTCTGAAAGTGAGGGAGTCTTCAGTGCTCAATCTAGTTTGTCAAGAGAGTGGTGAATAAATTACAGTAGATAAATACTTCTATGCAGAGAAAATCCTGATTGCTAAAAGGCTTTTGGATCTAGTTGTAAAAGCCAGAAAAAGAACTAACTGGGAGCTGACACCAGATAAATTCAAATGATAATGAAGTACAGTGTTGAAACAGGGTGATTAATGATGGTGGTATATGACTAAGGGAAGTGATGGTTTTTGCATCCCTAGGGGTCTCCAGATCAAAACTGTGTATCTTCTCGGAAAATGTCTGTTGCCTAGATGCAAATTATTTATTTTGCCCAATACCAAGATAACTGAGCAAGGCATGTTTCAGAGATATCGAGGTAGCCCGATTCAATGTTTGCTTCTGGCCTTATATTCCCAAAACTCTGAATGATGGCAGTAGAAGAGAACTCCTCATGCCAACAGATTCTTCTCTTCAGCACCAGCCTGTCACTTTGGCAGCTCTGAGAAGCCAGTTTCTGAGCTGTAAACCTTGAAAGTGGGCCATGACAACACCCAGTTTATTTGGAAAGGACTTACATGTCTGCACATGTGTGCCATATAGTATCTCAACAGTCCCCAAAACTCACTGGCTTTAGCTGGCAACGGAAGCCTACCATGAAAACTGGAACATAATATAGTCAATATTGTCTGTAGTAGTTACAAATATGCAGAAAATGTGACCATACATTGTAACTGGACTGGGCATCACTGAACTATCCCTCATCAAACCTCCAAATAATTTGGTATGTAGCTACCTCACACCTTCTGAATCTGCCACTGAAAAAGAGGAAAGGGTCAGCATTTCTCTTACCCTGCGACCAGCCTCATTGTTCTGCAAGTTCATCAGCATGCGAGCCTGCTCCTCTGAACCCCTCACGTAGTTCTTCTCCCTCTCCTTGGCATCCACAAACTCCTTGGCAAACCGATATCCATACTCCACGTTATCCCCACAGCCACCCCACAGCCAGTCTCGGGGCAAGTCCTTGGGCCGGGCCGTCCGGCTGCAGCCACAGCTGGAGAGCTCTCCTTCCCGGCAAGCCCGGCTGATGGCATTCACCACCCCGGCAGCACTGACCGCGTAGGTGAAAGCAGTCTCTCGGCTCCCTGTGAGAAAGATGAGAGAAGCAAATTAACGAGAGGCAGACCTCATTTAATGAACGCAACACGCAGCAAGAAGCAAGTAAAGGGGCTCCAGACAGTAGGATGTGGTGTGCTTTGAGAAGGTGCATAGAATTAACTGGAACAAAGGAACGGGATGATCAAATGCAAGGGCACCACCCCATTCTGGTAGAGGGGGAACTCTCCTAACACATGCTTGCATCCTGGTTTTGTTTTCATTTCACAATAACAGCTCCAGTCAACCGACTGTCCAGAGCTAGGAGTTTCTGTGTAATCAGGATCAACCCCAAATCTGATTCTCTAACACACACCAGGGGAGGGTCTGAGATTCCTGCTGATGCCTGGAGGAATGTTCTTGGGCAAGAATATGTTCTTCAGTAATTTGTATGTGCTGGTGGTCAAGGATTATTATTTTTGTTACACTTGTGTTTGCCCATTTAAGAGTCCTGGAAACTCCAGGCCTTTCCCAAAAGAAATAGCAACCCCATAGGCAGGGACTGCTCAACCTCTTTCCCCTTCAGTATCCTCTCATTTTAACTTGGAGGAAACTCTCAAGCAGTAAGAGGGTTATTCTAAGTAACAAGGCTGGATCTGTGCAAAAGGAGCATTCTGATTAAGTCTGGTATCACTCTGGAATGGTTTTCATTTCATTGCGACAAGCACTCAAGCTCCTCAGTTCATCAGCCTTATTTTGGTTTACATATCAGCTGAAAATGTTGTTTGGACAAACTGAAGGAAACCCATTTTTACACTAAACCATCAAGGCAGAGGCTCTCCCAATGCCTAGAGAACCGCAGTGCTGGAACAAGTAAAAATTTCCCATGTAGATAATAACAAATGAAAAGACTTTCCATTAGCAGGTTTACTAGAGACTGCCCTGCTTGGAGAGTGTGCTCTGCAGCAGCTTAGAGTCTGAGCCAAGCAGCTGCATCCTGGCAGTGATTCAGCCCCAGTTTGACTGGGGCATCAACACAGCCAGAACAATGCATGAGACCAAGTGTGCTGCACCAGCTAGTGCTGTGGATCTGAAGGCGGGGAGTAGAGAGGGATGAGGAGAAGGAGGCCATCCACACCTGCACTCTCACCACACGCTGTAATGAATAGCTAAACCGACACCTTCGGAGTCATTGTGTGTGTCACCAAACTTTCAGGTGATAAAGAGAACAACTGCCAAAGCTTCATTGGAATAAGTAGTCTGATGGTGAAGAGCTACTTACACCAAACCCCAGCAAGATGCTCTCAAGCAAATTTGAATGACTTCAGAGGGAAGATCCTGCAAGAACAGTTTGTCATCAACCTGCAAGGCCCTCTCTCAGTGCCAGCTCCCTCAGCAGGACTGAGCTGATGCTTTTGGTAAGCTCTTGTTCAAATTTGCATGTGCTGACAATCTGTAATTAATAGCAGCTTATCACCAGCTTAATGATAATGACCCAAGACAAAGGGGAGGCTGTGAATGGCATCCACCTTGCAGAACTACTTGCAATATATTTTTCCCCTAAGTGATGTAGCAAAGGACTTCTTCTCTGGAGTACAGCACAAGGCTGATAAAAAGTTAGAAGGCAGGACCTTACTAGCAAGTCATAAGGAGAGGACTATGCTCCACAATCTTCCCTGGTCTGACAGGTGAAGAGAAGTAACTCCTAGTTAAGGTAATTCATCTGAGACTGGCCCATAAGGGAATTATGGTCATTTTTCAGCAACCAAAATCAAGCTTCTACTCATCTAGTTTGTTCTGCACGTTGTGGGTATTTTAAGGTAATGGTCCAATGTGCAGTTTTGCCCCTGCCAGTCTGTGCCTGTATGGTGAAAGCCCTGGGGACACACCAATCATCCTGTTAAATAGAGCATTCCCCGCATCTATAGAGATTAAAATACATACAAGGAAAGGACCTCCCGGTGTTACAGCTTGTGCAACAGAGCCTGCATGACTCCAGGTGCTTAGCATCCCTACAGCTTGATGGAGATCCCTGAAAGCACAGATTGGATTTACACTTTTACTGGCCATGTTTTAACCATCTCCACGTTTCAGGGGTAGCAGCATGATAACTTAATGTGCAGCCCCTGGACCTGCATGAGTTGCTTAGGCTGCTGAGGATGGTAGTGGGAGAGGCTGAAGCAAGTCACAACGGTTTGGTTTTTTCCCCCTCTTGCTGCCCACAAAGCAGAACAAGCCACGGTGCTCACTAGATGTAGGTTTGGAAGACTGTGGCTTGGCTTGGGAGGTGGGATCAGACTTGTGCACGAAACCCTGTGCTAATACAAAGCAAACCTGCAGCTCGTAATTGTGGGCTTATACATCCTAATTTGCTCTCCAAATAATTGGAAAATTATTTGTGGATTTGCTCATCATCTCAAAGTTCACTCCAGTTCCACATTTCTGTGCTGTCATCTCCAAGGACATTCCCCAGATTTGTGTAAAGGTGCAGAGGCGGTGAGGCAGTAACCCCCCTTCTGCCCTCTCCCACGGGGTGGGCTTGGTCGGAGTCACGTCTGGCTGCGTGCCCTGGGCAAGCCGGGGGCGATGTCGGGGGCTACGGTCCCCGAGAGGCTCTGCCCGCCGGCGCGGAGCTCCGCGGAGCTCTGCTGCCCTCCTGTGCCCACCGGCCACCCGCCACCGGAAGCAGGACGAGGAGCCCCGGGCTCCGGCAGTTTTCGGGGGGCACCGGGGAGGATGCCAGGGTGAGCTGTACTCAGGCAAGGTGTCGGTCCCACGGCTTGCTTTTCTGGAGCTGCACAGGAAGGTGGTGGGAGGAGAACTGAGCCCAGGGGGAAGGCTGATGCAAAGATGATTAAAACGTGTAGCTATAACTTTTTTGATAGAAAAGGTTTCGTTTCAGCTGATTATTTTTCTTAAAGCATTTACCTAAGGCTTACCAATATCAAAGAAAAACAAAGGAAATATTTCTCTTTGTTCTCTTCTTTTATGACCCTTTTTTCCCCCTCCCTTTTTGCATTTGAAAAGGCAAAAGAGATAAGATCTTTGGCTCCAGAAATGACTGGACTAACCTGGAAACCCCAGCCTTGCATTTAGGATTGCACTGAAGGAGACGCAGAGGTAAGGAATATATCTGTATATAATGTATAGAGATAGATATACACACATGCAGTTTAAAATTTGTATTGACAGAACAAGAAGCAACTTCAGAAGGATAATTTTTGTACATCACCAGATATTACTTGAATAAACATCTTTTAAAAGGTAAGAGCAATTCTCACAAACACAACACAAACAGTAGGAAAAAACAATGCTAAAAGAAGCTTGCTTCAGTGCTCTATGAAAGATTTCTACCACTGGACTGCCTCACCTCTATGAAATGCACAAAATGAAGGTGTAATGATTAAACACAGACCAACTGGGTCTCCCGTTTCCAAGCTGAGCCAAGTTCTGCGAGGGGGAAAAGGAAACTAATCTTCTAGGTTTCTGAGTGAACGCTCTCCTGAGGATCTCCCAGGCTTTGGACTTGGCCAGAGCAGGTTCTCCCCTTTCACAATCTAGAGTAGCTCAAGAAATCATATAATATATGCCATGCCGGCATCGGTGGGTGGGCAGACGAGGGTTGTTGGCACACTACACACCTTCTGGGTCCTTCTTATCTCTTTCCCCTCCTCTCTCCACAACACTCTGGCATGCCTCTGCACTCTTGCAGATATTCTGGTCTCCAGACTTTTCTCGTGCCATTGGCACAGAGTACAGAAAAAGGGCTGTGGTCCAGAATTGGGGCTCAGGGGTTGAAAACTGGAGACAGGCACACAGTATGAACCCAGGGAAGAATGACTTTATAGTTGACACAACCTGAGAGATTGAGAGGCTTTGTTTTCTTCCCCAGCATGGAAAATAGATTTGCTGGAATGATGAGCAATACCTCATTACAAAGTAGGAAAAAGTAAAAGCATAAGGTGGAACTAAGAGAAAAGAGAAGCTGCCCCTCCACAGCAGCTTATCACTGACGTAGACAACAGCAATGAATCATCATAGACCTGTAATACTCCAGGCCACCTTTGGTGACATTTTTCTGACTTCTGTGGTGTCTTGTGCTGGAATATAAATATCTGAACTGACCAGAGAATCTAAAGGAGATGGATTCAAAACTCTTTGTTAGGATAGGTTTTTAAACAGCAGGCAACCACAGCTGGTCACCTCACAGACACTACCATCAGCAGATGCCTACTAGAGATACAACAGTACTCCTAACAAACAAATGCATGCACACAAAAACCAAACAGCAGCAGCAGGACTATGGGGCATGCCACATCACTTCTTTCCTCATCAAAACCCAGATCTACTCCCAATCTAAACTAAGAGGATTGAAACAATTTTAAAGAGGAGGAATCTTCACTCTTCCACTATCGACTCTAGTCCCTTCTTCCCATCCACCCTCTGATCCTTCACAACCGCTTTTCATCCTTCACCTCTGATCTTCACTTTCTCTTAGTTCACCCTTACTTCTTTTCTCCAGGTGTAGACTCACCCACTGGACCAACCTAGGGCTGCAAGAAGGTACTGACGAGGGGGAGGTTTGCTCCAGAAGGAGAGATTCCTAATTTCTGGTGTCCCTGTGGAGTCACTAGGATTTCTTGGGGGATCTGAAATTTACTCTGTTTTTTGGGATAGGTTGCACATGAGGGAAGGACACCAGAAGGGAGAAATGGAGGTGTATTTTCTGTCCTTTCCCTTTGGTGGCTAAAATTTCATTTTCCATACTCCAAAGCACAAGTTTTAACAATCTGGAATTGCATGCAGCCTCATCTGGCCACCACCCTTGCTATCAGAAAGCAAGAGATCAAGGATGCACAGATGCCTTGGATGTGTGTGAAGAGCTAAAAGTCTGTATCAGGAAACTGCATTTCCCAGGGGAGCACCCCAGAGAGGCCAGGATTTGTTGGGGTAGGAGCTGGGCAGAAAGCGAGGAATTAGAATAGCTCTGGTAGGCTGAAATAGGGATTCTGAAAGGTTGAGTAACATGCAAAAGAAGTCCCTAAAATTCTCCAGCATGACACATAAGAATTTCAGGATCAAATGGAAGGGATCACGAGACTTGGCTACCCTGGTGCCCTATCGCCCTGATGCTCCACAGGTAGTAAATATGCATCTCTTGGTGTCCTGCTGCCTGTGTGGTTTTTTTGAGTGAAGTCAAAAAGGTGCTGCTGGGGGCAGCTGGGGGTGCAGGAGCTGGAGGTCTTTTTCCATCCCTTGCTAAGTGTTTTCCCCAGCCTTACAACATAGGGCTGGTTCTGGATTCTTCAGTGAAATGAGGCTTTGTGGGTGGGAAACAAAACCTGGGGTTGGAAAGAGAGAGAGAGAGAGGGAGAGTGTGTGCAGGCCGCGGCTGTTTTTAACACCTTTTCTTTATTGTCCTGGCTGTCGGACACATCAAACCAAGCCCGGATTTCTCAGTTTCTTGCCATCAGATGACTGCATTTCAAAAGGAGCTGGGACAATGTGCCTAGATCACACCTCAATTCAAGTGCAGCAATGGCCTGTCAATGCGCCTCTTAGGGCCAGCAGGGCAGGAATTATAAAAATCTCTCGGTTTACACAGAAAGTGGCAGAAAAGGGAGGGGGGAGAAGATCCCATGCCAGAGGAGTCCATATTTCCCACATCTCATGGCTGCATTCCCTGTCCGAGAGCACTCCAGATGCTAGGAATGATAACATGGGTCCATTGTTCCTGGCTCCAGCTTCTTCCCTTTCTACCTTTAAACAAGCACATAAAACAAAAGCAGCCTCCCTCTTCCTGACCTTCTCATGTTCCCCCCAAAGAAAATGTACCTGTTCCCCCATCCCCAGACAGCTCCTGCTGGGGTTCAGGTGCACTGCTGCCACCCACTCAGGCACAGACAGCGCTGGGGCAGCACCAGCACAACAGGGAATGTAAAAACTCATTAAAGGCAGCTTTAGGAGCAGTGCTAATGGGACTCATCACTCCTGCGTGCGTATTTGAAGAAAAGGAGAAATCCACACAGGGACAGCTGGCCTGCGCCCCTGTACTGGGTGCTCCTACCTATTTTCATGACCCTCCCAAAGACAGAGGTGTTGTCCACCGTGCTGCAGTTCCACCGCCGCTGCCGAAACTGGTACTGGCACTCCTTGATGGCACTGCGGGCCCCTTCCCCGATGAACACCATGTGCTCCTGGTAGAGCTGGCAGAGCTTGCGCTGCCCGGGGGAGAGCCCCGGCAGCTGGCTGCACACTGGCTGAGCGCCGATGATGTACATCTCAGGTCTCTGGATGGGGTTCATGGCCAAAGACCTACGATGAGAAAAACATCCAAGGGAGGGTGGAGGGAGAGGCTCCCTCCGCGAAACGCCCAGCACCTTTGCACGCCAGCCCAGCCCAGCCTCGCTCCCAAAGCCCGGGCGCATTTCTCATGTCAGCTGCCTCCCTCCACGGCTCGGCCAGATGCGAGGCTTTTCCAGGGCTCCAGCGGGAGAAACACAGCTCGTTTGTAACCTGAGTTTAAACACAGAGGACACCCAGGATGGGGAGGGGGGACAGAGAGAAAGCTCAGCACTTTCTCTGCAAAAAGAAGTGATCTGCTTTTTTACAGACCGCCAGCCAGCGATGCCTGCCTTCAAGCCAGGCTGTTTTCCGCTCTTTCGGGGAAGGGGGCTCCGCGGCTGCTCCCAGGGCTTTTGGCAGTGGGTAGGAAACCTTACCCATCCCCTCCTTACGCATTCCCCACATCCTAAAGCCCGGACGGGATTTCAGCGAGCCCGTCCCACCGGAGCCCAGAAATGCCTGAAATGGGACAGGGGCTGCGTCTCACGTCCCCAGAAACTGAGCAGGGACGGTGGGAGGGGGGCACCTGGAAAGAAGCGAGCTCCTGTGAAAGCAGCCCGGGAGGCATGAGAGCTCCTGCGGGGAGAGCGGAGCAGCAGCCCCCCATCCCGCCCCCGGACGGTCCCCGACCCCCGGCCGGCGGCGGCGGACAAAGGCGCCGCTGGCTCCCGCTCCCCCTCGCCCTCACTCACCACCAGGAGTTGGCGTCGGCCACCGGCGAGGTGCAGCTGCAGAGAAGCACGGCGGCGAGGGCCAGCCTCGGCCCGGTCATGGTGGGCTGCGGGCGGCGGCGCTGGGGCAGCCCCCGCAGAGCCGGCCGCCGGGACGGGGCGCCCTGCGGAGAAGCGCCGAAGAGAAGCCCTTGGNCGCCCTCGGCCCCGGGGCAGGGGCCGCGCTGCCGGGTCTCTGCCGCCACCGACGGAGTCTCCTCGTCCCACCTGGGGGGCAGTGAGGAGACGTGTGGGTCTGGCCTCGCCCCGAGGGGCGTCGGGAGGGCCTCCGGAGCCTCCAGGCTGCCCCCGCCCCTGTCCGCCGGTGCCCCCGTGGGCCAGGCCGGGCCGTGGCCGGGAACTCGGTGGCCGCAGGTGTGCGGGGAACCGGCTGGGCACATCAAAGCGCCACGCTGGCCCCGCTGCCTTTGTAATGCAGGTCCGGCTCGGAAATTAGCTGTCCCCTCCCCACAACGGCCTCCCGAAGGGCCTCACGCCGCGGCCCTAGCCCCGCGGCCCGGGCGGGGGGTCTGCGCGGCTCGGCCGGGCTGCTGGCGGCGGGGCTGGCACCAGAGCTTAATGGCTTTATGGGCAGGGGAGGTGGACAGGAGAAAAGCTTCAAAGGCTCCTCTTGTTCAAACATCCCTCTCCCTTCCCTGCTCGACCCACCGGGAACCTCAAAGGCGGGGGCAATCTGGCTGCTCCTCATCCCTTCCCTCCCCAGACACGGCAGAAAGCAAACGCGGGCATCCCGGACCCGTGTGGGTACCGGTAACAAGAGCTCCTCGCATCCTGCCTCCCTCATGCTGCAGAGAAACAGGCACCTTCTCACACCACCGACACCAACGCCGCTGTCTCCATCTCTACATGGCCTCCTACCGTCCTGTCTTACCAAGCGCCACACAGTCTCCACTTCTCTGTCACGGACAAATGCCTCCCACTCCCCCACACAGCCTCCTCGCTGGGCCTGGTGTTCCAACCCTGCTCCTGCAGCAGCGGTTCCCCAAACGTAGGCTGAACGTGCGGGTGGGTCCCCTCCAGGTTCTGGCCACGGTGTATGTGGTCCAAGACCCACAAGTACCCAGCCTTTCACTCCGCCTCACGAGTAGCGCCCGAGACATGAATCACCACACTCAGCAGCTCAGACTGCTGAAGTATATTTTTTATCGAATTCCTCACACCCGCCACGGTGGACTTGCTGTGTTTGTTTGCAGCACGCTTCGCTTCCTCCCCCATCCAGATGTGCTGTACCTGCAGCTGGTGGCCCATCTCACCTGGCAGGCAGATGTGGGGCTGCAAGTGCCAGAATTAGCCTCAGGACAAAAAAGCCTTGTGTGACCCAGAACCTTGGCGGGAGGGGAGTTTTACTGCTCGGGCGCAGCAGGATCCACGTCTGAAGAAAACAGGGTGACTTTATTCACATCTTCTATATCCTCCCTTTTCCTCCTCCCACAGCCCCCAGCGTGACGGAGGGATGGCGAGGTGTATGTGTGTGTAGCCACGCATACATGTTTTGGGTCTGTTTCTATAGGGAATAGACAGAATGGAAAGTTTATCTCCGAGAGTCTGGGGAGGAAGGAAGTTGTGTATGGATGAATGGCTTTTCCATGACAAACAATGAGTCTGCACAGACACGGTGTGATGTCACCTGAAGAATTTCCAAGCCAGCCTCAGATACAGAAAACCTTCTCACTGGCAGAGATGAGAGCGTCCCACCTTTCCATCTTACCACAGCCAGAAGGAAGAACTAGGGCAGAGGAAAAAAAAAAAGCCCTCACTGTCTCACACAAGGCATGCACCATGTAAATAGATGACATGATAGCAGAGGAGTATCTCCAAGCTTTGCCCTCACCAAGTCTCCTCACGGGTTCTGAGAAAGGAGTAAACTGTGGCGAGCTGCCCTGGTGCCTCTCCCAGCCAGGAATGTGAGACAGCACCAGCCAATGAGGCACTTCCACAAATACAGGTGATGTCAATGTCCGTGTTCGTGTGAGCTTCTCCAAGCGCATGTGCGCAGCTGCAGCACTACATGGGACAACAAGAACGTACCATCACACAGTAATGAGCTGGTGGTCCACCTCCAGCTCTGTGGCATGGTGGAAACAAAAACCTCTACAGCGATTAAAGCCTGGGAGATGCTCATGTGAAACTTGGTCCAGAAACACATGGCATTAATTAAATATTTCATTTTAAGTATTAATATGTGAAGGCAGCCGATGACGAACAACAGCAAAGTGTTGTGAATACTGCTAGTAGCAACCTGACCACCAACAAGCACAAGCAAGGCAATGATCTTATTTTGAAACACAAGACATAAAAATTGCTGTCTGGGATAAGATCACTTATCCAGCCAACCTAATATCCTGTGAAAGGAGGCAACTAAAGGACACACTTCAGTAGGAAAGGTCTGAAATTCTGAATTCTGCCTAAATTTTGCTGCTGGTGAGAGAGACAGCCATTGAGTTAAGATGTGAATTATGGAAGTGAGCCTTTTTCAAGGTGCTGGAAATAATTTCTTCACTGTCTGTGTTTATGACTTCAGATAAAGTGGTAATAGCAGATGAGGTGTTGTCAGAGGGATTTAGCCTCAGCCACCAACTTACAGACTGAAAGCTCCAAAGCATTTGGGTGGTGGTCCAAAGAATACTGGCTATCACTCTTTGCACCTGTTTCTACTTGCCACCAAAATCTTGAAAGCAAGCTTTCAATTTTGTAAATAAAAAGCTTGCGTTATTTCATAAGCTCAACTGCAGGGTTGGTTCAAACATCTTTGGCGAGGTTGTTTGCCAAAGCACAGCTGGGTGGGAGAAGTCAGTAAAATTTTGAGGATAATGGAGTGAAGCTGGACCGCTGGTGGGCTGGAATGAATGGAGTCAGTGAAGCGTCAGGCAAGAGAAGGGGGAAAGGAACTGCTGGCAGGTAATCCCGGATGACTGATGGGGATGTTGGCAGGGTCATCCAGGACTTAAGGGGTTCAGGGGAAGGAGGCTAGTACTGAGCAGGATTTTGGGATGACTCCATACAAGTGACATGAAGGTCACTATGATAACAAGTATTGGGAAGGTCCTGGGGAAAGCTGGTCTCACCTGCCTTTCTGTTCCTTGGTTAACCCATCTCAGAGCCAGGAGAGCAAAACCTCACCCCAGGCAGACCACTTCTTCTGGCCATCATTCCTGCCCACTCCCTGCTACCCAAGTGACTCCCACTTTCATCCCAAACCATCCCTCCCCTGCAGCAGCCCACTCACACCAACTCACATCACTCCTGCTACAGTAGGGGAAGAAGAAGCAATAGAAAGAACTCCAAAAGCAGGTGCTACTTTTGCTTCTGCTGAAAAAGGTCCTATCCCACCCCTTCCAGTGGGCCTGGTGCACTCAAACAGCAGTACTGAACCCACACTGTGGCTCAAGCACTGTAGGTCTTATGCTTGCACCAGGACCACTAAGGACCACCTGGGCAGGCCAAATAGGGAGCTGTCACCTGAAAATGGGATATGAATCTCAATCCTCAGATTAAAGGTCTAATGCTCCTTTCTTAGAGGGAAGAGCAACATCAGCAAGCCCGCATCTTCCTGAGGCCTTAGCATTCTGCTGCACTCAACAGTCTGCTGCTCTAGGCAACTGTCTACTGTGTTGCCTGGCTGACTAAAATTAGTACCTGTGTTTGCCTTTGTTCGATTTTCAGAGATGACAACTGTGCATGAAGCACAAATTTACACATTGATTTTCCAAAGTCACAGCAGAGCAGCTGGAGAGCTACCACCGCTCTCCCAAAACCACTCCTGCCACGTTTGCTAGAGGGAAGCTGCAAGACTCCAAGAAGGGGAGGTCATGTCCATGAGATCATTTGCAAAGATTTGGCAGACCATGAAAAAAGTTCAACCTTGGCTGGAAGACAGCCCTGATAAATGAGAAAAGGAGAGTTACTCATGCAAAGTCCTTGTCCTACCCTTATTGTTTTTCCAAAATTTGGGATGTCCCCAAGTGCAACACATCTCTATCAAGTGTTATAAGGAGTATTGAAAGAAAGCGTAGGTGTCTTTCCATGTAACTCCAATGATCCTCATTTCTGCAACTTGTCTGGTTTCTCCCAGGCTGAGGGAACTGGACATACATTCTTCCTCTAATGATCAAGAGCTTCTTTCAAGTTCCTGTTTATATTTGCAACTTGACTGTGGTTCAATGCTTGTTTTTAATGCCTTGCAACGTCCAGTACATCCAGAAATGTTTATTGCTCTCTCTGTCATAAGCCACTTACTCAAGACAGGGGAAATATTCAGTGAAATAGTGTCTCCTCTACTTAAGGAGCCAGTAGAGATGCATTACCTGGGAAGAAGGGTTTACATGTGCTGCTTGAAAGGGAATCCCTGCCCCCTGTTTCTGTGCCATCGACCTGCTGAGTGACAGCACCAAGGGATACTATACATCTGCTTCTGGCAGCCAGGCTTGGTTTTAACCACATTTCTTACTAAGACTTCAAAAATCTCATTAAAGTCACATACTTGCCCATTCAGCTGAACCAGTTTTAGAGGGAGTGTAGATTAAAAAAAAAAAAAAGTCCCTTGAAGCTAAATTGCAGCCCTCACACAGAAACCTAAACCACCTTTCATCCTACCACCCCCTACTTGTTTGGTCCTGTGCTGCTCTCCTGATGCTGACCCGTGTCTCACCACTGTACCACCATGTTGCTGTACTGGCGTCAACCTTCCCAGATCTAAATGTGTTATTTTATTTGTGTTGTGATCATTACTTACACAGCAACTGGAGTCACCTCCATAGGTCCAGATCCAGCTGGGGTGTTATAGTGTAATGAAACCTTCTCAGTATCCCAGCATATCAGTCCTTCATGTCTGCCTCTTTTGCCTTGTTGAATTGTTACTATCTGTCTCCCCTGGAAGGGGAGATTATTCCTGCTTATGTCCTGCTTGTTTCTTTTAGTACTTATAGACTCAGTTTTATCTCCTGATGTGCTCATGTGCTACCTTTTTCTGCATCTCATCACCTGTCACCCTTGCTGACAGATCCAGATTTCCTTTCACCACTACCTTGCTCGTTCATTTTTCCATTACTCCCCTGGCCAATGACATCCAGTCCCACTGTTACCAGGGCATGTAGTGCAGCAAATGCCAAGATATACCTGCCAGTGTCAGCAGACTCAGTGACAGCTGTTCCTGAAGTACCTCACCAAGGAGAGCAAGAATGGAGTAGGGTTGCAAGTAAAGCAGAAGTATTAGACAACAAAAGAGGCTAGATACTAAATATTTTCACCATTTTTAAACAGAATAGGTATAAAGGATAGTGATTCTATGACTAAAACAGCTTCTTATTAGTAAAAGATACAGAATATATGTAAATCCTTAAGAACATCATCATTTATGCCACAATATTTCACATGACAGGCAACAAGCTCACCTGGAGCAAGACCATCTCATCCACTACAAAAAAAAGAAGCAAACTGCAAGGATAAACCAGGACATGACTCTTCTCCCTTCAAGGTGATTTAATGGTAGTTGTGTTCTTACAGCAGATTAAATCCCAGGGTTGAGCCAACCTGGTCAACTGAAACCAGCACCAGATGTCCCAAAGAAAATTGCAAGAGACTCAGTGAAATCTCTGCAGAAGCTGCATGTGCTGAAACAAAATCAATCTCAATTTTTCAAAATCAAGAAGGAAGCAACATAGACCCATCCCTGCAGGTACACAGCTGCCTGGAAATCGTCCATATTTATGATATTCTCAGGGACAGATTCAGGCCAACCAGGTCCCTTTTCCATTGGAACTCTATGTGCATGTTGGCGACCTCAATCGAGAGCCAGAAACCTCAACTGGGACATGTCTGGCCCAAATTTTGCACTTCTTGTTCCTATGACTACTAGAATACCAGAGTTTCTGGAGGTGCAGCAAATGATCTGTAATCACAAGCTAAAACCTTCTTAACATCCTTTATTTATATGGGCAAGCCCTTTAAGAAAGTAGAGCAGCTTCACTATGTGTAGTCATAATCTAACAAATCACTAAATACATGTATTTTTTTTAAGTACCAAACATTATCCTCTGCCGACCATTCAGGACCTCATTTAACATGCCCACAGTGTCATAGCATACTTGCCAGACACTTCATCTCCTTAATTTGCACTAATAATTTCTTCTTCAGAAGAAACCCTGGGAGCTGGTTTGTTACTTGGCATAGCTGACCGCAGCATGGACCCATCAAGCTGTGTGACAAGAGGGCAGGCCTCATCCTGCTAGAGAGCTGATGCTGGCTGCAGGATTTGCATGAGAACTCTGGACTCAGATTATGGTGGTTACGAGCATGTACGTCAGCCCTCCTTGAAGATTAGGAAGGGTAAAAGGACAAAGTTCTCTTTGAAGAGCATAAGCAAAGGAGGCAGCAAAAGACAATTCAAGTCAAAGCAAAGTCAAAGTCAACTGCAGAGATTTCAGGACAGGCCAGGGGACTAAAACAGCTGGATGACCTTCAGTGTTTTCTTCCTTACTCTGATCTTGCAAAGCATGAAGCACCCTAAAGGGATGTCTAGCTCCCCCAGTCCCACTGGAGTCATCCCAAACCAAGAATGATTTATGTCTCTGCATCCCACAGGCCTGGACCTCAGCATATATTCCTTTTAGTTCATTCCGTACCCTGTAACAATTACATCAACTGGCAAAGAAAGTAAAATACTTAAAATACAGTGAAGCTGCTGCTGCTGCTGCAGTGGTTCATAGCTCCTCAGGAGCTAATGACCAGGGGAAACAGGGAGATGCATGGCTACTGCTCTGTCTTGGACATTCAACACCTCAGTGTAGGTCACAGGGACCGGTGTCAGATTGACTCAGATCAATAGCCCCCTGTCAGCTAAATCATTGCCAGCAAAGCTTGATATATACATTTCCAAAGGAAATAATAAGCCATAAAATAAATTCAAATTGCATTTAATTTCTCTCCTTCCTGTTAGAGTCTTCAAAGATGTACTTATAAAGTCCAGCCTAATGAAAATAATATTAATGATCAGCTTTTCCTCCACTCTAAAATTGCAAAGCAAGCACATGCACCCCATACATTAGACCCTACAACTCTAACAGCCACTATTTTTCCCTTGCCTTACAGAAAGGGAAAGAGAGGTGCAGGAAGGGCTGAGTAACAGGTTCAAACCAGTAAATCTGTGGTGCAGATTTACCTCTATTCAGCAAAGCATTAAACCAGGTGCTTGAAAGTAAGCATATGCCTACTCATTTTTGCAGAATCAAGGTCAAAATTAAAATCAGCTTGCTTTTTCTATTCTCTGGACCACTAGATACTTCTGCCATCAATTAAATGTCATTCCTGCTCAAACATGTGCATTCAAAGTGCAAGTAATAAACAAAACATTTTGGGAATAATGGCCCAGTGTATCAACTGTGTCATCTACATAGTTATCACAAAGTTTCCAAGCCAAAGAAAAACCATTTTCCAAGAATGCTTATTTGAGTATTAAAAAGCATATATACAGAAAAGGCTGAAACCCTATAAATAAAACCTTTTCTATATTGGAAGATTACGCTGATTTAACCAATTTCAGAATTTACCTTCTATACTGTCACACTTCAGTGAAGGAATTTCCTGTTAATTCTGGATGCAACAGATTTAAGCTAAAACCTGTTCAAACTGTCTAGGGAATATACTCCATTACATTTGTACCAAAAAGAAGATCATTTGATATCTCACCTTTATTCTAGCACCAATTACATACGTGTAATTCTAACTGTAGAAAATAAAGTATCCTATTTTAGACCTTGTTTGTAAAATGCTATTACAACATCACCTGCTTAAATAGAGTTTCCAGATACAAATTTTCAGCAAAATGTGCATTCATGCAAACCTAATCTGGAAGAATTATATCAGTATATCAGTGTTGTGCAGGTTAGTTACCCTTTAAACCAAAAGCAAAGCTTTCAAAATTAAGATCAGTACTGACTTAACTAGACTGCTCAGTTAAATCACTGCATTTTTTTTTTTTCTTTTTTAAGTAGATAAGGTCTAATATTAAGAACAAGGGTTTGTGCCTCTTTTCAGTGACACATCATATGATCCCATATGTAAACTCAGTAAGCATCTTGAAAGCCATGGTTTGTCTGGGGTCCCTACTCTGTCTGGCATCTCACCATGCAAAAAGTTGCAACTCTTTCTCTAATTTCCAGTCCAAATTTATTCATGGTCAGCTCATGCCCATTTGTTCATGTGCCAGCTTGTCCCTTAAAGCTCAGGGTGCCAAAACTGAGGCCGAAGCCCGACAATATGGTTCTGCTGCCAGCATTACTGGCTAATAAAGACCTTTCTCTCCCACCCTGGGGGCTCAC
This sequence comes from Brachypteracias leptosomus, assembly GCA_013401335.1. Classification (NCBI taxonomy): domain Eukaryota; kingdom Metazoa; phylum Chordata; class Aves; order Coraciiformes; family Brachypteraciidae; genus Brachypteracias; species Brachypteracias leptosomus. The sequence continues at coordinate 51,360 of VYZX01027402.1, read as the reverse complement.
CCCAGTCCTGTGCCACAGGACACTGCTCTTTCAAGGTGTAGCCCTTTTAAGGTGCATCCCCTTGACAACGTAAACAGTTTAAAAGATTCAAAATTAAACTTACAAAAAGAAAAGAGACTGGGAGTTACTTATTTAACTGCCTGGACTGGTTCATGGCAAAACAGGGCAGGAATGCAAGGCTGGAGGGGGCTGAGCCACAGCAGTAAGCACCTTCACCTGAGTTAAATTCACATGGAGCTGCACCAGCACTTCAGAAAAGCTGTATTCTTGGGAGGTTTTTTGATTGTGGATCTGTTCCCTGACTGATTTCACAGCTCAGTGCTACAGGCTGAGGGCACAACTGCACAGAGGGTGAACACCAGCTTCTTGGATGAGAACTACTTAAACCCAGATTGCTGCCAAAGCCTCTGTGTTATCAGGGCAAGCTCTGAAGTGCAAGAACATGGTAGTAAAAAAAAAAAAACAATTTAAATCTAAGTCTTAAAAAGTAGTAAGAAAGCATTAATTTGAAAGATGCCTCTCTGCAAAATTACCTGCTTTGGAACAGATGAGGTGTAGCAACTAGCATTTGCTGCTTTGTAAATCCTTCCCTGAGCAGAAAAAAAAACGAACTGGAAAAGAAACTAAAACTGCTAAAAGTGCACCTTACTCAGAGTTAATCTTTTTAAATGACTCTGAATATTACTCAGTTTCCAAAGCATATTATACGGGTATTTTAACTGCCAAAGCTATCCAAAAGCTTTTTTAAAAAAAGTTACACTTTTTTCCTGCTTTTCTCCTCAACATGAACTCTAATGTGACATTTTTGATGGTGGTACAGACACTAAAATAGCATCCATCTTCTCCTCCCACAGCTCTGCTTGCCCAGCAGGGCTAAGGAAAGTCAAAACTTGCTTTACATCAACACAACCAGTGCAAGTTGTCACTAGACCTGCTTTCCACCCACCGTGAGGTTTTCTGAGCACATCCTGCGCTTCACCGGTGAGGACTTCATCCTCCAGAGAGCTCAGCCCACACCTAGGCTTCAAAACAAGGAATCAGATTTCAGAGGCACCTGTGGAAAACTGTGCTTTTCCTTTCCTGCTTTTGACAGGAAAAATGTTGTAACCACCAGAAGCAAAACTCCAAGGGGTTAAATTATCTGGAAAATGTAGGTGCTTATCTAACACCTCATCTACTCAGAAAATAGCATACAAGCCCATGAATGATGAACAACAGAGAATTTGGCCCTAAGCTGTCCTGAGAGCCCAGCTGGTAGTACCCACATTTTGCAGCCCTTCAAATATGGATTCCTGTCACAAGTGCAGCTGGCCTGGATAAGGGTACCTGATTCAAATAATTATGATCCTGTAAATTTCAGAAAGGCACTTGGATATTTTGACTTCTAATGCCAACTAGTTTTTCAATCCAGTTTGCTATCAAAAGCTGAGAAAGGGTAGGACTGCTTCTGTTGACACAATGTGGGTTGATGTTATCTTTGAATGATCATACACCTACAGTGTCAGATGGTGTGAGATTGTCACCAGGTCTTAGAACCACACTTGAAGAAGAAAACAAGTAACTACTGAGTGATTCTCATTCCTGGTGAAAATTCAGGTATGTATACGATCATGTGCTAATTTATCAAAGGAAAGGGTGTTTTCCTCAGAAGCAACCAGAGCTCGGTAGATCAAGGCTAAAATGCTCTCCTGTGGCCAAACTTTACCCTGAGTACAGGGTGGACATCAGGTCAGGTCCCCTGCAGGGACAGCCTGTCTCCCCTCCTCGGTCACTGAGGCTGCATCACACCTTTATGCTAATGGTATTCTTTGGCCATATAACGCGTGGCACTTAAACTGCACTGCACTGACATTTCCAAGCGAGGAGCACGTACGGAGCTGACGATTTGGCACGAACAGTCCTCACTGCAGCAACTTCGTCTGGAGCTCTGCTGATCTAGGCAAGGTGGGGATCTGACCCTGTGTCTGGTGACTAAAGCTAGAGCTTGGGTCAGGACCTTGTCTTCCCAGCACCATTGCTGATTTGCTTAGCCACTTCATTTTGGTTAGAACTAACTGAGACTCAAATCCAGTTTCTTTGTCTGCCAGGGGGAGGTAAATTAATTTCAGAACTGGTATTGCGATCTTGCCTGTGGATGCTGTGATAAGTTAGAGGTTCTAATGGATTTAAAGATCCACTAGTGAAACTACGTAAATACAGTTATTATTAACTCCATATTCATAGTAATACCTCAGGCAGAACTTACCAAACACAAGAGAACAGTCTATAGGAGATAGCTTTTTTTTTTCAAAGAAAGAAATGTGTTTATTATTCCCTTGACACTAAAGGGGAAACATGTAACCAGTGGGAAAAATTCAGTAGGTTAAGTTCTTCCAATTGCCACTCAAATAGAGAAAATTCAAATAATCTATTTTATGCTGCCATTCAAAAGGACATTTACAGTACTTTAGATTTTTTTTTTCCCCATTATCTAGGACATATTTATTCTCTCTGGCAATATGTTATTGAATATGTTGACTATTCAGGACTAGGGAATTTCTGTAGGTGGAACAGCTGTACATCTGGAATGTAATCTTGACTTTTTTGGACACGTACAACGTTCTTGCAGTGAAAAATATGTTTGTCCTGCAAAAAATAGTGTATTTGTAGAGAAGGTAAGGATTGTTTGTCTTGCAGGTGAGGAAAGCACACTGCATTGCATAGAAGGGTTATGCTTGTGTGCGTGTGTGCAGGTGTGGACCACAGAAAGCTGGTGTATGAGGATATACACACCCATCCCTGCAGTGGGCAGGGTACAGGAGGAGAGAGGGAATTGCCTGAGTCTCTATATTGTAGGGAAAGCAAGAAATCCTATTAAGGATTTATGCTGTTTCAGCAAAATAACTTCCTCACTTGAAGCAGAAGCCAGTTTTTTCATTGTCTTTACTTCACTTGTGCTGACAGGGTGCAGTTCTTTGGTCAAGCCCAGTGCTGGTTTTGTACTGAGAGATTCACCACTAGGAAATGGGCTACCAAGTTTCCTAGCTCCTATTCCTGGTCTTGGTTGCAATTTCAGTTGCCTTTGAGATTTATTTCTAAGACTTCAAGTGAACAACCCTCATATTGCTGAACACTCATAGAGTGAAAGCAGTTATTACATGAATGGATTTGAAAATATAGTGACGTGCATGTTCAAAGATATGTTCTAGAGAAGGCATGCCTGGGAGATACTGAGAAGACAATTGTGCATGGTGTGTAATAATTGTAATATGTTTTCATTTAGGCAGTCTGCTCCACACACAAGGGAATATAACAAAATATAACTAAAACCACATATCCTTAGAAATAAAGGGAGAGAGAGCATTTCATACAAAGGTTAAACAAAAAAATCTGTTTAATGTCACTTTGGGGATTAGAGGAATCAGAGTAAAACAAACATCCAGAACAAACTTTGAGGGGTTGCTTCAGGAAAAGCACGTGTGTAAGCGTGTGCCATCACATCTGCATATTCAATACGTCTTGCTGGGACAGCCCAGGGAAAATAGGAAGCTGGAAATTTTCAGTGTGGGAATTAGATGGAAGAATGTGAACCATTCTAAACAAAACACAGCAAAGTTGCCAGCTGACTTGCTAAAATGCCAGTGCTCTCTAGGATCCCTTGAAACAGAGCTGAGGACTGGCCTTGCCATTCAGGCAGTGGGTAGGGAGCCAGGAGATCTGGGCTGTATTCCTGGCCCTGCAACAAACCCAGCATGTGGTGCTGGGAAGTCATTCAGCCCTAAGTTTCCAAAAACTGATTTCATGCCTATACTTCTGGGCACCTAGTGTGAGACAGCGTGAGCCCAAACATCCAGGATTTCAAATAAAGTTAAGCTGCAGATACTAACTTCCCATCCATGCAGAAGATATGTCTTGGGGCTCAGTCTCATCACAGATGCACCAGGGCTAAAAACTGCAACGCAATCCAAAATGCTATGAAGCTGCAGGTATTACATGATTACATAGACCTCTCATTTAGCTAAAGGTGCTACGTAGAGAGGTGTTATGGATATGCAAAGGAGTATTGTTTATTTACCTGTTGTTTTCCACGTCCTGGCAACCATCGCCATTCTATAAATATTTCCACAGGTTTCAATACATCTGAAGAATTTTGTTTATGTTTCCTGCTTCAGGGCATCTTCCTACTAAAGGATTCAGTGTTCCACAAGGAACATAAAGAATATAGACTGGGGTTGCTGGCAAAAAGTGTGGAACACCACCACCAACAAGACTAGGAAAATACTAGATCTCAGGGGTGAAATAGTGGAAAGAAAGTGGCTTTTCCACATAATTTAGTCAGCATGTATGCTGGGGGGAAAAAAAAAGGAGTAAAAGGAGTATTTCTAGCTTACGTTTTCCTGTGCACACATTTTTTTAGAAAGTTTGGAACCTTATGGATTAAAGTTGTGTTCTCATCATGCATGACAAGGTCTGTTCACAGAGAGGATTAATTTACATTATAGTGTAGGCAAAGGATTATTAGTGTTTTTTTTCTGAATGGTGTAGAAACAAGTTGAAAGAACTAGCATAAAACATAAATCTTGGTTTACCCATTTATATTTCCACCTTCAACACAGTGAACTCTATACTTTCTTCCCACTCTATTTGCATCTGCCCTGCATTTTAACCCTGCATTTTGAGAGAGGATTTACAAGATTTTTGTTGTGCATGGGTAGATGACACGCATTGGTGCATTTATCAGTCTGAACGGGGATTTAGAGTGTCCACATGTACCCAAGAACAGAAGCAAGAACAAAAATAGCTTCTGAAAGGCACCTCCATGTACCACCACTTCTCTGTGCATCCATTGCAGTTGCACCAGATAACTTTTCAGAAAATCAGGGGAATTTAGCACCAACAACTTCTGTGCTTACTTTCAGGAACAAGCTGTTAAAGTAACCTTCCTTTGTCTAGAACTAATGCAAACCTGCCCTTAAGTATAAAATTGTATTTTATATCTTTATCCTGCCTTCCATATAAAACTGTATTTTGTAACTCTCACCCACAGTTTGTGCTGGGCTCTAACTATGGCTCTGATTTTCACAGCATGTTTCCAAAACAGTACCGTCCTATTTCTCAGTTTTCCTCTAAGAACTCACTTCAGAGATAATGCTCGTAGGGCAGGTGACATAACTTTGCGCAGTTCTAGTGAACTGCCAAATCTAGAATGCTATTTATTACCTGAAAATGTGCTGGTGGCCATGGTCCAGAGAGGGAGGAGTTAAGTTAAAAGTAACGCTGCAGCAATCCACGGGTACAAAAATCCCGTGTTTTAAGAACCACGCTCTACATCGGTACCCTCCCTGGGCTGAGCTTACCTTCTGGCAAGGTTACCTCTATCTTTCACTATCGCAAGAACATATGAATTACCTGTCTCTCGACCTCACTCCTGGGGCCCCAGGCAGGGCTTGACTGGAGAAGGACAAGCCTGGCTACCGATCCTTTTTCGTTCCTTGAAGCTTCTGACAGAGAGGACAGCAAGAAGCTTCTCCAGCAGCCAAATAACCCTTATTTGCAAGCTGGCCAGTAGTGCTTCATCTGCCCTGACTGCATGGAAACCTTCAGCAGAAGGGAGGCTGCACTCACTCTTCTCCAGCCTCAGCCAAAGGGCGTAACGTCTCCTCCATCCCAGGCTGCATGTGCTGGCCGTCAGCGGAGCTGAGCACATTCAGCATCCGGCCGCCTCTGCTGGGTTTTGGACTAAACAGCTGTTGCACAGGAAGATTTCACAAACCTGCTGCTGTAACAGGTACCACACAGCATGTCAGACACACATGTTTCTGCTGTGACTGCAGGGGCTGCCCCTTTTAGATCGAGTTGTAGAGGTCTCAGAGTTCAATCCCCAGGAACGGCTTATGAAAGCAATTACTGCCTGAAAGGTCTCTTTGTTTTTGTGCCACTGCTTTTAATAACAATGATTACATCAGATATTTTCTTCCATCTCGATCTTCTTTGGTACTGCTAATAAAGAAATGACAAAACACAGCACTTAAAATAGCACCCAATGCAATGAACTGCAAGCGCTGAGGTTTGAGATTTTACATCCTGCCCTCACAGAGCATTTTCCCTTTGATGATTTTAACCATTGAGTACTGAGCTTCATATAAGCCATGAAGGGTGTGACAAGCACAGTGGAGTCAGAGAATTGCCTGCAGCCAGGGGCCCAGGTTGCTTGCTCTAACCACCAGACAGTCCTGTCCCACAAGGGCAGACAAGACACACTTGATAGGTACACAGCACTCAAGTGCAGTTGCCTGGATCATAATATATTATGTTTGTTCTTCTTTATGCTTGGTTCAATCTCTTATGGCAGCAATAGTCACTGGCCAATTTAATGGCAAAACTGGGAATATAATCCAGACCTCCCACGCTTTGCATTCTCTGACCATTTCTCCTCAAATCAGAATAGTTCTATTCTTGTCAGCTACTGACTGACAAGTAAAATCAAAATCTGAAGAAAATACTCAAATCCCAAAGCCTCAAATTTAGAGCTGGAGTCTGTACTGAAACATCAGCTCTGAATTTTGCCCCAGCACCTAACCACATATTCACGGTATGCTGTATTTTGAATAAGCTACCTCTGATACCAGGAAACACGTGGCAGATCAAAATTACTTTGTGCAGGAGGAACCAAGTAATCCTAAAATACTGTTTCCTATTGGAGACATGATACCTGCGAAGTAAAGAAAAAGCACCATTTTTTAATTTTAAGGAAAGCTTCACAGAGACCTAAACTTCACAACAAAGCTCTGCATGCAAGAGGATTCTAATGTTACAATTTCCAAATAACCAACTGATTAGTTACATTTTCCTTACAATCTCCAGTCAAAAAAGAGACCATGACCAGCATGAATTCCAAAGGAAATCCATCTATTTAGCAGCCCTATCCTGATTTACATGTGTGTATGCATGTACATAGATATGTATACATGCTAATGCACATTACACATCTGTTCTGCCTACACTTAACTGCATTACTCTTAATAGAGATCTTTGTCATGTAATTACTGGTTGCATTCACAGAACGATTCTAGGGGATCATTTTTGCTTTATGTTCACGGAAGTAAAGGAACCTCTAAAACAGCCCAGTGCAGCTCCTCTGACTCCTTAAGGGCAGAAAAGCCCTATAGTTGTTGTCAGAAGTCCACTCAGCATGAAACACTGATGAGCACTATGTTCCCTCATTTTCCTGAGCCGTGTCAGAAGAGGGTGACTTAGGTGTCAGCAATGCAAAAGGACAGTTTTAGTCTCATTCATGAACAAAAAAACATTCCCCAAAATCGACTTTTAAGAAGTTCCACTAAAACCAACTTACAAACTGGCTTAAGACCACGGGTTCTGTCAGACTTAGCGGATTTCTGTGGACACAGTTCAAATCTGAAGAAGATCTGGAAGCCACTTTGTGAAGGACAGCTACAGCCCCTGGAGTATGGCTGACATTAGAACTTGAATCAGTCCCAAACCAGCATTAGCTGAACTACTCGTTAAGCCAGTTGCATTTTTTAGAGAGGAGAAATTCCCCCACTGTAGCTAGACTGCGGCAAAACACTTTAAACTGAGAAGAAATGTAGCAGTGGGCTGGACAAAAGGACTGAAAACTCAGCATCAGCCAGTCACAGGAAATTAGCTCACGGATTCTATCAGGCTACACCCCCACACAGCACCAGCCTGCAGCCTCTGCAACACATGAGGGAGGCTGAGGCCATCCGTGCCTTTTTTTTTTTCCAAGAGTAGGACGTAAAGCATCACTGTTTTAAATGAAAGCTTAGATCTCCAGAGCTGTCTGCGTGAATGAGGACCCCATGGGGTCCTACCTGCCTAATATTGCTTTGATCATCACAGCTGTACCGAGTGGAGCATGTGAATCTGAGCTGCTAGTATAACCCTTCCCTGGGGTCTTCTCTCCTCCCTGGGATGAAGCTGTCTTTCGTCTCCCAAGTGCTGGGATGTGGGACAGCATGGTCAGGTGGGGCAATGGGAGGGATTAGTGACTGCAAGGCACAAGAGAAAGCGAAGAGGAACAGTCCCTCAAGGAGCCAATTCAGGGAAAGGAGTACAGTTAGCTTGGCAAGAAGGGAAAATATATCACTTTAGGAATTAATTGAAGGTTAAATGGATCAAAAGAGAGAGAGAAGAGTTAGCAGACCATGGGCTTTATTGTTCAAGTAGTTTTGTGTCATTTCCATCCTGCAATCCCAGCAGCCTCCACCCATAGGTAAGAAAAAGCCAAATGGGAAGCAGATTCCTGTGGGTAAATTCATAAGTTTTCCATTCTATGGCTCAAGTCGTGAAAATTGAGAAAGCACAGGAGTAGGGTGGCAGAAGAAAAGGATGGGTAAGGAAGGACTCTCTTTGTTACATAAAATGATGCATTTGAGCCAAAAGTTATCCTGCAAACCGAGAAGCAAAAGAAACAAATAGGGACAGACTGAGATGGGAACTGCAGAAAGACCTGGTGGACGTTACACCCCATCATGCAATAAAAGGACAGACGATGGTGCGGCTTTATCAGCATGAATTACTTCCAATCTCAGAAGCCGCAAGTGAATTATGTGTATCCCCCTGAACCTCTGCCAAGCAAAACTGTCCAGTCTCCACCGAACACCGGTGTAATTGGAGGAAAAAAAGAATGAAACATTTATCTGGCAAATGCTTTCAAAAAGAGAAAGCGGCTGTTGGGAGCTGCTCAAGGGGCTGGAATGCTGGAGATGGTTCCAAGGGGATGGATCAGCCGTCAGAGTGTATACAAGGCAAGCAGGGATTTTTCAATAAAATGCAGTTTATCGCACGGTGATTACCACCTCTTATTTATACTGTATGAGATCATGAAAAACACAGCATATATTTCCTTACTCCTGGAAACACAAAGTCAACTGAACAACCATGTGATACACAGACCCTTTTCATGCACTTTTATTTTGTCTTTCTAAACCTCTATTTCCAAACATCTGTCTCTTAGATAAAGTGAGCAATAAAGATGTACTAGAAGGATACTTTCTGTGGTCCCCCTAAAAAAACCCAACCTCTCAGGATATTAGGGTTATGAGTCCAAATTCCAGGGGTGTTCCATTTAACATGTAAATCTTTAATTGTTCACAAGGAAGCATGGAAGTTCGAAGCATGTAACATGTGAGAAAGGGAACTCCAGGGCCTCCAGAAAACGTATGACCTGTTTCTAACCATTGCTGGTTACACACAACAGGCATTACAGACACAAGGTGCTAAAACATATAGAAAATGGTATTTCAGGTAAGCTTTTATGCCTTAAAGAGCACGCCTTTACCCGCTCCCCCTCAAATGTGGTTTGGAGGTGAAAGGCTTAGAGAGAGGAAATACCACATTATTTCCATTGTGAGATTCTGCAGTCAAATTTGGGATAATACGGTAAAAGGCTTTATTAGCACTCTCCAAATGACTTGTATAACTTGCTTGTAGCTCTGCCAGTGATGAGTAATGCAACAATCTCTAAGATACACCAACACCACCTTTGTACCACATTTCTTGCACATGTTGCCTGATGCCTACTGGACTCAGCCTTCTCGTAAGTGATCCCGCTGCCTTCAGACGAGCAATCCTCGCCGGGGCAGGCCCGTGAGATGCCACGCCTTTCACCTGCTCCTTGCCCCACCAAAATTCTCCTTTTCAGTTGTGATGCTCGACAACTGGTCTGAGTACAGATCTGCAGTATGGCTGCTCAGCAAAATCTACTGCCCCTAATCGTGTTCTTATTAACCTGATGGTTAACCACCCCCAGTCCTCCAACAGCATAGAACTAAATAAATAATGCTACAAAGTTAATTCTTGCGGGGTGCAACTTCGATATAGCATCTGTGGGGGACTGCAGCTCCATGATCATTAAAACCAGGTCTACACATCGCTGGATCACCCAGGAGTACAAATTTGATCGGGATTGGGCCAAGGCATGTGATCAGGCTTGTGCTGAATGAGCCAGAGCGCGCGATACAGAGCCAACACCGATGTCACACTGGCCACATGCCAGCCACGGGGGAGCAGACGATACCCGATCTGGCTGGAGTTGTGTACAAGTGATACCTGATCCGGCATAAAGCCTGCTAGTAAAAAGTTAACCTGTCAAAAACTTCTTGAATTAACTTGAGCAGGCAGAGTGAGTGAATGAATACCAGGCTGGCGCGTCACATCATGCGGCCATCCCACTTTTGAGCTAGCAACAGGAGTTGTGCGGCTGCCTTTTTTCTGCACTGCTAAACCACAGCCTAACGTCGACAGTGGTGCTTATATGCACGTGGATCTCATTGCAGGATCGGGGCCTCAGAGTCCTTCAACTCGCCTTGCCTCCAACTTTTAGCAAAAAGGAAAGAAAAAAGCAGAATGAAAACTAAACATGCAACCTCTAAGTAGCCCATAGAGTCTACTGATATGGAAGCTGTATGTGAAGGTGGAGCCACAGGCATTTCTGTAGCAGATAAATTTAGATGATGATTAAAATAGAGCTTAAGTCTTGGTACAGCAAACACGTCAGTAACTAGGAAGATTTCTGTAGTATTTCAGTAATTCAAACAGAATTAAAAAATGCGCCCTGCTGCATTGAACAAATGTGAACTTTATTTTTTTTCTTTGCAGCCCTTTGGCACAGAACAGCAGTCCTGCTCTTTTGAAACTGTTTTGAAAAGCTTTACCTGATCTCTGGTAGGACTTAACCCGTTTTTAACACTGCTGCAATACTGCCCGGTGTTGAAACACGCATTTACCATTACACGAGGCTACAGACATATAGGAAGCATGGATTTCAGTCATTCTTTCCTGAAATTGCCAGAAATCACTGGAAATGGCTTGATTTAGGTGTGTGCTTCAACTACTTTCACAGCTAGTGGAAGGAGACCATTAGCTGAAAGCCATTTTCAGGAGTTTCTCCATTTTCCCATCCTGGAGGTCCTAAAGTGATCCGCCCAGAGTTCTAGCAACCTTGACAGTTACCCAGATCTCCAAGCTATTTACAGCCATGCTCCCCTCCTGCACGAATGCCTAGACAATGTGTTCCCAAATTTTGGTCCTCAAGGCCACCAGGCAGACTCGAGGCCAAGCCGCAGATTGCAGCAGCCTTTGCTTCAGCAGGCACAAGGGAGGCTGCAGCCCACTCTCCCCTTGCCGCCCTGTACAGCAGCATGAGCCCCTGTCCCTCCTCACGGGCTCTGGTGGTCCCGGGGCTCCCCAGAGGGCTCAAGGGTTTACCAATTGGCCCGACGCGGCCCCTGCCGAACCCCGTCGCTGAGGTGGGCCGCTGGTAGACCCCAGGGGCCCACGGGTGCGCAGGGAGGCCTGAAGCCGAGGGGTTGGTTGGACTGCGGTGCGAGGCTGAGCCGAAGCGGGCCCGGGCCCTCCTCACGGGGCGCTCCGCCACCCCGGCCCAGGCGGGGACAAGCCACCCGAGGGTGACAGCGCAGCGCCCAGCCGCGACGCCTCCGCATTGGCAAGGGCGGGAAGAGAGGCGACGTCCGCCGGCGGCGCCCGGGGGGTGCCTCGGCCGCCCCCGCCGGGCAGGGCGCGGAGACCTGCCTGCCGGCGGAGGGCGAAGCGGCGGGGGAGGGCGGCAGGGCGCCGTCGCGGCGCAGCAAGGGTTAACGGCGGGGCGCAGCGAATGGGCCGCGCTGTTTCCACGGCAACGGCTCC